>JAOWBW010000181.1:0-487278 GCA_026119855.1 Campanula takesimana | reverse complement strand
AAACAAATGGTTGTTATGGGACAAAATAAAACTCCGTCCCCAAAGTGGTTATTTTGGACGAAATAAAAAATCCGTCCCCGCATGTATGCTTTATGACTATAATTAGTTTAATCCCGTCAAATGTAGTATCACAAGAGTGGTGGAATCCGATGAGTATATGGGACACGAGATGGTCTATATACTAGTGTGACGATTCCACTATTTTTCTAGAAACCCAAAAAGGACTATGTCCTTCCGACTTTGTAAATAAAAAAAAGAGTCATTTTCCTTTTGTGTTTGAGTCTTTCTCTTGTTCGTGGGTTAAATCATTGGATTCAAAGGTATTTATGGGACCACCCTAAGATCAACCATGTTCTCTCCATAGGTCCAATGGCTTCAAGCGGCAACAACAACAAGGGTGAGAATACTTCTGTGTCCAACGAAAGGCTCTTCAACATAATAAGAGCCATGGGGGAACAAATGGATAGACTTGTCGAGGATGCCCGCCGCAAGGATGATTTATGGAAAGCCCGTCTTGATCTCAAGAGGAGATTCATAAGGAAGAAGTGTCCGAACTTAAGGCTCGTTTACAAGAGTTCACCGACAACAAGGCAAAGGTCAACGGTAAGGCATGTTCAAGTGGCTCGCCTCTCAAAAGTCACAAAGGTTCTACCAACGACCGTGTCTACACTCCCCTCTAAGGCATGACTGTCACAAAGGCTATGAAGATCTCAAGCAAAAGGACAAATTTCTCCTCTCCAAGGGTACAAGCAACCACAACCATTGCGTCGCAACCATGCCCACCACAAGTGGTGTGACTATCACCAATACAGCGGTCATCTTACCGAGGATTGCTTCTCCCTCCGCAACATCATCCAAGACTTGATTGACAATGGTGAATTTACCGTGGGTGAAGAGCAACTGTTAGAGAATGAGAACATGCAAGAACTCATCAAGGAAAGGGCTCATATTTGAAATGGGGCTTCAACAAGGGATCATGCCACAAGGCCGACGACAACAATCTCCGTTTCTCTTTCTCTACCTAGTAGTAGGAATAAAAAAAAAGAGTCAAAAGTCCTCTTAAGTGTGCATTAATGTTTTCTCTCGTCCTATGTTAAATGTTCGAGTCCATTGAGTCATCAAATAAAGGTCGTTCTTGTCCTCATACACTCCTCCAAGTTGTTCAATTTAATTCTTGGCAAAATGATAAAAAGATGTCTAAACACGTTTTAGAACGAAGGCTATAACTTGAACGCCTAGAGGCTAAACATCGACGACAACATCAATAACGAAGACAAAGCCAAGACATCAAGGAGAAACAACCACGGAGAAATAAAGCAAAGTTTTCAAAAGGGGGATTAAAAAAAGAAAAGGCTCGCTAGGTTGAAATTCTCAATCAACCTAGGCAAAAGTTAGAGCACAAAAAAAAAAAAAAAAAAAAAAAAAAAACCCCCCTCAATCAAAGAAGTACAAGATCAACATCATTCCACCAATGAAGGACGAAGCACAACCCATCTCGACGAATGGAGCATCCACAAGAACTACGGTGACCTGAGCCTCTACACTGGAGGAACGTAGGCAACCTTCGGGTCCGGTCTCATGCAAGAAAGAATATATGTTTAGCCCTAGCGTGTTATGGTGATCGGCCTTCATCTCGAACTTGTCAAGACATCTTTGTACGATTCAATTGCCAATGAATTAATCACCTCAAGATTGAACAACTTTCTTAGATTTGGAATCACTTTCCGTTCCTTGTCGAATCTAGGGATTCTATTCTTTCTGCATACTCCCAATTTCTTGCAATCAAATTGGGGCTTTCCTTCTCTTCTCTCTTAATGACATACTTGCGTTCGTGAGTCATTCAACAAATATATACAAAGTCAATACTAGGGGTTACTTCCCTAGCCAGTCAATGTCACTCATCTTTAGTGACAAGAGGTCTTCACCGCAAAATCACATGTCTCTCATCCTCATCTAGAGTCAATGCACACTTCTTCATTAATCAAGTCAAAATGAATACGCAAAAGATATGCCCGCTAGATTGAAAACCCGAAAGGGCGGTCTAGGCAAAAAAACAGGGTGCGTCATAAAAAAAAATGAGAGAGTGAGAGAGAGAAGGAAAGAGAAATGGAGATCCCCGGCCTCTAAAGAAGACAGCTACACAAGTTCTACATTTGATCTCCTCAGCAAGTCAATTCCCCACCGAGCCAACTTTGGAATTGCAAAAGGCTTGACGAGATATGGCACCATCAAAAGGTTATTTTGGGTTATTGAAAGATTGTTCTTGCAATATGCATCTTTGGGCTCATGAGAAAGAAAGACCGTGGTAACCAAGATCCGTCCGAGAACGAGCCTATCATTGAAGGGGTACGAGGTTGCACAAAATAATCCCCAGCTAGTCAGTTGGTTTAGGCAGCGAGTAACAACATGTAATTCAAGCTTCTACAAGCATGTCCCTCTAAAGTATGCCGAAAGACTCCCAAGAATGGAGTAGCTCTTTCCATGTCCCCTTGTGTTTGTTCCTCCACATAAGGACGAGTCTCTTGGTTTGATCAACAAGTGATGACGCCCTAGGGGCTATGTGACTCGAGAAAGAAAACTTCTCTCGCTTCATTTGTCAGTTAATGAGCCTAGGGCTACGCTCAAGAAAGATGTGTGAGACTATCCTCAAAGTCTCTCAAAAGGAATGTCGAGAAGCACCTTCTTGTCATGTATGCTCATACTTGTTCCCCGATCAAGGATAGGCCCTCTCGTTCTACTCCTAACCAATGGTGTCACTCTAGGGGGTACGATAAAGTTTTAAAGGCTCCCTCGGCAAGAAGAAATTCACTTCAGTGTCCCCGACGGAGTCATGTGCAACATTGGAAGCTTCCTCAATTCGGCACCGAAGGTCTCAAGGGGCTTCGCAATCTACAATATTTTGGGCTACGGCATTACAGTGATACAAGCAAAGGGCAATATTGGGGCTTCGCAACCGATAGTCTTTTGGGAAAACAATTCTCAAGCAATGCAATGTGGAGAAGTCTTATATGAAAGATATCAAGCTTAAAGGGTCTCCCAACACCTCATGTCAAAGGTCTCTTGGTTTTAAATGAGGGCTCCGATGTTATGAATGAATTTGATGATTTTTGTTAGAACTTACAACGTGATCATGAAGGAAGTCTTAGAGAAAAGGAAAAGGATTCAAGGAAATTCCAATATGATAACTCGACCAGAGTTACGGCCAATCCCAATGTTTCTGCAAGTACTGCACCCCCTTCTCCAAGATCAAAAGCACAGGCTGCATCCGAAGATCCGTTATTAGTTCAACTCAAGAAGACTCAAGCAAACGTACCGTTTGAGACTTTATCATGTCAAAACCCTATCATCCGCAATAACATCACCATCTCCCACGACTTTGAATAAGGGCTCTTATGTTATGAATGAATTTGATGATTTTTGTTAGAACTTTCAGCGAGATTATGAAGGAAGTCTTAGAGAAAAGGAAAAAGATTCAATATGCTAAACTCACGTGACTGGGTTATAGCGGGAAATGCCTCGGCCAATCCCAATGTTTCTGCAAGTACTGCACCCCCTTCTCCAAGATCAAAACCACAGGCTGCACCTGAAGATCCGTTATTAGTTCAACTCAAGAAGACCCAAGCAAGCATGCCATTTGAGACTTTATCACGTCAAGGCCTTATCTTCCGCAACAACGTCACCATCTCCCACGACTTTGAATAAGGTCTCCGATGTTATGAATGAATTTGATGATTTTTGTTAGAACTTTCAGCGAGATTATGAAGGAAGTCTTAGAGAAAAGGAAAAAGATTCAATATGCTAAACTCACGTGACTGGGTTATAGCGGGAAATGCCTCGGCCAATCCCAATTTTCTGCAAGTACTGCACCCCCTTCTCCAAGATCAAAAGCACAGGCTGCATCCGAAGATCCGTTATTAGTTCGACTCAAGAAGACTCAAGCAAACGTACCGTTTGAGACTTTATCATGTCAAAATCCTATCATCCGCAACAACATCACCATCTCCCACGAGACATTTCCCGAAGATTCTACTGCATTTTCAACATGGACCCTCCGCCACTTGGGTACCAACAACAATAAAAGGCCATTCATCTCCAAACAAGAGGAAGATCACTTTCATGAGTTCTACCCAATGGTGCATCTGCTCTCAATGCAATGCCAAGATAAGTTGGAGCTTCACACCGAAAGGTCTTCACATCCCGCCATCTACAAGCTCGCAAACAACAAGCCCACGACACTTGGGGCTTAGTAATCTCTCGAAGCTTGGTATCAATGATCTTCTCTTGGAGCTTGCTCACGTCAACAGCAAAGGCGATTTATTTGAAAAGGTCAAGAGTCGATTCATCTTGGGGCTATGCAAGTCTCTCATAGTTTGGCATCAAAGGCATTCTAGGGGCTTTACAATCAGCAACCCCTTATCTCGGCATCGAATGTCTTTTGGAGCCCCATAACTGACACATCTCTTGGGGCTAGAAATCACTATTCGTTGGACACAACGGCAACGACGACAGAATTCAAGCAAGGCAATCCGGACTTCGATTGAACATGACTTGATCTTGGGTTGGTTTTACAAACACACAATGGTTAAAATGGTTCACCCACGAACTAAAAAAAAATATTTTTCTCACATGTGTGCATATTCTTTTCTTTCTAATTAAAAAAAAAAGATTTTATTTTCTTTTTTCTTTTCTTGCGCAAAATTATGTGTTTCCTTTTTTGCTTTGCTCCTAGCATTCTCCCCCAGCATTCTCCATCATCCTTAAACTACGCTGGTCTGATTCTCTTAAAGGGATACATAGGAAGCCTTTTGGAACGACCAACCCATCACCCAGAATGCCATCTCACCGACACTCCATCAAAGGCAAAAACAATTCATCATCACCAACATCTCCATCCAAAGCATGGACATTCTTCATCAAAAGCATCAAGGCATCCACCACCACAACACTAATCCATCCAACAGCAATGGTAAGTGAAGGTATGAATACATCCGAGGCTTTCCTCAAATCACACCGCACACAAAATCACTTTCTCCATTCTTACAAAAATTCTCTCTCATGCAAAACTGCCTTCAAATCACATCACACCACAAGCACAATTTCTCTCATAACTGCCATTTCACATCTCATACATGTCACAAGCACATATACCTGCAAAGCACACACTTAACAGGTACCACTACAAGGTCAACAACATCTGCAACCCAAGGCACTTTATCCCCACTAGAAAGTGATTCTCTGTCAACTACGCCTGTATCCCACAGATTCAAACAATTACAGTTCAATAACAACAACTCGGTCCATAGTGAGCCGCAAAATCACCACCTTTCCATAAAGAAACACGACAATATCACATATAGGCAGACGGAGCCTCGGTTCCCTCCATCCGCAAGCGGATCCCGCATCAGCAAACGGATCCGGCATCAGCAAACGGATCCAGCATCAGCAAACGGATCCCACATCAGCAAACGGATCCCGCTTCAGTAAACGGATCCCGCATCAGCAAACGGATCCCGCTTCAGCAAACGGATCCCGCATCAGCAAACGGATCCCGCATTAGCATACGGATCCCGCCATCAGCAAACGGATCCGCTTCAGCAAACGGATCCCGCCATCAGCAAACGGATCCCGCATCAACAAACGGATCCCGCTTTAGCAAACGGATCCCACTTCAGTAAACGGATCCCGCCATCAGCAAACTGATCCCGCCATCAGCAAATGGATCCCACTTCAGCAAACGGATCCCGCTTCAGCAAAAGGATCCCGCATCAGCAAACGGATCCCGCTTCAGCAAACGGATCCCGCTTTAGCAAAATGGATCCCGCCATATCCTTTCTATATCAATAAAGATGATCACACAGGGAGCACACTCCTATCCTTCGCAAATTTCAAATTCATGTTTTATCGTGTCTTTGTTTTGTCTTGTCGATGTCCTCGGCGGTTGTCTTTCTTTCGTCGACGCGTTTTGCTTTGCAACCCACATCGCCGAGGGGCTCTGTAGACACCCCGCTTTGGACCTCTCATGTCCCGATTGCATACACATTATGTGTCTTCCTCTTTTCTGTCAGTTTTCGTTAACTTTCGTTACTTTCCGCTATGTTCTCGACTTACCCGGATAGTCTTGGACTTGACTAAGTGACAAAGTCAACCTGACTCTTTATTTCATTTGTTTTTATTGACTTTTGTGATGTTCATTAAGTTTCTAACTGATCTCGTTAGTTTTGGGACTTAACTGCATAACAGGGTTAACTTTTGGGTTAAAATATGTATTTTCTGAAGATGGGACGAGCGCGCCTCCGGCCTTCTTTGTGAAAGGCGTGCGCCTCCAATAGGGGGTGTGGGAGGAGCGCGCTTCCCACCTCCAGAATCTCAGATTTTGCCAAATTTCCCTCCTTTTCTGATTTGTAAACTACCAAGTCATTATGCCTTGGCTTGATCCGGGGAATAACCATTCTTGTCAACACAACCACCACCCCTACCCTATAAATACCTCTTGTTTCCACCATGGAAAGGGATGATCTTCTCTTTAACAAAAAACTCTCTTAACACAACAAGAGAAAAGACTTTTCTTAACTCACAACTCACACACACACACACCCAAAAAACTTCATCTTCAAGGGTGGTTGATATAGACAAGTGTGGTTCTTCCCCACTCAAGCTAAGGTACGATCTTATTCTAATCTCATCTTACTTCTTTTTATTTATACGTTCTCTTCATATTTTTACCTTCTCAATGCGTATGCAATCTCCATAAACGGAATACAACCAAAAGGCCACTTCACTATTGAAGTTTGGCCAAGGTTACATTCCCACATTTCAATTCCATTTTTACATTTATTTTCTTCTCTTAATATAATCGTTCAACATGTAATCATCTGACATTTAATCAATAAAAGTATTTTCTTTCATTTCCCCTTTCTTTTCATTATCCTTGTTAGCACAAATTAGTACAATTAAATAGAAGGACATGTAAACATTAGAACACCAAAAGTAGCAAGACCCGCGTACGCGGGGTGGAGTGGGTGTTTAAGTACTTCCCACTCCGTCACCTAACCCCCGAACCCTTCTCTCCTCGAATCTCTGGTTTTCGTACATTAAAAATTGGCTTTTCTTAGGTTTTCTCGCATTCCTCTAAAACGTGGGTGGCGACTCTTAAAATCAAGTAGACATCCTAGGGTAATTTGTGCGCTCTATCCAAGCCGCGGTCCCCCGGGGTATCTACAGAAAGTCACTCAAAGTTTGGCATCAAAGGCGTTCTAGAGGCTTTACAATCAACAACCCCCCTGGTATATCGGCATCGAAAGTCTCTTGAAGCCCCATAATCGACAAATCTCTTGAGTCTACACATCAATCTTCGTTGGGTACAACAGAGACAACAGAATTCAAGCGAGGCAATCCGAACTTCGACTGAGCATGACTTGATCTTGGGTTGGCTTTACAAACACGCAATGGTTAAAAGTGTTCACCCACGAACTAAAAAAAATCTTTTTTCTTACATGTGTACATATTCCTTTCCAACGAACTAAAAAAAAAAAAAAAAAAAAAAAAAAAACGACAAAAGATTTTTATTTTTCTTTTTCTTGTCTCCTTACTTGCGTAAAAGTATTTGCTCTAAGCTTCCTCCCCAGCATTCTCCATCATCCTTGAACTACGCTGGTCTGATTCTCTTCAAGAGATACGTAGGCAGCCTTTTGGCACGACCAACCCATCATCAAAAGTGATCATGCCTCCATCGAAAGTGAAAGAAACTCATCAACATCCAAAGCATGGACATTCTTCATCAAAGCCACAACATCATAAATCCATCCCAGTCAAGCGGCCATCGTAAGTGAAGGTATGAACATCATTCACGCTTTTTGCAAATCACATCGCACACAAAAAGTAATTTCTCCATTCTTGAGAAATCTCTCTCTCAAGCAATCTCTGCTTTCCAATTCACATCTGTAGACACCCCGCCTTGGACCTCTCACCCCGATTGCACATTTGATCTTGTGTTTCTCCCCATTTTAAGTGTTTCTCGTTAGTTTCTGTCACTTCCATTAAGTTCCTGACTGACTTCGTTAAGTCCAGGGACTAAACTAAATGACAGGGCTGACTTTCTAGTCCATTCTGTCAAAATTGCCTTCTCTGAGTCGCGCGCCTCCGACAGGAGGATCCAGGCGCGCGCGCCTCCCGCCCCCAAAGCAGGAAGCGCGCGCCTCTGGGCATCAGTTACAGATTTCTGGCCAGGATTCTCTCCCTTGCTCAATTTACAGGATTTTGCCCGGGAAAGATTTCTTGGTGACTGAGTTTTGGCACCAAAAACATCTCTCATTCACCTATAAAAACCCCCCCTTACCTCCATTTTTATGGACCGAAAAACCTTGACTTTGGACCTTGGACCTTTTGGCTCTCAATCTCACACTTTCAATAAGAAACCAAATTTCTTACTATCAAAGTATTTTCCAAAGGATTTCTCCAAGTAATTCAACAAGAAGTGTTTGAAGTCTCTTGAAGTCTAGGTAAAGCTATTTCTTTCCCCTTCTCAACTTCATCTCTTTTCTCTTTCTTTTTGTATTATCAAAGTGCAATCACCCAAATCATTTTGGGACATGACTCTAATGATCACCTCATCTCGTTGAGGTTGGTTAAGGAGTTATCTCCTACATTCCAAACTCTATTTTAAAACCCCTTTTATGATTTAAAGAAGAAGAAGAAGAACGTTTATTATTCATGTAGATTTTGATCAAGCAAGACCAACTTTAGTTGGGCAAGATGGGTGTTTCGGTACTTCCCATCTCGTAATCTAACCCCGAACCTCAAAACAAAGAATCTCTGTTTTCGTAATCAAACTTTGGCTATTATCAATAGGTTTTTCTTATGTTCCTCAAAACATAGGTGGCGACTCTAAACAATCTAAAACAAGTTAGACATCCTAGGATAATTCACCGCTCTAGCCTAAAGCCGTGGTTTCCTGGGGTATCTACAGTGGCGACTCCGCTGGGGACATTAGAGGGTTAAACTTGCATTCTGATCAAAATCTACATCTTTTCTAGGCATTCTGATTCCTGATGGGGGAGGCGCGCGCTTCTGGCCTCTTCAGCCTAAGGCACGCGCATCCCGTATCAAGGACCAGAATCGCCCCCTTGTTCATGTTCTTCATCTTCTTCTTTTGCTATTTTCCACTAATCATTTCTACAGGGGTTACAATATGCACATAGGACCAGGGCAATCCCCTGAGTCCAAAAATATGACAATCTGACAGGTGTGCCCAGAAGCGCGCGCCTCCCAATAGCATCGCGCCAGGCGCGCGCGTCTCATATCAACACTCAGAGGCGCACGCTTCTGGGTTGGTTCCCAGAACAGAAACAGGTCTCAGAACAGAGCAGTGTGATGGGGGTGTGGGCACAGTTGCCTGCATCAGTGGTTATTCTGAACTTCGGACTGTTTTAATTTTGTGTTTTATTTTATCAGTTACACGGGTGATTCGAAAGTTGTAAATATGTGCTTATTTGTTTTTTTTCTTTCTTTGAAAAAAAAATATAAAATGTTTTGTCACATGATTAGACCTCACATTACATGCACATATTCCTATGAACTGCTCACTATCGAGTCGCACAAGTCCAACCCCAAACCCGTCGAGGCCCTTCTAGAAAGTTTCAAGCTCCACTCGACCTTGGCTCTTTCGAAGCGGTAAACCTCAGCCCGTGGCGTAGTTCAAGACTACATGCCGGGGGTGACCTTTGAGCCTCATATTCAAGCCGAGCACAAGCCACACAATTCTAGTTAGGGTCTAACACTCCGTGACTCAAGTCAGTTTCCATGTACCGAGATTTCCCTAAACTAATGTCTTCAAATCATACATGCCAACTTGTTGAAACGGACGCAATAAAAATCCGTCCCCAAAAGTGGTTATTTTGGACGAAAATAAAAAAATCCGTCCCCGCATGTATGCTTTAGTACATTTATTTAGTTTAATCCCGATACATGTAGGATTCACAAACGCGATGGAATCCGATGAGTATATGGGACCGCGAGATGGTCTATATACTAGTGTGACGATTCCATTATTTCTTAGAAACCCCAAAAGGGATCCGTTCCCTCCGACTTTAAAAAAAAAAAAAAAAAAAAAAGAGTCTTTTCTTATGTGGTTCGAGTCGTGTGCCCAACTGTGTTCTAAGCCTCTTCGTGGACCGCAAGTGTTACTCAAGACTGACAAGGGCCTCTTCTTCAATATAGGTTCAATTGGTACTTACAGAGTCTACCGGGATTCGGCAAATCGGTTAGTCCGTGAAGAGATTACTCCAACAGCTCCAACAGCAACCATGACCGGCAGCAGCAACACCATGTCTCTCGAACAGCTTTCAACCATTGTCCAACTCCTCCAAGAGCAAGTCTCCACCCTTAATAAGGAGGCATAAAGCAAAGACGACATTTGGCAATCCCACCTCGACAGCTCACTAATCTTGCCAAGGGGAAGAACAAAAATAACGATGACGAATCCGAATGGACCGAAGGTTTGTTCAAAAGCCCTTATGTCAACACCCGCACCAAGAAAATGGGAGAGCCGAGTTCCGAGAACAATGAGCCCAAAATGGTGGATTCTATCATAGCCTACATCGACCAAAAATTCAATGGGCTCAACATGGGGAAAGGCTCCGAAACAAGCCTTTATCAATCATCCATCCTCATGAGTACTATGGCCGCTCTTCCTGATAAGTTCAAGATGCCCGACATAAGAAAATTCAAGGGCAACTCTTGTCCTATGGCTCACATTGAGACTTATATTTGGGCAATGGTTCCGAAGAAGGTCTCCCCCAAGGTGATGGCTCAATGCTTTCCTCTCACTCTCGAGGGGGCGGCAAAAGATTGGTATGCTACTCTCCCGCTCACTGTCCGTCTTGATTGGGACTCCGCCATGCTTGCCTTCAAGTCACAATACCAAGGCAACACCACTCACCGGCCCACAAGGAAAGAGCTAGAGAACACTACTCAACGAGACCACGAGTCCTTCATCGACTTCACAAGGAGATGGAATGATATACTCTCCGAGATTGTGGAAAGGCCAAATACCAAGGAGCAAATGGACATCTTTCTCAAATGTCTCAAAATTGATCTCCGCACCTACCTAAGTGGGGCTTGCTATGCGGATTTCTCCCAAATGTATGAGGCGGGGGTCCGAATGGACGAGTTGATCAAAGAAGTGAAGAAAAGTGCTCCTAGCTACCGCTACAAGGCCGCTTCCAACTCCACAAAAGAGGCCTCAGTCAACGCCGTCACTATCGATAAGGGGAATTACAAAAAGGTTCCTCCACCCCAAGGGAAGAAGTCTCGAAATGACCGTGTCTACACGCCTCTCCAAGGCATGACTCAAACCGAAGTTTTTGAAGTCCTTAAAGAAAAGGGTCAAGTCACACCCGTACAGGGGTACCAACCCAAGACGGTCAACCCCAATCATGCTCACCACAAATAATGTGGCTACCACCAATATAGTGGCCACACCACCGAGGAATGCTTCGTTCTCCACAATGTCATTCAAGATCTCATAGACAAGAAAGAATTTGTAGTGACTAATGGTGAACATGTCAATGTAATAGAGATAGGAGAACTCGAGTGGACCACCCATTCAATCCCAATTGTGAATGGGGGCCCCAATGTTATGAATAAACTTGACAATTCTTGTTATGTTGTAACTTACGATGAGGTAATGAGGGAAGTACTAGAGAATAGGAAAAAGAAGCAAGATGGGAACGTCAACATGCTAACTCGATCCGGTCGAGTCATAGCAAGCAACCCTTCCACTTCCGCACCAAGCTCCTCTTCTCAAAGGCCGCAGCCGCGACACTCCCGAAGATCCTCTACTTGTCCAACTCAAGAAAACTCAAGCCAACATCTCTATTTGGGACCTCATCGGATCCTCAAAGAAACACCGAGATCTTATCATCCGCAATCTCGATGATACATCAGTCTCTCCCGATACTACTCCCGAGGACCTCACGGCAATGATCGGTCACATTCACTTTGGCAACGTCATCACCTTTGCCGATATGGACCTTCCACCATTTGGTTACGACCACAACAAGGCTATTTACCTCAAGGTACGAGCAAGGGGGAGGCCCATCTCAAGAGTCTTAGTGGACGGTGGTTCCGCACTCAACCTCATGCCTAGCAGAATCATGGGCATACTGGGGCTTAAGGATTCCGATTTGAAGCCTTCTACTCAAGTAATCTGAGGTTATGACAGCACCGCCCGTACAGTCTTGGGCATGATCGAAATAGACATCGAGTTTGGGAGTATGGTCATGTCCATTCCATTCCAAGTGCTTCACATCCCGGCCTCGTTCAACTTGCTTTTGGGTCGACCATGGATTCACAGTTCTAATGCCGTCCCGTCAACTCTCCATCAATGTGTCAAGATCCGAAATGGTGATGAAATAGTGACCGTCGTGGCCGAAAACGTCACTATCCACAGAAAAGGTGAGCCCGTCCACCAAGTTCAGCATGGTCTACCAGACTCCACTCTCTCCGGCATCTCAATCAACGAAGGGGGAAATGGATCATGGACCCCCAGCAATCACAAAGTCCTCCGCATGATGAGGAATATGGACTACTTCCCTGGTTTAGGCCTAGGGAAATATCAACAAGGAATCCTACATCCTGTTCAAGTCCCATTTGTCAAGAACACATTCGGTTTGGGGTACGAACCTTCCAGAGAGGACTTGAAACAAGAGCAAGCGATCAAGAATGAAAAGGCCCGAGCTCGTAAAGAAGGCCATCGTTATGAGGTCCCTAATCTAAGGCCTTACCGCAAGACGTTGAATGGCTATTTTGTCCGCCAAGGGGAAGACGTTCCATACATGATCTTTCCTAAGCCATGGGTTAACAATAAGGGTGTCAAAAAGCCCGGTCTCAAAATCTTCTCCGATTGTGAGATCCAGAAATCCGAAAGGGTACCAACTCCCATGTTGCCCCGTGAATGGTGGGGAAGGAAGGTGACTATAGAGTCCGAGACAGAAATCATCGTGGGGGAATAATTGACAAATTTAGCCTCCATGTTCGAAGAGCTCGCCATAATGAATGAATGCCAAGTCAACGCCATCCATGACACCGTCATCATGAATGAGACTATCAGTGAGATCCCGCCAAGCTCCGAGCCGATCAATAATTGGTATTCTATGAAAGGGCCCGTGGTATCCGAAGAATTCCTAGTTCAAGAAATGGGTTGCATACCCCGCACAGCAACAAAGGAAGAGCGGCTCACACTTACTTTCGAGTCCGAGAGAGTCTCTAATACCCTCACCCAAGAGGATTTGGAGGCCATAGCCGAGCGTGTGTTTCCTTTCTTTGGTAATGAAAAAATTGATATTTCTGAGTACCCTGAGATTGCAAACATCATAAATGATGAATTAACTAATAATGAACATAATGAACAAGTTAATAACGATTCAAATTATGATGAAATAGACCACGAAAGCACAACATACTTAAATGAACTTGCTCAAAAAGTCCGTAGTCGTGGTGAAAATGATCCAGGGGCTGACGAAGAATTGCATGTTGTTAATCTGGGTACCGACGAAGAGCCAAGGGAAACTAAGATCGGAAGCTTCTTCAAGGGGGACGACAGAGACAGATTGACTGCACTACTACGGGAATTCGTGGATGTGTTCGCATGGTCATACAAAGACATGCCGGGTTTGGACAGAAAGGTAGCGGAGCACAGAATTCCGATCAGAGAAGATGTCAGGCCGGTAAAGCAGAAACTCAGAAAGATCAAGCCAGAATGGTCTCTGCAAGTCAAAGAAGAGATTGAGAAGCTCCTCAGTGTGGGTTTCATCAAGGTTATCGAGTATCCGACATGGTTAGCCAACATCGTGACAGTCAGAAAAGCAAACGGCAAGGTTCGAGTTTGTGTGGACTTCCGGGATTTGAACAAAGCTTCCCCAAAGGATGATTTTCCACTCCCTAACATCGACATGCTGGTCGACTCCACTGCTGCCTACGAGGTTCGCTCATTCGTGGATGGGTTCGCTGGGTACAATCAGATTCTCATGGCCGAAGAAGATCAACATAAGACAGCCTTCACAACACCGTGGGGTACCTTTTGCTACACAGTCATGCCATTTGGGTTAAGAAACGCTGGGGCTTCCTAACAAAGAGCCGTGACAGACTTGTTCCACGATATGATTCACAAAGAAATCGAGGTCTATGTGGATGACATGATCATTCACTCCAAAGGGACCGATGGTCAACATTTAATCGATCTCCGCAAGTTCTTCGAAAGGCTTCGTCAACACAAGATGAGGCTCAACCCTGCAAAGTGCACGTTCGGGGTTATCTGAGGCAAAGTCCTTGGTTATATGGTCACTGAAAGGGGAATTGAAGTAGATCCTTCCAAAATCAAGGCAATCATTGACATGCCTCCTCCAAAGATGCAGAAAGAGATCAAAGGTTTCATGGGCAGAGTGCAATACATCAATCGGTTTGTGCACCAACTCACTGCCATGTGCGAGCCAATCTTCAAGCTACTCAAGAAGAATGTGGCTCTAGAATGGACCGACTGTTAGTACCCGATCTGAAAATGAGTTTATTAGGGATTTCCCAAATACGCAAGGACTTTATAGGAATTACAAACCTTGCAAAGACTTGTCCCGGATTCCCAAAATATACCTCATTGTTCTAGAACATCTTAAAGATGGCCAAAATAGGGTTTCCATAAAGCATGCGAAACCCTAGCTTAATAATTAAGTCAGCCAGGAATGATGGCCACGCGGCCACATTCGCCCAAGCTCCAACCTTGGCCACGCGGCCAACATCGCCGCCGCCCTCCATCTTGGCCGCGCGGCCACATCCGCCCCGGATGATCTGGACCGTCAGATCTCTCCATCAGTTTCCTATTTAAAGACATCCCTTGCCTCATATTTAGGGGATCCGAATTTGAGAGCTCTTAAGGGACGATTTTGCTCCCAAATCAAGTCATTCAAGCCTCCAAAAACACTCTCAAGAATCCCAAGAAGATCCAAGGTTATTTCTTGCCAACAAAGGTAAGTTTTCTAACTTTTTCTTCATGTTCTTGTCATATTATTAGTTTAGATCCATAATATTCATATTCTTAATATGTTTATTCATGTGTTCTTCATAATATTCATGTTCGTAACATCTTTATTCATATTTTCTTCATGACATTCATATGTTCATAATATGTTCTTCGCATGTTCATCATATTCATAGATTAAAACCTTATTTATGCTATATTTAGGGTTGTGATCTTCATGTTTACATGTTATTTCATAGCCAATGATGATCTAGGGTTCATCAACCCAAGGATGATCTAGGAACTATTTCTAAACCATAAACTTTAGGTAATTACTTCCATGATCAATAATCCTCCCATGATGAATGTGATAAATGTTCATCGAGACCTCATTGATGGCATAGTCATTATTCTAGGATGTGATCATCCTGCATGTTTCTTTATCCTCCCTCTTCATTATGCATGATCCCTATTCTCTCTCCACATTCCAATTATGTGCGAACTACGCTGACCTGAGCTTCTCACATTGAGAGGAACGTAGGCAATCTTCGGATCCGGTCTAAATAACTAACACACTACATACACCGCATCATGATAGAAAGACCGATCAATTCGGGCAATAGGAGTGATAACGTCCAATATTCTTCTCTTGTTGTAATTTGACCCCCGAACCCACTAAAATACTTTTTCTCAATGTTTTGGCTATAATTAAAACGGCGTGGCGACTCTCATAATTTTAATGTAGCTATGAATATCCCAAATTCAAACACACGTATTCACAGTGGCGACTCTGCTGGGGAACTGCTTTGAAACTTTTTCAAACTTAGTTGGTCTAACTTTCGTCACATCATGATGCTTGCCATGTTTACACATGCACACACTTTGCCATGTTTACACATACACACACCTGCCATGTTTACACATGCACACACTTGCCATGTTTACACATGCACACACCTGCCAGGTTTACACATGCACACACCTACCATGTTTACACATGCACACACATGCAATGCTTACACATGCACCCTACACACACTTGCCATGTTTACACATGCACACAGTTGCCATGTTTATACATGCACCTCACATACTTTCCATGTTTACACATGCACCCGTGCACCCCGCAATGTTAATACTTATACTTTGTTGATACTTGTACTTTGTATCTACCTTGTACCTTTGTTATTTTCGCCTTAGTATTAGGGTCAAACAAAACTCTGCTATGCTCCCTTGTACGTTATTTTCCTTCTCCTGCATTGCATAGCATCATTCAAACATTCAAAACTTCTCTCTTTTATCCTTAAAAAGAATTAGTTTCTTGCCACACACTACCACTAGTCCGTGTCAGCACCGCACAGGTCCCTACTACCCGGAGTATTCGATGTGCAGTAATTTGTGCGCTACTGACTCACATTTTTCGAGTCACTCGTCTACTCCACTCACCGTGTACGTTCCACGAGCGGTGGGAACCTTTATCCTACCCGTGTTAACCCACACATAGAGATTAGGACACTCTTTGGACCAACCATTTAGGATGTAAATAAATGCAAAACTTTTCGTTAAATAAAATGTGCATTGCATCTAGGCGACCTCTAAGGTACATCGCTCACCCCCTGGGCCATCTATCAAAATTCCTCATCTTGGCCTATCTAGGTTACCTACCCATCATTGCGATCCATTTGGGTCTACCCTTCATCTCGACCCGCTTTGGTCAAAATCCCACCATCCTTTGGCCTCTTAGGACAACTTTATCTACCTTTGACCTCCTATGTCAATCTTTGACCGCCTAGGTCAGCCTTACCACCCTTTGACCTCTTAGGGCAACTTTGACCCCCTAGGTCAACCTTTGACCTCCTAGGTCAACCTTATTCGCCTTTGACCTCCTAGGTAAACCTTTGACCCCCTAGGTCAACCTTATCACCTTCGACCTCTTAGGTCACCCCTCGACCTCTTAGGTCAACCTTTGACCCCATAGGTCAACCTCATCCACCTTTGACCTCTTAGGTCTACCCTTGACCGCCTAGGTCAACTTTATCCGCCTTTGACCTCTTAGGTCTACCCTTGACCTCCTAGGTCAACCCTATCACCTTCGACCTCTTAGGTCACCCCTCGACCTCTTAGGTCTACCCTTGACCGCCTAGGTCAACTTTATCCGCCTTTGACCTCTTAGGTCTACCCTTGACATCCTAGGTCAACCTTATCACCCTCGACCTCTTAGGTTACCCCTCGATCTCTTAGGTCAACCCTTGACCGCCTAGGTCAACTTTATCCACCTCCGACCTCTTCGGTCAACCTTTGACCCCCTAGGTCAACTTAATCATCTTTGACCTCTTAGGTCAACCTTTGACCCCCTAGGTCAACCTCATCCTCTTAGGTCAACCTTATCACCTTTGACCTCTTAGGTCTACCCTTGACCTCCTAGGTCAACCCTATCACCTTCGACCTCTTAGGTCACCCCTCGACCTCTTAGGTCTACCCTTGACCGCCTAGGTCAACTTTATCCGCCTTTGACCTCTTAGGTCTACCCTTGACATCCTAGGTCAACCTTATCACCCTCGACCTCTTAGGTTACCCCTCGATCTCTTAGGTCAACCCTTGACCGCCTAGGTCAACTTTATCCACCTCCGACCTCTTCGGTCAACCTTTGACCCCCTAGGTCAACTTAATCATCTTTGACCTCTTAGGTCAACCTTTGACCCCCTAGGTCAACCTCATCCTCTTAGGTCAACCTTATCACCTTTGACCTCTTAGGTCAACCTTTGACCCCCTCGGTCAACATTATCACCCGTTGACCTCTTAGGTCAACCTTTGACCTCCTAGGTCAACCCAATCACCTTCGACCTCTTAGGTCAAACTTGGACTCCTAGGTCAACCTTATCCGTTTTCGACCTCTTAGGTCAATCTTTGATTCCATAGGTGAACCCAATTACCTTTGGTCTTAACCCGCTTAGGTCGAACCATCATCTTGACCCACCTAGGTCATTATTTGACCCACCGTCGTCCAGACCAACCTAGGTCAACCCGTTTAGGTCCAACTTGTCCGTCTTAGGTTAAAACTACCGCTTCGCCTTTGACCCGTCAAGGTCAACCCGTGACCCGCTTAGGTCGACTTACCTATCTTGGATCCATCTAGGTCAATCTCCAACCTTCCTTAGTCCACCAACCCGAATAGGTCAACCTTTGACCCGCTTAGGTCAAACCATGCCTATCCCATTTAGGTCATCTCATAGGCAACCCGTTACAACCCGCTATCTTGATCCATTCACCATATAGGTCAATCCAACCTTTTCTCAATTAGGTCGACCTATCCTACACCCATCTAGGTCAACCCACCATTATTGTCGCATTCTAGCTTGAACCACTTCTTGTCTCAAACCTTAGGTCAAACCTTAGGTCAAATTTAAGTCAAACCTTAGGTCAAACCATACCCGACTCAATCAAAACCAACTCTTATAGGTCTTCCTCACCCCTGCTTGACCAAGGACCAAGTCATCTCCCTCTTTTTGACCCCTATGGTCATCTCTCACCTTTTTTTAAAAGTCTAACTTGACTCGAACTACGGCGACCTGAGCCTCCTATTGTGTGGGACCTCTCCCTCATGGTAAGGGGAACGTAGGCAACTTCGGCCCGGTCAAACTTTCAATTTTTTGTCAAAAATGCATTTCAAAACGTGGAGACCGACTCTTTTCCAAAAGCGATTGTATAACGATGCCTTATCATTAAATATGAATCTAATTTAAATTCAACGACCTAATTCATCTACAACCATTATAGAATCCTGCATCATGTCTGTTGAAAGGAACATCGAAGTTGCAAATGAAGCTATTACCCAAGGTCTCGAGACAACTCTCCACACCAATACTGATCTCAATGAGCAAGCGCTCCATTTCGAGACCATCCTCAACGAGCAAGCAACCCTCTTCTGGACCACTCTCGACGAACAAGAAGCCTACTTTGAGACTGTCCTCCTCAAGCAAGTCGACCGTTTTCAAAAAGAGATGTGCAAGGCTCTAAAGGACACCGAGAAGCGCCTTCACTCTGATATTTATTGCATTTATGATTACCTCGGCCGAGTTCTCCCTCTTGCTCAATTTCAACACCCGTACGCTCCTCAAATGTATGGGCCATCACAGATTTCCCCCGTTGGGATGCCTCCTAAGACTACTCATCAACGACAGGTACCGGTACCTAAACCACCCTAAAAGACAGTTCGGAAGGACGAATGCGAGTACAATGACTTGGGTATGCCGTTAGCCAAACTCTTCAAAAGTCTAGTTCAAGCCGACAAGTTGTCTCCTATGTTCAACTATGAACCAAGTAGGGTGAAGCAAGGCTTGGATCCCTCCAAACACTGCCAATACCACCAGTACATTGGGCATGACACCGAAGATTGCCTCCAATTGAGGAGAAAGATTCAAAGCCTCATTGACAGTGGAGCCATCACCCGCCAACGGAATACATGGGCATGGGCAAAAGAGGAAATTGGGGCTACCTCCTTTAAATAAAAGAAAAGAAAAGGGTCATTCAGTCTTCGTAGGTTCTAGAGTGTCCTTAGTCAAAAGTCCACCTTGGATGATTTTTGTTTCTTTAAGTAAAAGTCCACCCCGGACTAGTCAGTTTAAATCTTTTAGTTCCAATAAAAGGGTCTTTATTTCTTTTCTTTTCTCTCTAGACTTGAGACATAAGCTTGCATATATCAATTTCATGAAAATAGTCTTATTCACCTTTTTCGCTTGATTGCTATATCTTTATATGATGAATTAATCTTAATCTTGCTCATTAATGACGACTCATTAAAAGGTAAATGGACCCACAAACCATTCACATAACTAAGTAAACGATTAATCTCAAAATAACAAATGCTTCGATCAATTGGGATGAACGAATCACTTTCTCTTCTCTCTACATTCTACCCCCATACACTCTCTCTATACACTCACCCCTTATACACACTTCATATACACTCTCTATATACACCTTCTCCCATACACTATCCTCATACGCCTCTCATCCCACCATTAGACCCCTTTTTATAAGGCCGTGACAAAGAAATGGACTGCGGTTGCTCATCATCAAATAGACATCCATGCTGCCACAATTTAAAGGGTTGGTTTGTTCCCTTCATGAGTACTACATGCCGTTACACTGGGGCTGTCCGTATTTCATCGTAAATGTAAGACAAGTGCACGAAGTCATTCATGCCATTAATTGGTGCACGTGATAATCCAATGGAGCTCTACCGGTGAAAATCAAGGGGCTAGGATGCCCGCCGCCAGCAAAAGGCCGCTTGAACTATAAGGAAGCTACCTCGCAATCGAGAGAGGCGAAAGCAAACTAGGGGCTTGTCTTGCCCAATGTTTCATGTACAAATATATAAAAAAAAATATGGCTCGCTAGGTTGAAACCCAAAAGGGCGACCTAGGCAAAAGTTAGAGCATTGCACAAAAAGAAGCCCGCTAGGTTGAAAACCCGAAAGGGCGGCCTAGGCAAAAAAAAGGGTGTGCACAAAGAGATAAAATAAAAAAGAAAAAAAAAATAGAAGGGGCTATCACCATGGAAAAGTAAAAGTCCCATTTTCTTTTCACCTCAAATGTTTTATTTTCCTTTCTTTCATTACAAAGTAGATAAACGGCAGCAACCCATGACAACTACGATGGGGCAATCCACTGCAACAACTACAAAGGAGTAATCCACCGCAATGAGCTACAAAGAACAACTCACCTCAAACGAACCTCACACCCCTAAACTCAAAACCCAACTTCATCGTCAACCGGACAACCACTCAAAGCCAAACATAACCTACCTTCGGCCAACTTTCTTTCTTTTCTTTCCTCCCACACATACCCACTGAAACCCGACACCATCGTCAAGCGGGTCATCCCCAAACTACGCGGACCTGAGCTCCTCACCTTGAGGAGAACGTAGGCAAACCTCCCTGTTCGGTCCAAAATATACACAACCCACCTCGAGCCAATTTTCTTTCTCTTCTCTCTTCCCCCATATTTCTACTCCTGACTTCTTCACTCACAATTGATCAAAACATTTATTAATTTGAGGCTACTTGTTTACCAATTAACCATAACTCATTAACTAATCAACGAGGTCCATTCTCGAGCAATCAAATGAAAATCTTGAATATAACAATTTTCAAATGTCTCGACAAGTCTTCTGTTCTACAATCTAGGAAAGAGCTAAATACTTACTTTCTGTCAAGCAGGGGCTTCCTTCCTTTTATATACACTCAATTGTCCAAATAGTCAAAATGCGAGTACTATCTCTCTCTCCCTCTCACTATCACCAAAATGCCCCCGCATGTTTAAACAATTATTTTTCCTTTTTTGAGTCGACTGAATGATTTTCAAAAAAAAAAAAAAAAAAAAAAGATGACGCAAAAGAGATGCCCGCTAGATTGAAAACCCGAAAGGGTGGTCTAGGCAGAAAAAAGGGTGCGTATCAAAGGAGGTAGGATACCCCACTCTACGCCCTTATCGAACTGGGGCTTCCCCAACAGAATGGGTCGACTATAAGGTTTTCTCAGAGAATACCGAGGCTTCAACAAGGATGTACTTGCAAGATGGACACCCCTCATCGTCAAACTCGGCACGCGACGAGCTATTTGGATTCATTAGAATCATAATTAATTATAAGGCATCTGTATAAGATCATAACACTTTCATAAAGTTTTCTCCTCCCCAACACTTTGTTTATAAACCCGCACTCTCGGTCTCCATAAAATTGTAAAAACATCTTCGGTCCGTCCGGGACCCATCTATGTGATTCCCAGAGTTGACTCAGTCCTTTACCCTATCTCCTACACTTTAGGGAACCTTTAGGACTAAATCCTCAACTCTCTAGGTCCCAAGCCTACCCGGTCAGTCTTACCTAGGTTACACCATAACTCCTTAGGTCCCGAACCTACCCGGTGAGTCTTACCTAGATTACATCATAACCCCTTAGTTCGACCTTCCGCAAGTTTGTAGCATGACCCCTTAGGCCTTAAACCGGTTCTACCCAGACCTTTAAACCTTAAACTGGTTAGCCAAAGCCAAGTCCTTAGGATGAACCATTAGGTACCGAACCTACCGGTCCCAAGCCTACCCGATCTCCTAGATCTCAAACCTACCAACACATACTCGTCCTTACCCTATCTAGGCCATAGTTCTCTTATCCTCCTAGGTCCAGCCTCTTAGATCTACCCAGTCTAACCTGTTGAATGATCCCTTAGATCCCGAGTCCATGCAAGGCCGCCAAACACCTACCTTATAGGTCTCTAGCATATCCGATTCACACCTTAGGTCTCAACTCCTAAACCCTTTAGATCACAAAATTGTCTACCCTCTAAGTCTATAACCTTAGAGCTCGTCCCTTAGAACTCTTTAGTTCCCAAGCCTTCTTGGTCTGACCAACTAAATCTATGTTATCCATACTCCTTGGGTCTAAACCCCTCTACAAACCTAGTGTCACCCATTAGCCGCGAGAGACTACCTAGCCTGACCTTCACCCCTTAGGTCTCCAACCTACTTAATCCAAGTCGAGTCCAAACCTCGAACCTACGCGATCTGTTGGGTTTCCAAGTAACATGCGCAGCGGAATATAGCAATTAAAATTTTAAGAAACCAAAAACCATGGATCCGTTCATATGATTAAATCAAACACAACATGATAAATAAAGGAAAAACTAACCCTTGATGGCTATCAAATTTTCTCTTGGTCTTTGGTGGAGATCTTGAAGACTTGATCACGATCACAAAGCTTGAACACGAACTTTGAAGATGATGATTTTCACCCTCTAGCGGTATCCACACTTCGAACGAATATCAAAGGAGCTTCTTTGATCTTGGTTGCTAGACCAATATTATGAAACACACTTTCACAATATAATAAAGAACTATATGGAATTTATTTGTGAATTATTTTGTTCCTCAATCAATGATATCTTAGAACAAAATAAAATCTCTCTCAAACTCTTTGAGACTCACAAAAGCACTTGTTAATATGGTCTGGCCGAATTGGGGTTTTTATACACAATTAACACCTATTCCAAATAGGTAACTTGTGCCAAAAACCATTCCTAATCGAATTAGGAAATTTCCAATCGGCATACCGGGCGCCCGCCTGGTCCTACCCAGGCGCCCGCTTGTTTGGACAGAAAGTCCAGTTCTTTTCCGTCTTGTTCAGGCGCCCGCTTGGTGCAACCCAAGCGCCCGCTTGGTTGACCAGGAGGCCCAGAACTTTCAAGAAATTCCTTGGAAGTCCTCCGACCCTAAATTCCAATACATCCCTTTTATTTAAGATTCGTTCTATTGTGTGTGACCCTCTAGGATTATACTAAGTTGGCAATGGGGTCAAACATGATCCCATAAGATATGATTAGGTTCTAGCAAACCGTCATACCTACCCAAATAGCATAACTAGATACAAGTTCGCATTCCTTTAGAATATGTCACAATCCCTTTTCCACGATGTCATTGAACACAAGTCATGGTCAAACAGTCAACTTGTTTTGTTCAATACTTTCTCGATTCCGAATATGTTGATAATTCAAATGCTATTGATCCAATCAATCCATTTGAGTCCGGCCGAACATTTCATCAACATCATTCCTTCGAGGGGCCCAAGCTTGACATCTTTCCGTGGAGGGACAAATCCATTTAGCTTATTATTCTTCCCAACGGGAATCCGATTATGCCAATCATACCCTTTATAACTACCGTGTTAAGGTAGCGTTTGAATATGTCAAACACAATGTTCATCAAGTGGAAGACTATAATAACTTCATGTCTAAGGATTTAAATGACATAACTAATATGAGATATATGTTCGACATAGACCATGACATAAATCTCATACAGCGGGTCATGTCCAGTACCTTGTTCCAAAAAAGTACCCATAAATCTAACATGATCATCCCATGATCATTTAGCCTTTATACTAGTGCTTAACAAGCACTAGGGACGGGGATTATTATAAGTAAACATGAACAACAATAATAATCAAAACATCTCTTTATTGATATGAAATAAATGATAACAATTACAACGTTTATTAAACGTGCCTAGGGCACCACTACCAACAATCTCCCACTTGCCCTAGGCCCAATCTCCCATGTATCTAATACCCATGGACCTAACATGACCATCATGTTTAGCTTGTGGAAGTCCCTTTGTTAGCGGGTCCGCAACATTGTCATCAGTAGGTACTCTGCATATATTTACGTCTCCCCTATCAACGATTTCTCGAATGATATGAAAATGCCTAAGTATGTGTTTGGATTTCTGATGTGCTCTTGGTTCCTTTGCTTGAGCAATAGCACCATTATTATCGCAATAAAGGTCTATTGGACTAGCAATACTAGGAACCACTTCAAGTTCGGTTATGAACTTCTTAATCCAAACAGCTTCCTTTGCAGCATCCGATGCAGCAATATACTCAGCTTCTGTTGTAGAATCAGCGGTTGTACTTTGCTTGAAACTCTTCCAGCTTACAGCTCCACCATTTAACATAAACACAAAACCCGATTGCGATCGGCTATCATCTTTGTCGGTTTGGAAGCTTGCATCCGTGTAAGCATTTACAACGAGATCATCTTCCATTCCTCCATAGACCAAAAACGAGTCTTTAGTCCTTCTCAAGTACTTAAGAATCGCTTTTACATCTATCCAGTGATTTTTGCCAGGGTTGGATTGATATCTACTTGTCATGCTCAAAGCATAAGACACATCCGGCCTAGTACAAATCATGGCATACATGATGGACCCAATTGCCGAAGCATATGGAACATCATTCATTTTCTCACGCTCATCGTTTGTCTTAGGACATTGAGTCTTGCTTAGAGAAACTCCATGTAACACGGGCAAGGTGCCTCTCTTTGAATTTTCCATACGGAATCTTCTAATAACCTTGTCAATGTATGTACTTTGGCTTAAACCAAGTAGCCTCCTTGATCTATCTCTATAGATCTTAATGCCAAGAATATATGCGGCTTTACCCATATCTTTCATTGCGAAGCACTTTCCTAACCAAGTCTTCACAGACAGAAGTGTAGGAATGTCGTTTCCAATGAGTAATATGTCATCCACGTATAAAATAAGGAATAGCACTATGCTCCCACTAATCTTCTTGTATACACAAGGCTCATCTTCGTTCTTGATGAAACCAAACTCTTTGACCGATTCATCAAAACGGAGATTCCAACTCCTAGAAGCTTGCTTCAATCCATAGATGGATCTATGCAATTTGCATACCTTAGAATCTTGTTCAAAACCTTCTGGTTGTGTCATATACACATCCTCTTGAAGTTTTCCATTCAGGAAAGCGGTTTTGACGTCCATCTGCCATATTTCATAGTCATGATACGCGGCAATGGCAAGCAAAATTCTTATAGACTTGATCATTGCTACGGGTGAAAAGGTCTCATCATAGTCAATACCATGAACTTGCCTATAACCTTTCGCTACAAGCCTAGCTTTGTAAGTATGCACCTTCCCATCCATGTCAGTCTTCTTCTTGAAGACCCATTTGCATCCTATGGTTTTTACACCTTCGGGCGCATCAATCAAATTCCAAACTTGATTTTCTTGCATGGATTGCAATTCGGATTCCATGGCTCCAAGCCACTTGTCTGAATCAGGAGAAGACATCACCTCTTGGTAGGTTGACGGTTCATCATTCTTAATGATTTCTACCTCATTACTATCCGTTACGAGAAATCCATATCTCTCGGGCTCGGATCGTAACCTACTAGATCTGCGAGTTGCTTGTGTATTTTGAACAGGTTCCACAACTCCTTGTGGTTCTTGTTCTTGTTCCACTATTGGTTCAATGTTATTTTTTGGGTCTCGAATTTCTTCAAGATTTATTTTACTCCCACTGATTTCTTTGGAGAGAAACTCTTTCTCTAGAAAGACACCAGTTCGGGCAACAAACACTTTGTTGTCCTCACGGTTGTAAAAGTAATATCCTCTAGTTTCCTTAGGATATCCCACGAAAATACATTTATCAGATTTGTGCGCAAGCTTGTCTGAGACAAGTCTTTTGACAAAAGCTTCGCAACCCCAAATCTTCATGAAAGACAGACAAGGCTTCTTTCCGCTCCACATCTCATATGGAGTCTTTTGAACCGATTTAGTTGGAACACGATTTAGTGTGAAAGCAGCGGTTTCTAGGGCGTAACCCCAAAAGGATATTAGAAGATCAACTTGACTCATCATTGATCGAACCATGTCTAACAAAGTCCGATTCCTCCTCTCGGACACACCATTCCATTGTGGTGTTCCGGGTGGAGTCAATTGTGAAATTATTCCACAATTCTTTAGATGATCATCAAATTCTTGACTTAAGTATTCACCACCTCGATCTGATCGAAGTGCCTTTATACTTTTGCCAAGTTGTTTTTCTACTTCATTTTGAAATATTCTAAATATCTCAAATGCTTCACTTTTATGTTTTATTAGGTAAACATACCCAAATCTACTATAATCATCAGTGAAGGTTATGAAGTATTGAAATCCTCCCCTAGCATTGCTACTTAATGGTCCGCATACATCGGAATGTATCAACCCCAATAAGTCGCTTGCCCTTTCACCTAGCTTGGTAAAAGGTGTCTTAGTCATTTTTCCAAGAAGACACGACTCACAAGTGTCATATGACTCGAGGTCACATGAACCTAAAAGTCCGTCCCCATGGAGCTTTGAGATACGCTTCTCATTAATATGACCAAGACGGCAATGCCACAAATAAGTATGATTTACATCATTAGGTTTAGATTTCTTATTTACATGATAGACATTGTCATTATTTTCATTCTTGACATCCAAGATATAAAGGCCATTAAATGAATTAGCAATACCATAAAGCACATCATTTAAATAAATAGAAAATTTCTTATTCTCAATAAGAAACTTAAAACCTTCATTATCCAAACAAGAAATTGAAATAATATTTCTGCTTAAATCCGGAACATAATAACAATTGTTCAAAACAAGAATTAATCTGGAAGGTAAAGTGACTTCATAAGTCCCTACGGCTAATGCAGCAACTCTTGCTCCATTTCCCACGCGTAGATCTACTTCACCTTCTTTAAGCAGTCTCCTATTCTTTAGTCCCTTCACATTTAGACAAATGTGAAAACCACATCCGGTATCCAATACCCAGGAATCAGTTGTAGAAAGGAGAATATCTATCATATAGATACCTGAAGTCGACGCAGCCTTGCTGCCCTTCTTCTTCTTTTGCTCTTCCAAGAAAGCCTTGCAATTACGTTTCCAATGACCAATTTCTTGACAATGGAAACAGATTGCATCCTTTTGTGAATCAGGTTTTGCCTCAGAAGCCTTGGCAACCTTTGCCTTGCTTATCTTGGGTTTGACAACTTTTGCCTTACCTTTTCCTTTGGCACTAGCCTTCTTCCCATCATGAACCAAGACCACGGGAGAACCTTTCTCCACAATTTTCATCTCTGCAGTTTTGAGCATCCCATGCAACTCAGAGAGATTCTTATCCATTCCATGCATGTTATAATTCATCAGAAACTGATTATAACTTTTAGGCAATGAATTAAGAATGAGATCCGTGGCTAGCTCCAATGGGATTGGATAGCCAAGTTTCTCAAGGTGCTCTACATAACCTTTCATTTTAAGAAAGTGAGGACTCACTTGTTGCCCTTCATTCATTTTACAAGTAGTGAATGCAACAATGGTCTTGTACCTCTCTTGCCTAGCTTGCTCTTGAAACATGGTTCTCAACTCCACGCCTATCTCATAGGCTTCCAAATGTTCCAAACTTTGTTGGAGTTTTGAACACATAGCAGCAAGCATGAGACAACTTACATCTCTAGAATCATTACGATGTTTCTTGTAATTGTCCCTTTCTACCCTAGGGGCAGTAGGCGGTGGTTCAGCAGGGAGAGGCCCATCGAGAATGTACAACTTATCTTCTTGCCTAAGAACGATTCTTATGCTACGGATCCAATCCATAAAGTTAGTACCATTCTCTTCGAGCTTATCCTTCTCAAGGATCGATCGCAACGACATTGATTGAGTGTTACTAGTCATTATCTACAAATATGCAAAATTTCTAAAATTTAATAAGTACCGGTTTTCATTAAAGAGATAAACAATGTATTTTTCCAAACAAATACTCCCACTAAATTATATAACCTTCTTATACATCAAATGTATAATATAATTTAATTGGGCTAAGATCCAACTTTACTTTAACTTTTGAGTCCACGGAGGCGGACCGCTCAAAAACTAAATTAATTAGGTAGACAATCATGTCAATCATATCTCATATGATTCTTAGATCCTTTTATGAGATTCTTTGAGAAATCCAATTTCAAAAAGCATGTTTAATCTCATCTTTTTCCTAGGCCCAAAACTGTTTTGACGCCTAATTAAGTCCAACCATTTTAAACGCATAGGAACCATTCAATTTAATGCACCTTGCGGAGGCAAGCCCACATTAAATTAATGAACCTCATCTTGCTCATATATGAATAAAATCAATGCACTTCGCGGAGGCGAACCCACATCAAAATCACCCATATATAAACAAGTGTTTTAATCATGGCATGGCAAGGAAGGACTTAAAACTTTCTTTGAAGGTTCAATACATATAGCATATAACACATTTATGAGCACATAATATAAACATGTTACACATCAAGTTTAGCCACTAAATTAATCCCATTAATTTAAGCATGATATTTATGTGTCATTAGTTTCTCTATAATTATGAGGATGAGACTATTTCAACTTCAGTTATTATCTCCAAATCAAGACAACAAGAAGTGCGGTCGAACTAAGCCATTAGGCAACCACAATCCCGCACTAGTTCAAGAAACCAAGAAAGTAGTCCATGTGGCCGAAACTAAGCAATAGATGGTCTCGATGAACGTAGGCCAATTGCATTCACAATTCCACATGGATCTCCAATCATTGAATCAAGAACTTTGTTTCTTAATTTTAGCAATTATGAACTCTTCATAATTCTAACTTCGTTTTATCTTTGAAACTTTGATTGCGATCAATTTTGGGAAACACAATCTCGATGAACGCAGATTAGCCATCCAAAACTTGAACCAATCTAGGAATCACAAGACTAAAACAAATAGGAAAATCAAACCCCAAAATCCACACACAAACCAACTACCCAAAACCCATTCCAGATCAACAAGTCTGGACTGGTTCTGTTACTGGTTTAGTCGAATTTATCGAAAATTCCATATTCAGATTTTAACCAAAATCAGAACAAATTTTGACCACCGAGCGCCCGCCTGCAAAGGACCAGGCGCCCGCTTGAATGGCCAGAATAGTATAGAATTTTAAAGTTCGAAAATTTTGTCTCAAAATTTTTTTTCCTTGATTATTAAAACTTTGATCCAATCAAAATTCAATAATCGAAATAATTCAGAATCCACCATAATTTTTATTGCGATTGAATCGTGCGATTAAAGTTTGCAAAACAATAAACCACATAAAATCACAAAACACATAAGCATCATATATTCCAATATTCATATCATGCAAGGCACATAAACAATTTATATACACATAACATGATCCAAGTATAGAATTAATCAACATGAACCGGGCTCTGATACCACTGTTGGGTTTCCAAGTAACATGCGCAGCGGAATATAGCAATTAAAATTTTAAGAAACCCAAAACCATGGATCCGTTCATATGATTAAATCAAATACAACATGATGAATAAAGGAAAAACTAACCCTTGATGGCTATCAAATTTTCTCTTGGTCTTTGGTGGAGATCTTGAAGACTTGATCACGATCACAAAGCTTGAACACGAACTTTGAAGATGATGATTTTCACCCTCTAGCGGTATCCACACTTCGAACGAATATCAAAGGAGCTTTTTTGATCTTGGTTGCTAGACCAATATTATGAAACACACTTTCACAATATAATAAAGAACTATATGGAATTTATTTGTGAATTATTTTGTTCCTCAATCAATGATATCTTAGAACAAAATAAAATCTCTCTCAAACTCTTTGAGACTCACAAAAGCACTTGTTAATATGGTCTGGCCGAATTGGGGTTTTTATACACAATTAAGACATATTCCAAATAGGTAACTTGTGCCAAAAACCATTCCTAATCGAATTAGGAAATTTCCAATCGGCATACCGGGCGCCCGCCTGGTCCTACCCAGGCGCCCGCTTGTTTGGACAGAAAGTCCAGTTCTTTTCCGTCTTGTTCAGGCGCCCGCCTGGTGCAACCCAAGCGCACGCTTGGTTGACCAGGAGGCCCAGAACTTTCAAGAAATTCCTTGGAAGTCCTCCGACCCTAAATTCCAATACAGCCCTTTTATTTAAGATTCGTTCTATTGTGTGTGACCCTCTAGGATTATACTAAGTTGGCAATGGGGTCAAACATGATCCCATAAGATATGATTAGGTTCTAGCAAACCGTCATACCTACCCAAATAGCATAACTAGATACAAGTTCGCATTCCTTTAGAATATGTCACAATCCCTTTGTCCACGATGTCATTGAACACAAGTCATGGTCAAACAGTCAACTTGTTTTGTTCAATAATTTCTCGATTCCGAATATGTTGATAATTCAAATGCTATTGATCCAATCAATCCATTTGAGTCCGGCCGAACATTTCATCAACATCATTCCTTCGAGGGGCCCAAGCTTGACATCTTTCCGTGGAGGGACAAATCCATTTAGCTTATTATTCTTCCCAACGGGAATCCGATTATGCCAATCATACCCTTTATAACTACCGTGTTAAGGTAGCGTTTGAATATGTCAAACACAATGTTCATCAAGTGGAAGACTATAATAACTTCATGTCTAAGGATTTAAATGACATAACTAATATGAGATATATGTTCGACATAGACCATGACATAAATCTCATACAGCGGGTCATGTCCAGTACCTTGTTCCAAACAAGTACCCATAAATCTAACATGATCATCCCATGATCATTTAGCCTTTATACTAGTGCTTAACAAGCACTAGGGACGGGGATTATTATAAGTAAACATGAACAACAATAATAATCAAAACATCTCTTTATTGATATGAAATAAATGATAACAATTACAACGTTTATTAAACGTGCCTAGGGCACCACTACCAACACGATCCTCTCCTCAAACTCCATGGATCTCAAACATCGCTCCCACAACGAGCCAAACCTCAAACCTGCTCAAGCACATAGGATCTCCTGCGTGCCACGCCATGCCATAGACCCGTCCGGTCAGAACTCGTGCGCTTAACACCTTTGGAGTCCCATCCCTAGCCTACCTTCACAATCGCCGAACGAGCTTGGTCACGCGCAATGACCTCTAAGACAAACTTAGGTCCTAAGCATACCCAATCCAACTTAGGCACCTGTTGTACTCGAGCAAAGTCTTGGACACTCAATCCCTTTACCTAAAGCGCCAACATGGTCACATGTCCAGACCCATTTCTCGCACACAGCTCACACCTAGCACACCTTAGAGCCCAAACCCGACATGCGTATTATGTACTAGGATCATCCAATCCCAATCCATTGCTCCTTGGCCGACCTCAATCCTGCTTGGTCCTAATCCATAACGCGGTTTCTCTAGGACAAAAGACTTACCCGCTTGAAAGCCTTATGTCCCAACGCTACCCTGCCTAGCCTTCGATCTCCTAGATCTCACGCCTACCATTTCATTAGGCCCCGGTCTCCTTAACACATGTCTGAGTCTTACCCTAGCTAAACCCTAGAACTTTAGCCTAGGTCTAATCTATCGAGCCTATCCAGCCACGAGGTATCAAGCTCATTTGCCCCAAACCGCAACACTCTTAGACCTCAAACTTTCTTGGTCTAAACCAAGACAAACCTTCAAATGCTTTCGGTCTCCAAACCCTAGCCTTAAACCTAGGTAAACACATTCTCTAAACCCTAGCCTCAAGCCTAGGTAGTCATATCATTCTCTCTGAACCCTAGCCTCAAGCCTAGGTAATTACATCCTTTCAAACCCTAGCCTAAAGCCTAGGAAGTTACATCCTTCTTAAACCCTAGCCTTGATCCTAGGTAGCTACACCCTTCCTAAACCCTAGCCTTGATCCTAGGTAGTCATATATCCTATCTAAACCCTAGCCTTAAGCCTAGGAAACCACAACATCCCCTTTAACCCTAGCCCAAATTCTAGGGAATTTCCAAAGCCCCATATGCAACATCATTTCCAAATTCCCGAAACCCTAGTCTCGAAACCTAGGAAATTTACAATCTCAATTCTCCGTTTTATTGAACCCTAGTCCAAAACCTAGGATATAATGCCCTGTCCAAAACTCAATCAACCCTAGCCTCAAGTTTAGGTAGTCGCATTCGCTCTAAACCCTAGCCTCAAGCCTAGGTAGTCACACTCTTTCTAAAGCCCTAGCCTCAAGCCTAGGTAGAAATTATCCTCTTTAAACTCTATCATCAAGCCTTGAATTCAACATTCCCTTCAAACCCCAGTCCTAGACCTAGGAAACTCCTTCACCTTAGTCTCAAAACGTAGGAATTTACAGTCCTTAGCCTTAAAACCTAGCCTAAAGCCTAGGTTACCATGAACATTTCCGAACCATAGTCACCAATCCCGGAAAATGGTGAACCCTAACATCAAGCTTAGTGGACCTTCCACAAAAGCAATCCCTCTTCCCAACGGTCCATGGTCTCAAGCCTAGGAAGTCACAACCCTTTCAACTCCCAGCCTTAGGTCTAAAGCCAACGCCTTTGCAACCTCTGAACCTACCACAACTCCAAGCCCTAGCCTCGAAGCCTAGGATATTTCTAAACCCTAGTCCCAAACCTAGGAGAGTCATGGTCCTTAAACACCAGTTTCCGAACCCTTGTTCGAAACCCTAACATCTAGGAAGTTCCCAAACCTCAACCTCTCCAAACCCTAGCCCCAAACCTAGGAATCTGCATTCTCTCCAAACCCTAGTCTCAAGCCTAGGAAGCACCATCCTCTTTAACCCTAGCCCAAGTTCTAGGGAATTTCCAAATCCCTGTGTGCAACATCCTTTCCAAATTCCCGAAACCCTAGTCTCGAAACCTAGGAAATTTATAATCTCGATCCCCCGCTAGTCTTATGCTTAGGATACAATAGCCTTTCCATACTCTCTCCGAACCCTAGCCTCGAGCCTAGGTAGTCGCATTCTCTCCAAACCTTAGCCCGTAAGCCTAGGAAACCCACATTGTATCCAAGATACAATCTCAAGTCTAAACAACCATAACATCTTTTGCATCCTTATCTCAAGGCTAAGAGGCTACCCATCCCCTTTCCTTAAAAGCCTTAGGTCCTACCCTAAGCAACCAAGCAAAATGTCCCTTACCTAATACCTTCATCTTAATGGTTCGTAGCCTCATATTATGTATTCCTCCTAATTTAGGGTAAGCGGATCCCAAACATTACGATTTCTGTGGTCGTCCTTTGCTCACCAAAGAGTCCTTTACCTTGGCGACTCCCCGAGATTCCATCACCTTTGCGACTCTCCAAGAGTCCATCACTTCTGCGATTCCCTGAGAGTCTATCACCTTCATGACTCCTTGAGAGTTCATCCCGTTTGCGACTTAATAATGATCCATCATCTTTTCCTCTGCATATAAAATCTCATTTTTACCCCTAACCTGTTTCATCCATTGTAGGTGCCCTTAAACGCTATTTTGACTGATATTCGTTACCTTTGGGTACGGGAAGCCTCTTAAAATTTCCATTCTTCACCGAATATTTGCTTAGGATTCGTATGGTTATAGAGACTTCGGCGCCTCTATGACATACGCATCCTAGATCGATCGAGATTGGCAGAAGCCTCGGCGTTTCTGTTTGCGAGAGATCCAACATCTATTATTTTAGCATTTCCTAATATTTGCTTAGGATTCGTATGGTTGCAGAGACTTCGGCGCCTCTATGACATACGCATCCTAGATCGATCGAGATTGGCAGAAGCCTCGGCGTTTCTGTTTGCGAGAGATCCAGCATCTATTATTTTAGCATTTCCGAATATTTGCTTAGGATTCGTATGGTTGTAGAGACTTCGGCGCCTCTATGACATACGCATCCTAGATCGATCGAGATTGGCAGAAGCCTCGGCGTTTCTGTTTGCGAGAGATCCAGCATCTATTATTTTAGCATTTCCGAATATTTGCTTAGGATTCGTATGGTTGTAGAGACTTCGGCGCCTCTATGACATACGCATCCTAGATTGATCGAGATTGGCAGAAGCCTCGGCGTTTCTGTTTGCGAGAGATCCAGCATCTATTATTTTAGCATTTCCTAATATTTGCTTAGGATTCGTATGGTTGAAGTCTCTTGTAGAGACTTCAGCGCCTCTATGACATACACATCCTAGATCGATCGCGATTGGCAGAAGCCTCGGCGTTTCTGTTTTCGAGAGATCCAGCATCTATTATTTTAGCATTTCCTAATATTTGCTTAGGATTCGTATGGTTGTAGAGACTTCGGCGCCTCTATGACATACGCATCCTAGATCGATCGCGATTGGCAGAAGCCTCGGCGTTTCTGTTTGCGAGAGATCCAGCATCTATTATTTTAGCATTTCCTAATATTTGCTTAGGATTCGTATGATTGTAGAGACTTCGGCGCCTCTATGACATACACATCCTAGATCGATCGAGATTGGAAGAAGCCTCGGCGTTTCTGTTTGTGAGAGATCCAGCATCTATTATTTTAGCATTTCCTAATTTTTGCTTAGGATTCGTATGGTTGTAGAGACTTCGGCGCCTCTATGACATACGCATCCTAGATCGATCGTGATTGGCAGAAGCCTCGGCGTTTCTGTTTGCGAAAGATCCAACATCCATTATTTTAGCGCGATCGGCAGAAACCCGGGCGTTTCTGTTTGCGTTTACCTTAGCGTTTATTACTCCACCTCAGGATTATTTAGCCAACGTAGTCTTTATTGTCCCATTATCCCTCTTGCTTCAAATGACTTCATTTCCTAATGAATGTTCGTTCTTCATACAGGATAGTGCCCGTAGGTTTATTATCCCTAGCAGAAGTCCGATAACTCGCTTTTCCCTAATCGCTCTGAACTACGACCGGCTTGATTCCTCTGAGGATACGTAGGAAACCTGAAAAGGTTCAGCCACCCGACCGACGCAGTCATCTATCATCCCCATCAGGTGCATTTTCCCCAGCAGAAGACGTTGCTCCCCATCAGAGGACAGTCATTCCCAATTTCCCATCAGATCTGAACTACATTTGGCTTGATTCCCCTGTGGATACGTAGGTCGCCTGCCAAGGTTCAGCCGTTCGCTTACCTTTCATCTGTTTTGAAACTCATGTTTCAGAACGGTTCCTATTTTTATCGTCGACCCTCCATTGCCTTGCAAGAAGCGTCGCTGAGGGGCTACTGTTAGTACCCGATCTGAAAATGAGTTTATTAGGGATTTCCCAAATACGCAAGGACTTTATAGGAATTACAAACCTTGCAAAGACTTGTCCCGGATTCCCAAAATATACCTCATTGTTCTAGAACATCTTAAAGATGGCCAAAATAGGGTTTCCATAAAGCATGCGAAACCCTAGCTTAATAATTAAGTCAGCCAGGAATGATGGCCACGCGGCCACATTCGCCCAAGCTCCAACCTTGGCCACGCGGCCAACATCGCCGCCGCCCTCCATCTTGGCCACGCGGCCACATCCGCCCCGGATGATCTGGACCGTCAGATCTCTCCATCAGTTTCCTATTTAAAGACCTCCCTTGCCTAATATTTAGGGGATCCAAATTTGAGAGCTCTTAAGGGACGATTTTGTTCCCAAATCAAGTCATTCAAGCCTCCAAAAACACTCTCAAGAATCCCAAGAAGATCCAAGGTTATTTCTTGCCAACAAAGGTAAGTTTTCTAACTTTTTCTTCATGTTCTTGTCATATTATTAGTTTAGATCCATAATATTCATATTCTTAATATGTTTATTCATGTGTTCTTCATAATATTCATGTTCCTAACATCTTTATTCATATTTTCTTCATGACATTCATATGTTCATAATATGTTCTTCGCATGTTCATCATATTCATAGATTAAAACCTTATTTATGCTATATTTAGGGTTGTGATCTTCATGTTTACATGTTATTTCATAGCCAATGATGATCTAGGGTTCATCAACCCAAGGATGATCTAGGAACTATTTCTAAACCATAAACTTTAGGTAATTACTTCCATGATCAATAATCCTCCCATGATGAATGTGATGAATGTTCATCGAGACCTCATTGATGGCATAGTCATTATTCTAGGATGTGATCATCCTGCATGTTTCTTTATCCTCCCTCTTCATTATGCATGATCCCTATTCTCTCTCCACATTCCAATTATGTGCGAACTACGCTGACCTGAGCTTCTCACATTGAGAGGAACGTAGGCAATCTTCGGATCCGGTCTAAATCACTAACACACTACATACACCGCATCATGATAGAAAGACCGATCAATTCGGGCAATAGGAGTGATAACGTCCAATATTCTTCTCTTGTTGTAATTTGACCCCCGAACCCACTAAAATGATTTTTCTCAATGTTTTGGCTATAATTAAAACGGCGTGGCGACTCTCATAATTTTAATGTTGCTATGAATATCCCAAATTCAAACACACGTATTCACACCGACGCGTGCGAAGAAGCCTTCGACCAAGTGAAGCATCACTTGACGTGCCCTCCTATTCTAGTTCCGCCGCACAAGGAGAAGCCTCTTTTGCTCTATCTCACTGTCAATGATGAAGCCCTAGGGGCTATGTTAGCACAAGAGCAACGAGAGCCCACAAAAGAGAATGCCATTTATTTTGTCAGTCGCCGATTCCAAGGAGGCGAAAAGAACTACTCTGTCTTAGAGAAGTCATGTGCAGCATTGGTTTGGGTCACTCAAAAGCTCAAACACTATATGGAAGCTTTTCCGATCAAGCTAGTAGCAAAGGTGGACCCACTCCGCTACATCTTCGAGAAGCCTTTCATGTCAGCAAGAATAGCCAAATGGTACTTCATGCTCGCCGGCTATGATATCACTTACGTCACACTAAAATCCGTCAGGGGAAAAGTGTTCAGTGACCAGCTTACCGAATTCCCGTGTGACGAAGTGAAGGGGGAAGACGTACAGTTCCCCGACGAGCATTTAATTTGTACTGCAACTGAGGAAAATCAGTGGCAACTTTTTTTCGATGGCGCCGCCAATAAACATGGTTTTGGTATAGGAATATTGCTTATCGATCCAAAAGACATCTAGACTCCCATTGCCATACGTTTGGAATTCGAAGCTACCAACAACATTGCCGAGTACGAAGCATGCATAGCAGGGCTCGAAGCAGCTCTCAAAAGAAACGTTACGGAACTAGAAGTATTCGGCGACTCTTTGCTCCTTATCAATCAGCAATCGGGTAAATGGCGAACCCAAGACCCGACTCTCCAACAGTATGGTCAACACCTTGAAGAATTGGTTGAACAATTCCAAGAGATCACTTTCAACTACCTGCCAAGGGATAAAAATCGCTTCGCCGATGCACTGGCCACCATAGCTTCATTAGTCGAAATGCCCAAAGGGAAAATGGTGAAGCCTTTCAAAATTGCCCGAAGGAACAGTCCGGCGTACTGCATGAATATCGAGATCAACGAGGTTCAAACAAACTCTCCGTGGTATTCAGATATCATGAATTTCCTCAAAGATGGCACTTATCCCGAGAATAGCAATAAGAAGTCTCAAGCAGCTCTGCAAAGGCTAGCCTCTCGATACGTACTGATTGGGGACCGAGTCTATAAAAGGCACCACGACGGGATCAATCTCTTATGCGCCAATGAGACCGAAGCTCAAGAGATAATGTGTGAAGTGCACGAAGGGGAGTGTGGACCCCACATGAATGGGTTTATGCTAGTCAAGAAGATACTCCGCATTGGTTACTATTGGAGCACTATGGAACGAGACTGTATCGATAAAGTCAAAAGGTGTGCCAAATGCCAATTCCATGCTAATCTGCAGCATGCTCCACCCTCGCAACTTTACAACATGGTCACACCTTGGCCTTTCTCTTGTTGGGGGATAGACATCATCGGTAAAGTCCATCCTGCCGGAAGCAATGGGCAGTCATTCGTCCTAGTGGCCGTCGACTACTTCACAAAGTGGGTCGAAGCACAAGCCTATCGGACCCTCAACGCCAAGAAAGTGGCCGAATTTGTAAAGATTAATATCATGTGCCGATACGGCATACCTCATGAAATCATCTCCGACAACGGCTCTCACTTTGAGAAGGAAATGGATGCACTTTTGGTAGAATACAAGATCACCAAACACAAGTCATCTCCTTACCGTCCCCAAGCAAACGGCGCGGTTGAAGCAGCAAATAAGACCATCGAGACCATCGTCAAAAAAATGGCCTCAACGTGAAGGGATTGGCCCGAGAAGCTACCATTAGCATTGTGGGGCTACCGCACATCAATACGGTCAGCAACAGGAGAAACTCCTTATGCATTAGTATATGGTTCTGAAGCCGTACTCCCAATTGAACTTGAAGTCCCATCCCTACGGGTCCTCCTAGAGAATCAAGTCAACGAGGTCGATTGGATGCAAAGTCGATATGAACAGCTAACCTTACTCGATGAGAAAAGACTAAGAGCACTCGAACGCACAAGGGCGTATCAACAAAGGATGGCAAGAGCTTTCAACAAAAGGGTGAAGCCTCGAAACATCAATATGGGAGATTTGGTCTTAAGACAACATCCTCCTAATGCCATGAATCCCCTGGGGAAATGGGGACCCCGATGGATTGGTCCGTACGTGGTCAAGAAGATACTAAGCGGCGGTGCAGTCCGACTCGTGGATTTAGATGGTGACCAGCTGCCAAAGGAGGTCAACCTCGACAAGCTCAAGAGGTTCTATGCTTAATAAACAAAGACCATAAAAAAAAATAAAAAAAAATCGCTCGCTAGGTTGAAAACCCGCAAGGGCGGCCTAGGCAAAAATTAGAGCACGTGCAAAAAAGAAGCCCGCTAGATTGAAAACCCGAAAGGGCGGTCTAGGAAAAAAACAGGGTGCACAAAAAAAAAAATGGTCTTTGTTTGTTTGAACTACGGAGACCTGAGCTTCCCAACTGGAGGAACGTAGGCAACCTTCGGGTGCGCTCTAAAACATATCAAAAATACCCAATTAGCTTTAAATAACAAGATGCAATTTTTATTCATTCAATGAATTATTCAAGCCATTACAACGGATTTATTGAGCAACAAAAGATATCAAAAACATTAAATCCTAAAAACAAAGTGGTCTAATTGCAATCTCTTGGGGTACGAAGAAAAATCTAATCTTTCTTAGGTTTGGGAACCCATTGCTTCTTGTTATGCCCTTTAGTCTTCTTGGATGGGGACGAAACATTCTTGGGACCGCCAAGACGGGAGAAAACGCTAGGACGGGACGGAGCTTCATCAACGGCTTTCCCTTTGCCCTTATCAAGCGGAGCCTTAGCGGGGATAACCATGGGACGCTTCCACACATGGGAGGAATTTCCCTTACCTTTCTTCTTCTTGGGAAAATGACGGGGTCTATAGTCCCGCACACAAACCACCGGTCTCACGGGGTCAACAACATCGTCATTGGGCCTTCCCAAATGATCAAAAACGCTCGGACGCTTCTCCACCATCGAGACGGACCCCACAGCTGGAACGGCGTTCACCATTGGAACGAACTTCTCACCCTCGGGGACAGAAACCTTGACTTCAAAGGAGAAAGTCATTGGGGCCATTATGACAAAAATTTTGTGGTTTAGAAGGAGAAAATGTTTGCAGAAGAATGTTGTGTGACCATTCTGGTCGAAAATGGTTCGAAATTATAGCTGTTGGAACATTCTGATCAGAAAAAGAAAGGGGCTGTAATTCAGCAGGCCAGAAGCGCGCGCCTCCCACAAGCAAGGCCCAACGCGCGCGCCTTTGACAGCAGTTCAGACAGAAATAGCCCTTGTCAGTTCAGAACAGAACCCAAGCACTTCAACATATCCAACCTGCAGCAAAAACAGATCCCAGCTGTAGACACCCCGCCTTGGACCACTCACCCCGATTGCACATTTGATTTTGTGTTTCTCCCCATTTTAAGCGTTTCTCGTTAGTTTCTGTCACTTCCATTAAGTTCCTGGCTGACTTCGTTAAGTCCAGGGACTAAACTGAATGACAGGGCTAACTTTCTAGTCCATTCTGTCAAAATTGCCTTCTCTGAGTCGCGCGCCTCCGACAGGAGGAGCCAGACGCGCGCGCCTCCCGCCCTCAAAGCAGGAAGCGCGCGCCTCTGGGCGTCAGTTACAGATTTCTGGCCAGGATTCCCTCCCTTGCTCAATTTACAGGATTTTGCCCGGGAAGGATTTCTTGGTGACTGAGTTTTGGCACCAAAAACACCCCTCTTTCACCTATAAAAACCTCTCTTTACCTCCATTTTCAAGGATCGAAAAACCATCGAAAAATCATCGAAAAGGGACCGAAAATTGAACTTACGAAAACTATACCAAAATCACTTTCTAAAAGTTCTCCAAGGATTTTCATCAAGCAATACTTGAAGGTCTTCAAATTGTAGGTAAAAGTCCATCTTTTCCTTTCTTTTCTATTTCATCTCCTCTCTCTCTTTTACTTTAATCAAATGTGCAATCACCCAAATCATTCTGGGACATGACTCTAATGATCACCTCATTTCATGGAGGTTGGTTAAGGAGTTATCTCCTACATTCCAAATCCTATTTTAAACCCCCTTTTTATGACTTAAAGAAGAAGAAGAAGAACATTTTCATTCATGTAGATTTTGATCAAGCAAGACCAACTTAAGTTGGGCAAGATGGGTGTTTCGGTACTTCCCATCTCGTAATCTAACCCCCGGACCTTAAAACAAAGAATCTCTGTTTTCGTAATCAAACTTAGGCTACAATCAATAGGTTTTTCTTATGTTCCTCAAAACATAGGTGGCGACTCTAAACAAATCTAAAATCAAGTTACACATCCTAGGATAATTCACGCGCTCTAGCCTAAAGCCGTGGGTTCCCCCCGGGGTATCTACACCAGCACAGAAAAGGAGTTCAAGCAACCATGATGAACACATTTGGGCACACATTTGTTTGTAAAGAGTCGACACTTAGGAGCGAGTCTAGACAAATAACTAAAAAAGCATAGTAAATAGCTAGGATTGTAAATACATGTTAGATGTTATTACAGGCAAAAGTAAAAGTGTTTCAATCCCTCATCCTCTCAGCCACAACAGCTCGGGCACATCATCACCAGCACTGTGCTTACCCCCTACTGCCACTCTCGGTCTCCTCATCATCATCGTCATCCTCATCATCATCATCGTCATCATCATCCTCAGACTCAGATGTCTCAACCACAACATCAGGACGGGTCCTCTTGGCAGCTCTCCCTGACGAACTAGCGCCACCCCGGCTCTGGCTACCTTCTCGGCTTAGACTCCTACTATCGCTACCTCCGTGGCTCAGACTCCTGCTCAGCAAATGCCTCGCCGAAGATACAGCCTCATCAATGTCCAGTGCAGCATCCCTGCAGCCTCGTCCCATGCCCCGAGTACCTCGGGCAGCTCCTCTCGCAGAACCAGAGACAGCACCAGTAGCATCTCTAGTCATGGCAGCAATATCCCTGCACAGCTCCAGCACCCTCTCCTCCAGCTGGCAAAGCCTCCGCCTCATCCCTTTGTTCTACCTGCCCAAGTGCCTATAAGTAGCTACAGGTACCTGTTGCAACGGAGAACATAAAAAAAGGAAGTTGCATCAATACAAAGGACATAAAAACAAGACTGGAACTGAGAAAATGCAACGATGGTTAGAAAACATACCACGGCTGCCTGAGCAGGAAGCTCTCTCTCCGGTGACATATCCTCGGGAACAATCTCCCTCTGCTCCTCAAAGACCCCGAAGTTTGAATTAGTGTAGTAGGGAGGAGGCAAAGGAGGATCAAAGCAATACCCAGCACCGATAGTATAAAACCTAGCGGAGGTCGTAGGAGCAGCCTGTGATCTCCTCGGATCAGCAAACATGAAGCCTTGCATCAAGTTGTTCTCCCTGAAGAGGCCATAATCCTGATCCAAGTGAATATAAGGGACGGCATCAACCCCTACCATGTATGCTGCGCGATCAGCCTCTGAAAGTGACCTCCAATTACGAGGGCAGAAAGGAGGAACGTCTGGAACTGGAGGACGAGGGGGGGTGTAAAAGTCTGTCACCTGGGTACCATACTGCCAGAACACTCTGTCTCCCAAATACAGAGCCATGCACTCACCGGAACTCATCAAAAGCCGAGAACGGGTAGGAATAAGAGTATGCTCGAACCAGTGCTGAACTGATCTCCACGGATACAAAGAGAAGGCAACGGACTCAGGCCTCAAGGTGTCCAAGTGCCGTCGGGCCGAAGTAAGACTAATGGGGTTCGTTCCAGTCTTCAAATTCCTCTCCTTGTACCCCCACCGTGCGCAGTCCGGATACTGGGGCTGGCCTTCCTTGGCAATCTTGAAATCCCTCAGATTCAGGATAGCAAAAGCCCAAAGCTGTAGACAAGAGGCAGAAACAAAGTTAATGACAGTCAATGAAAAAGGCAGTTATGACCAAGGCAAGGAGAATATAAAAGGGACAGTAAGTGGTATACCTCCCACAGCAAGCTGAAGCCCGTAACCGAGCTAGTGGTCGAGCGGCTGGTCAAATCCATGCCGTGGTAACAAGCAGCTAAGCCCGCTGCGCCCCAGTTATACTGGCCGATCTGGTCCAAATCCACTAACAAGTCAAGCAGAGCCAAAGAGGCCGAAGATCCCCCGTTGGCAAACAGAGTATGGGATAACAAGTACCAAATAAAGTAACGGGCCACGGCATCGACCCGATCAGCAATAACACCTTGAGCCTCAGCCATCAAGATGCTGAAATAAGCCCGGATTCGCCCCCATGTCACTCGAGAATTCTTGACCTCGAACCGACAGTCAACCAAAGCCAGTAACTCGTCCGGAGTCCGAACAGCCCCTCTCAAACCAAAAGGGACGGGCATCCCTATGAACGGCAAGCCCGTCAAAGCTGTGAAATCGGTAGGCGTCATAGTCACGTCGCCCATAGGTAAATGGAAAGTATGGGTGGTGTCCCACCATATTTCCCTCAATGCCTGGACCATATCGGGGTCATTCTTCAAAGCTGGGAGGTTAGTGACAAAAAGACCAAAATGAGTCCCTGTAACTCGGGCCCGAACATTCTCAGGCAACCTCTTCCATATAGAGATGGGCCCATGAGCCCTACCACGAATCTATGTCAGACGGGTCCACTCCTGAAAAGAAAGAAGGAACAACGAAAATTTCATCAGCATGACTGCTAGAAAACGGATGAACTCAACACAGAGATTTCAATGGCAGAACAATGTACAAGCAAGTGTGTGAACATGAAAATGGGCGCCCCAACATGTTTCTTACAACAAATCAGCAGCAACGAACAACATGCAAGGAATGATCAATAAAGCTGCTGCAGCAATATTTCGGGTAAAGAAAATGGAACTTCATGAAATCCAAAATCGACAAGAAAGGTGAGGTATTCTTACCAAACCCGAAGTCACGAAGTGATAAATCTGGGTATGAGGCCGGAAGGTAAACAAGCTCGGGTCCATAGCTTCAACCCCAATTTCGGGCTCCTCGCCCTGTGGCATCTCGAACGGAGGTGATTGTTGACGATCCGACATCGTTTCTATGATGGAATTGATCCTAGAGCAGCAAGAAAGTGTTTTGGGGTGATATCTCTACGAAAATTTGGTTTGGAATTTGGAGGGTTCTTCAAATTTTTGAAAACTCGCCGAAAACAGTGAACCGCCTGTTTAAATATGCTGAACTTATACGCCAGGCGCGCGCCCCCTGACATACTCATCCGAGGCGCGCGCATCCCATAACGAGGCCCGGACGCGCGCTCTTCCCATCATCAGGCAGGTTCAGAAGCAGTCTCCCATGCAAGAAACCATGCACCGTATCAAGGTTTCCCCATGGATTCCAAACTCCCTAAGTTCTGTCACGGGTGCCACACCCCCCTCAAGAGTCAATCTCAGCATTTCATCCCCAGCAAGAACATTTTTCTGGTCGCGGTCAACTGTGCCCGCACCCCCCAATTCAAAAAGTCAAGTGTGACTCCAAGTGGCACGAGACTTCAAAGAAATACCTCACCAACGAATTTCACTAACGGACTCGTCCTCAAAGGTTCACCAACGGCCTCTCCAAAGGTTCACTAACGGCCTCCTCAAAGGTTCACTAACGGCCTCTCCAAAGGTTCAGCAACGGCCTCCTCAAAGGTTCACTAACGGCCTCTCCGAAGGTTCACCAACGGCCTCATCAAAGGTTCACTAACGGCCTCCTCAGAGGTTCACTAACGGCCTCTCCGAAGGTTCACCAACGGCCTCCTCAAATGTTCACTAACGGCCTCTCCGAAGGTTCACCAACGGCCTCTTCAAAGGTTCACTAACGGCCTCCTCAAAGATTCACTAACGGCCTCTTCAAAGGTTCACTAACGGTCTCCTCAAAGGTTCACTAACGGCCTCCTCAAATGTTCACTAACGACCTCTCCGAAGGTTCACCAACGGCCTCCTCAAAGGTTCACTAACGGCCTCTCCGAAGGTTCACCAACGGCCTCCTCAAAGGTTCACCAACGGCCTCCTCAAAGGTTCACCAACGGCCTCCTCAAAGGTTCACTAACGGCCTCTTCAAAGGTTCACTAACGGCCTCCTCAAAGGTTCACTAAGGGCATCTTTATGTTGGGTGTTCTTCTGTCTAACACAAAGAAGACACAGTTCACTCAACAATTGCCTTTGGGTTCCGAACTCCATATGGGGAAGGAGCGTTGTTGTTTGCGAGGTCTCGATCATTTACATGGACCCACTTCTCATTCCATTTGTGGGAATTTGATCGGCCTCTCCGAAGGTTCACCAACGGCCTCCTCAAAGGTTCACTAACGGCCTCTCCGAAGGTTCACAAACGGCCTCCTCAAAGGTTCACTAACGGACTCTTCAAAGGTTCACTAACGGCCTCCTCAAAGGTTCACTAACGGCCTCCTTAAAGGTTCACTAACGGCCTCTCCGAAGGTTCACCAACGGCCTCCTCAAAGGTTCACTAACGGCCTCTCCGAAGGTTCACCAACGGCCTCCTCAAAGGTTTACTAACGGCCTCTCCAAAAGGTTCACTAACGGCCTCTTCCAAGGTTCACTAACGGCCTCCTCAAAGGTTCACTAACGACCTCATTCAACATATTCAGCTGGCAAGTTCACCTAACGGATCATGCCACCCCCTCTATCAACAAAAGCCGCTCACACAGGGAGCACACCACTATCTCTCGCAATTTCAAAATTCCTGCTTTCATCGAGTCTTTGCTTTTTTTTCTTGGTGATGTCCTCGGCGGGTGTTTTTAACTTTCGTCGACGCGTTTTGCTTTGCAATCCACGTCGCCGAGGGGCTCTGTACACACCCCGCCTTGGACCGCTCACCCCGATTGCACATTTGATCTTGTGTTTCTCCCCATTTTAAGTGTTTCTCGTTAGTTTCTGTCACTTCCGTTAAGTTCCTGACTGACTTCGTTATGTCCAGGGACTAAACTGAATGACAGGGCTGACTTTCTAGTCCATTCTGTCAAAATTGCCTTCTCTGAGTCGCGCGCCTCCGACAGGAGGATCCAGACGCGCGCGCCTCCCGCCCCCAAAGCAGGAAGCGTGCGCCTCTGGGCGTCGGTTACAGATTTCTGGTCAGGATTCTCTCCCTTGCTCAATTTACAGGATTTTGCCCGGGAAAGATTTCTTGGTGACTGAGTTTTGGCACCAAAAACATCTCTCTTTCACCTATAAAAACCCCCCTTTACCTCCATTTTTAAGGACCGAAAAACCTTGACTTTGGACCTTGGACCTTTTGGCTCTCAATCTCACACTTTCAATAAGAAACCAAATTTCTTACTTTCAAAGCATTTTCCAAAGGATTTCTCCAAGTAATTCAACAAGAAGTGTTTGAAGTCTCTTGAAGTCTAGGTAAAGCTATTTCTTTCCCCTTCTCAACTTCATCTCTTTTCTCTTTCTTTTTGTATTATCAAAGTGCAATCACCCAAATCATTTTGGGACATGACTCTAATGATCACCTCATCTCGTTGAGGTTGGTTAAGGAGTTATCTCCTACATTCCAAACTCTATTTTAAAACCCCTTTTATGATTTAAAGAAGAAGAAGAAGAACGTTTATTATTCATGTAGATTTTGATCAAGTAAGACCAACTTTAGTTGGGCAAGATGTGTGTTTCGGTACTTCCCATCTCGTAATCTAACCCCCGAACCTCAAAACAAAGAATCTCTGTTTTCGTAATCAAACTTAGGCTATTATCAATAGGTTTTTCTTATGTTCCTCAAAACATAGGTGGCGACTCTAAACAATCTAAAACAAGTTAGACATCCTAGGATAATTCACCGCTCTAGCCTAAAGCCGTGGTTTCCCGGGGTATCTACAACATCACACCACAATAACAATTGTCTTTCGCAATTTCTATTTCACATCTCACACAAGCACATATATCTGGAAAAGCATACATATAACAAGTACAAGCATTCAGCAAATAGATTCACAAAAGGATTCCGCAACTGGTTCACAAACAGACTGAGCCATCGGATTCACAAACAGATTCGACCAATGGATTCACAAACGGATTCAGCAACGGGTTCACAAACGGACTCAACCATCGGATTCACAAACGGATTCGACCAATGGATTCACAAACGGAATCATCAACGGACACAAACGGACTCAACCATCTGATTCACAAATGGATTCGACCAATGGATTCACAAATGGATTCAGCAACGGGTTCACAAACGGACTCAGCCATCGGATTCACAAACGGATTCAGCAACGGGTTCACAAACGTACTCAGCCATCAGATTCACAAACGGATTCGACCAATGGATTCACAAACGAATTCAGCAACGGGTTCACAAACGGACTCAACCATCGGATTCATAAACAGATTCGACCAATGGATTCACAAACGGATTCATCAACGAGTTCACAAACGGACTCAGCCATCGGATTCACAAACGGATTCGACCAATGGATTCATAAATAGATTCGGTAATAGGTTCACAAACGGACTCAACCATCGGATTCACAAAGGGATTCGACCAACGGATTCAGTAGGAAGCGCGCGCCTCCCATTATAGCAGTTACGGATTGCAGCCTTTTCCCTCCTTTTTCTGGATCACAAAAACCTCTTTTTACATCCACATTCATCACCCCTTATTCCATAACTCCCAATCCCATATTCTTAGCCTTTTCATCATAAATAAAATCTTTTGTTATTTATTATTTTATTTTCTCTTTATTATTTATTTTTATTTATTTTCTTATTGGTTGAAAAGCCATATTTTTTTTCTCTTTTTTACCTATTTAAACCCCTGTTTTTTACCTTAGAAAAGGACCCAAAAACTTTCTCTACACCTATATGTAGACACCCCGCCTTGGACCTCTCACCCCGATTGCATACATAGTATTTTTATTTAACTTATTTTTGTTAATTTCTATTACTTCGGTTAAGTTCCTAACTGATTCCGTTAGTTTTGGACTAAACTGCATAACAGAGTTAACTTTTAGAGTCATTTCCGTTATTCTGTCTTTTCCACCCGCGGGCGCCTCTGGCACTGCTTGTGGGCTGCGCGCGCGTCTCGCCTCTAATTTTGTAACCTCCAATCCCATTATTCTAGCCATTGCTTTAAAACAAAATATTTCTTTTATTTATTATTTGATTTTCTCTTTATTATTTATTATTTATTTATTTTCGTATTGGTTGAAAAGCCATCTTTTCCTCTCTTTTCTACCTATAAAAACCCCTCATTTCTACCTTAAAAAAGGACTTCAACTTTCTTTACACTTTTACTATACACAAATTCTCCCAATAAGAGTTTTAGCAACAAAACTTTACACATATTTCTACACAATAATTTCTTTACAACAACTCCATCTCCAAGTTCAAGTTTGAAGTTCTTCCTTTCTAAAGGTACTTTATTCTTATTCTTTTGTTTTACTTGTCTTAGTCAATGTATGCAATCCCCATCAATGGGACATGACCAATATGGCTACTTCACATATTGAAGTTAGTTAAGGTTATCTCCCTACATTCCAACTCTACTTTAATTTCACCATTTCATATTAATGCAATTACTACATGTAATTTTTAGCATTAATATAATAAAACAATTCTCTTTTATTTCCCTTTGCAATTTCCCCTTTCTTTTCATTGTAATTATTAGCACTTTTATATTAACAAATTGAAGGACATTTAGCATTAGAACACCAATAGTAGCAAGACCCACGTAAGCGGGGTGGAGTGGGTGTTTAAGTACTTCCCACTCCGTCACCTAACTCCCGAACCCTTCTCTTACCGAATCTCTAGTTTCGTAATATTAAAATAGGCTATTTCTTTAGGTTTTTCTTATGTTTCCTCAATAACATAGGTGGCGACTCTACAATTAAAAAAGTTAGACATCCTAGGATAATTCACCGCTCTAGCCAAGTAGTGGGGTCTCTCGGGGTATCTACAGTGGCGACTTTGTTGGGGAGAATTTAGAGGGTTAAACTTGCGTTTTTATTTTTGGTGTTCTTTATTCTGTTTTCTGGGCATTCTGGTGGAAAAAGGTGGGAAGCGTGCGCCTCTGGCCTTCTTGGCCTAAGGCGCGCGCCTCTGACCTTCACCACCAGAATCGCCCGCCTCTCATCTCGTCCTTCAATTCTATGTTTTTGTGCTAACAATGTCTGCAGGGGAAAGCATCTTTATTTTGGGTCAAGGCAATCCCTTGAACCCACTGATTTACAGGTTGTTACCCAGAAGTGGGCGCCTCTGCCCCTATTTCTCTAATGCGCGCGCCTCCCGCATAGGCATCCCAATGCGCGCGCGTCTGGGCTATTTTCTAGAAACAGAACAGTGCACAGAAACAGAACAGTATTCACAGTGTGTGGGCACCGGGCCTACAAAGAACAGTTTTTATTTTCTGTTTATATTATCAGTCACACGGGTGATTCGAAAGTTGTAAATATGTGTTTATTTGCTTTTTCTTTCTTTGAAAAAAAAATATTTTGTCACTTGGCTTTACCTCACACTACGTGCACAAAATTCCTATCAATTTCTCACTATCGAGTCGCACAAGTTCATAACCCCAAACCCGTCGAGGCCCGTCCTAGGAAGTTTCAAGCTCCACCCAACCTTGACTCTTTCAAAGCGGTAAACCTCAACCCGTGGCATAGTTCATGACTACATGCCGGGGGTGACCTTAAGCCTCTCATTAGCCGAGCACAAGCCAACACAATTCTAGTTAGGGTCTAACACTCCGTGACCAAGTCGGTTTTCGTGTGTCGAGATTTCCCTAAACTAATGTCATCAAATCATACATGCCGTTTCCAAAATAAACGAGTGGTTATTATGGACGAAATAAAACTCCGTCCCCAAGTGGTTATTATGGACGAAATAAAACTCCGTCCCCACATGTATGCTTTATGACATTAATTTAGTTTAATCCCGTCACATATAGGTATCACAAGAGTGGTGGAATCCGATGAGTATATGGGACCGCGAGAAGGTCTATATACTAGTGTGACGATTCCACTATTTTTCTAGAAACCCCAAAAAGGACTACGTCCTTCCGACTTTTGGAAAAAAAAATCATTTTTCCTTATGTGGTTGGGTCTTTTCCTGTTTGTGGGTTAATTTATTTTATTCAAAAAGTGTTTGTGGGGCCATCCTAAGATCAACCGTTCTCTTTCAATAGGTCGAATGGCTTCCAACGGCAACAACAACAATGGTGGGTACATTTCCGTGTCCAACGAAAGGCTCTTCAACATAATGAGAGCCATGAGGGAACATATGGATAGACTTACCGAGGATGCCCGCCGAAAAGACGATTTGTGGCAAGCCCGTTTTGATCTCGATAGGAGAATTCACAAGAAAGAGATTTCCGAATTCAAGGCCCGTCTGCAAGAGCTCACCGACAACAAAGGAAAGGCCAACGGTAAATCATGCTTGAGTGGCCCTCCCCACAAAAGCCACAAAAGTACCGCCAACAAACCGAGTTTTCACTCCTCTCCTAGGAATGATCCGAGCCGAAGCACTTGAAACATTGATGGAAAGGGGAAAGGTTAAGCCTTTGGAAGGGTACAAGCCGAAGATGATACCAGAGAATCATGCATTTGGTGAATGGTGCAACTACCACAAGCATAGCGGCCACACTACCAAATGTTGCTTCCTTCTCCGAAACATCATCCAAGATTTGATCGACAATGGTGAATTTACATTGGGTGAAGAGAAACTTATCAAGGAAGAAGCTTAGATTTGAAATGGGGCTTCAACAAGAGATCATGCCACAAGGAGACTACAACGACATGGGGGATGACGACAGCAATCTCCGTTTCTCTTTCTCTACCTAGTAATAGGATAAAAAAAAAAGAGTCAAAGTCCTCTTAAGTGTGCATTAATGTTTTCTCTAGTCCCATGTTAAATATTGAGTCAAGTATCAAATAAAAGTTGTTCTTGTCCTCATACACTCTTCCAAGTTGTTCAATTTAATTCTTGGCAAAATGATGAAAAGATGTCTAAACAAGTTTTGGAATGAAGGCCATAACTTGAACTCCTTTGGGCTAAACATCGTGACGAAGGCGACAACATCAACGAAAAATCCAAGACATCAAGCGCCAAAGAAAGATGGAGCAACAACCATAGAAAAATCAAGCAATGTTTCAAAGGGGGATTAAAAAAAAAAAACTCGCTAGGTTGACTCTTCAAAACAACCTAGGCAAAAGTTAGAGCATTAAAAAAATAAAAAAAAATCCCCCTCAATCAAAGAACTACACAAGATCAATATCATTTTCCAAGGACGAAGCAACAGCAACAAATCCTCACGACGAAGGAGCATTCACAAGAACTACAGTGACCTGAGCCTCTACACTGGAGGAACGTAGGCAACATGCGGGTTCGGTCTCATGCAGAAAGAAGATATGTTTAGCCCTAGTACGTTATGGTGATCGGCTTTCATCTCGAACTTGTCAAGACATCTTTGTACGAGTCATTTGCCTATGAATTAATCACCTCAAGATTGAACAACTTTCCTAGATTTGAACATTTCACGTTCCTTGTCGAGTCTAGGGGCTTCTTATCTTTCAGCGACGCTCCCAGTTTCTTGCAATCAAATTGGGGCTTTCCTTCTCTTCTCTCTTAATGACTTACTTGCCTTCGTGAGTCGTTCAAAATATATATAAATACATGAAGTCAATACTAGGACCACTTCCCTAGTCGAGTCAATGTCACTCATCAATTGAGTCAAAAAAAATGAAGACGCAAAAGAGATGCCTGCTAAATTGAAAACCCGAAAGGGTGGTCTAGGCAAAAAAACAGGGTGTCATAAAAAAAAAAAAAAGAGAGTGAGAGAGAGAAGGGAAAGAGAAATGGAGCTCCCCGGCCTCTACAGAAGACAAGTTATACATTGAATCTCATCAGCAAGTCAATTCACCACCAAGTCAACTTCGGAATTGCAAAAATCTCGACAAGATACGGCACAATCAAAGGTCGTTTTGGGTTGTTGGCGTAAGAGAAATTGTTCTTGCAATGTGCATTTTTGGGCTCATGTGAAAGAAGACCCGTCCGAGAATGAGCTCATGATTGATATGGGGTACGAGGTTGCACGAATAGTCCCCAGTGAGTCAATTGGTTTGGGCAGCAAATGGCAACAATGTGTGACTCAATTTTCAAGCTTCTCCAAGCATGTGCCCCTACAGTATGTCGAAAGGCTTCCCGAGAAATGAAGTAACTCTTGCCATGTCCTCTTATGCTTGTTCCCCCGCACGAGGATGAGTCTCTTTCTCGACAAATGATGACTCCCTAGGGGCTATGGGGCTCAAGAACGAGAGCTTCTTTTGCTTCATTTAACAGTTAATGAGCCCTATGGGCTACGCTCAAGAAAGATGTGTGAGACTATCCTCAAAGTCTATCAAAGGGAATGTCGAGAAGCCTTCTTGTCATATGTGCTCATGCCGGTTCCCCAATCAAGGATAGGCCTTTCTTGCTCTACTTACAATCGGTGATGACACTCTAGGGGTTAGACTCAAGTTTGAAAGGCTCCCTCAGCAAGAAGCAATTCACTTCACCTCCCAACAATGGCCCTAGAAAAGTCATATGCAACATTGGAAGCTTCCTCAATTAGTTTGGAACCGAAGGTCTCAAGTGGCTTCACAATCTACTATCTTTTGGGCTACGGCATTACAGTAATCCGAGCAAAGGGCAATATTGGGGCTTCGCAATTGGAAATCTTTTTTGGGATGATAACCGAGCAATGCAATTTGGGAGTAGTCTTATGGCTTCATGAAAGCGATCAAGCTTCAAGGGTCTCTTTGTACTTCACATCAAAGGTGTTCTGGTTTGAAAGGAGGGCTCCAAAGTTATGAATGAGTTTGATGATTCTTGTTAGAACTTATGACGAGGTTATGAAAAAAGTCTTAGAGAAAAGGAAAAAGATTCAATATGCTAAACTCTATCAAAACAGGGTTATAGTGGGAAATGCCATGGCCAATCCCAATGTTTCTGTAATTCAGCACCCCCTTCTCCAAGATCAAAAGCAAAAAGTGTGGCTCTTGCTCCTCAAGCACTAGTTGCATCCGAAGATCCGTCGTTAGTTCAACTCAAGAAGACTCAAGCAAGCATACCCATTTGGGACCTTATCACACCAAGACCTTATCATCCGCGACCTCGATGGCACCGCAAGACATTACTGCATCTTTTGACATAAGCTTTCCACCTTTTGGGTACCGACCACAATGAGGCTATTCATCTCCCCAGTTAAAGTAAGAAGGAGATCTCTACCAATAATCCTACCTGACGGTGTATCCGCTCTCAATGCCGAACCGATTCCAAGATAATTTGGGGCTTTACATCGAAAGGTCTTCACATTCCACCATCTTGAAGCTCGCAAACAACAAGTACATGACACTGGGGGCTTAGCAATTACTCGAAGCTTGGTATCAATAATCTTCTCTTGGGGCTTGCTCACGTCAACAACAAAAGGCGAATCATTCGAATAGGTCAAGAGCTGATTTATCTTGGGGCTTCACGAGTCACTCAGAGTTTGGCATTAAAGGCGTTCTAGGGGCTTTACAATCAGCAACCCCTTATCTTGGCATCGAAAGACTCTTGAAGCCCCATAATCGACAAATCTCTTGGGGCTAGAAATCCATCTTCGTTGGGCACAACAGCGACAACAGAATTCAAGCGAGGCAATTCGGACATCAACCGAACATGATTTGATATTGGGCTGGCTTTATAAACACACAATGGTTAAAATGGTTCACCCACGAACTAAAAAAAAAACGACAAAAAGATTTTTCGTTTTCTTTTTCTTTGTCTCTTTACTTGCGTAAAAGTATGTGCTTGATTTCATTTTGCTCCTAGCTTCTTCCCCATCGTTCTCCATCATCCTTGAAATACACTGGTCTGATTCTCTTCAAGAGATACGTAGGCAGCCCTTGGGCACGACCAACCCATCATCCAGAATGTCATCTCACCGACACTCCATCAAAATACAAGCGAATCATCTTCATCAAAAGTGTCGACATCCTTCATCAAAGTCACAGCATCAGAAATCCATCCCAAATCAAGCGGCCATGGTAAGTGAAGGTATGAACATTATTCACGCTTTCTGCGAATCACATCACACACAAAAGCAATTTCTCCATTCTCGAAAAATCTCCCTCAAGCAATCTCTGCTTCCCAAATCACATCACACCACAATCACAATTTTCTCTCAATTTCTATTTTACATCTCACACAAGCACATATATCTGCAAAAGCATACATATAACAGGTACAAGCATTCGACAAATGGATTCACTAACGAATTCAGCCAACGGGTTCACAAACGGACTCGTCCATCGGATTCACAAATAGATTCGACCAAGGGGCTCACAAACGGGTTCAGCAAATGGATTCACTAACAGATTCAGCCAGCGGATTCACTAACGGATTCGTCAACAAGGGTTCACTAACGGAATCATTCAAAGGAATTCACCAACGGACTCATCAAGCGGATTCACTAACGGATTCGTCAAGAAGGGTTCACCAACGGACTCATTCAAGGGATTCACTAACGGATTCATCAAGGGGATTCACTAATGAATTCGTCAACAAGGGTTCACTAACGGACTCATTCAATGGCATACATGATGGATCCAATTGCCGAAGCATATGGAATCTCACTCATTTTCTCTCACTCATCTTTTATCTTAGGACATTGAGTCTTGCTTAAAGAAACTCCATGTAACACTGGCAAGTTCCCTCTCTTAGAATTTTCCATGCGAAATCTTCTAAGGACCTTGTCAATGTATGTACTTTGGCTCAAGCCAATTAGCTTCCTTGATCATTCTCTATAGATCTTAATGCCAAGGATATCTGCGACTTCACCCATATCTTTCATTGCAAAACACTTTCCTAACCAAGTCTTTACAGATTGAAGTATAGGAATGTCGTTTCCAATGAGTAATATGTCAACCACATATAAAATAAGAAATAGCACTATGCTCCCACTAATCTTCTTGTATACAAAAGGTTCATCTTCGTTCTTGATGAAGCCAAACTCTTTGACTGATTCATCAAAATGGAGATTCCAACTCCTAGAAGCTTGCTTCAATCCATAGATGGATTTCTGCAGCTTGCATAGTTTAGAATTTTGTGTAAAACCCTCGGGTTGTGTCATATAGACATCCTCTTGTAAGTTTCTATTAAGGAAAGCGGTTTTGACATCCATTTGTCATATCTTATAGCCATAATATGCGCCTATGGTAATCATAATTCTTATAGACTTGATCATTGCTACGGGTGAAAAGGTTTCATCATAGTCAATACCATGAATCTGCCTATAACCTTTCGCTACAAGCCTAGCTTTGTAAGTATGCACCTTCCCATCCATGTCAGTCTTCTTCTTGAAGACACATTTGCATCCTATAGTTTTTACACCATCAGGTGCATCAATCAAGTTCAAACTTGATTATCATGTATGGATTGTAATTCAGATTTCATGGCTTCAAGCCACTTATCTGAATCAGGAGATGACATCGCCTCTTGGTAGGAAGTTGGTTCATCATTCTTAATGATCTCCACCTTATTACTATCCGTTACGAGATATCGATATCTCTCGGGTTCGGATCGTAACCTACCAGATCTGCGAGTTACTTGTGTATCTTGAACGGATTCCAAAACTCCTTGTGGGACTCGTTCTTGTTCCACTATCTGTTCAATGTCATTTTCGGGTACTCGAACTTCTTCGAGATTTACTTTGTCGCGACCTCGGACCCCGCGGGCCCGAGACCGCGATCTGGACGTCGACTTAAAACCAAAACTATGAAATACTGAAGTTAAAAATTCCATTTGACACCAGAAGGTGATGATCCCAAGTTTTACAAAACCAAGTTTGATAAAAACCATACAACTATCATAAACTTTCCCAAGTTTATGCCCAACAAAATACAAATATACAATTATTAGTGATGTCATTGTTTGGTACAACTATCCCAAAAGGTTACACATTTATATAATGTAAACCAACCTATAACAACTTTCCCCAAAAGAATGTATCCACACTCGACGTCCTCTTTCTCGTGATCAGCGAGACTAATCCTTAGCACCTGGGGGGGGGGTTAAGGAAAAACAAAGATAAAAGAAAGGGGGTGAGATAAATCTCAATAAGTTACTAATGCAACTACATGACATGCTATGATGCAATATACAATAAGCAATAATAAATATTACATAGCACATAGCATTTATCACTTAACAGATAGCAGCGGAAATAAACACATAACAAAGGATATAGCCAAGGTTTTCCAAACCGGAACATCCAAATAAAGGATCGCTGCGCAGCTTCAACAATCAACAAATCATCATCTTCATAATAGCATGAAAGCCGAAGAGAAAACCCCGGTACCGGAACCAATAACCATAAAAGTGTCACAAAGGACAAGGACCATGACACAAAGTCATGCCCGGTAGCTAGATACATTCACAAAGGAAGCTAACTCATCTCTTCCAAGGCCAATCTGGAAAAGGGTAAAGAAGGGGGCAAAACAATGGTCAACATTATAATGGACTTGGCTTTGCCATTATAATCCTTCCCATCGCCCGATGCAACAAATATGCCAGCTGGGCTTCCAAATAAATGCTAAGTAATAATAATTTAGCATGAATAAACAACTTAAGGTTCCAAAGTAGGGAACAAATCCAAATAAATTACCACAAAGGTAAATCAATCCAAACAACACATCAAGGATGAACCAACATTCCCAAAACGGTACTTAATCAAATTCCAGAACATATTTATTCACAAAAGAATCAAATCCAATTAATAAGGTATTCCACGATGTTATCTTAAGTTAATTAGAAGAAATAAACTTAAACTATTTAGGCCCTAAGTCCTAAACCAAGCAGAAAAGGGAGAATTCTGAACAAGGGGGCGGGCGGGCGCCTGGTAGGGGGCGGGCGGGCGCCTGTTTCAACAGAAGGTTTGTCCATCAGGAAAGGGTATGCAGGCGGGCGCTCGGGTCAAGGCGGGCGGGCGCCAGGTCTGCGGGCTGGGAGGAAAAACAGAGCTGGGTTCTTCAAATTTCCTTACCATTTTCATACCATTTTCATAACACCCAAAATCAACACTCCCAACAAGATTCCTAAGGTACCCAAACATCATTTAACCAAAAAGGGGACCTTAACAACACCCTTTATCAACCAAAATCAAGAATCAAATCCAACATTCATCAATTCACCATTTTTAACCAAAAACTCAAATAAATTCCAAACAAATTCAAAACCCAACCAAACTTCAAATATAACACATCAAACATTATCTAAACATGATATGAACATTTTAGCATCAAAATGGGGGAAAAGTAACTTACTTGAATTTTCTCAAAGTTGACGGAATTCAATTCTTTTTTATTCTACGCGACCCTATCGACGATCTAAACAAGGTTCACGTTTTAAGAAATGAGAGATTATGAGAGGAAGATGAAGAAAATGAAGAGAGAAGTAAGGAAAGAAAACTACCACAATGGAGGAGAGAGGGAGGGAGTTGGCTGGGAGAATGGTGAGAGTGAGGGAGAAGGTGAGGGAGGAGAGGGGAGTAGGGGAAAATTATTTTAAAAAGTTACAACTAGACCCCCTCCCCATCTACTAACACAATTACTCCCCACTAACAAATAAAACTCAACAATTCTACACTAGCACAAATGACCCAAATAAAATGCTAGGCATAATTATTATAACACATAAAATGCACACATAATTATTTAAATAAATAAAAATTTAAATAAATAAACAAGCAAATAATTAAATAATAATCCTTTATTACTAATAAAATAGAGCCTAGATTTTGGGTCGTGACATTCACTCCCCCTTAAAGAAAATTCGACCCGAATTTTAACGAGACTCACCTCAAACAAAAAGCCACGGAAATTTCCTCTCGATCTCATCTCGGAGCTCCCACGTCGACTCCTCGATATTATGATTCCTCCAAAGAACTCGAACCAACGCAATGCTTTTGTTCCTCAACTCTTGGACTTTGGCATCTAAAATCCGAACCGGTCGTTCCTCATAAGTCATATCGGGCTCAATATCCTCCGGTATCCTCGGTAACACGTGAGATGGGTCATGAACATACTTCCGAAGCATAGAAACGTGGAAAACGTTGTGCAATCGGTCTAAGGATGACGGTAACGCAAGACGATACGCTAGAAGTCCAACCTTTCCCAAAATCTCAAACGGACCAATAAACCTCGGAGCCAATTTGCCTTTCTTCCCAAACCTACGAATACCCACCTTCGGAGACACTTTCAAGATTACCAAATCACCGGTCTGAAAACTAAGATCTCGCCTTCGGTTATCTTCATAGCTCTTATGTCGACTCTGGGCTGTTCTCAATCGATCCCGGATAACTCTAACCTTCTCAACCGAATCCCAAAGCAAATTAATACCCACAATCCTCGCTTCACCAACCTCATCCCAACAAATAGGCGATCTACATTTTCTTCCATACAAGGCCTCGAACGGTGCCATCTCGATACTAGCCTGATAACTGTTGTTGTAAGAGAATTCCACTAATGGTAGGTGCGAATCCCAAGAATCAGAGAAGTCTATCGAACACGCTCGCAACATATCCTCCAAAATCTGAATAGTCCTCTCGGATTGACCATCGGTCTGAGGATGAAAAGCCGTACTAAATCGCAAATCTGTACCCAAAGCTTCCTGAAACGCCTTCCAGAACCTAGAAGTAAACCTCGGGTCTCGATCTGACACAATGCTAACCGGAACCCCATGCAATCTAACGATCTCATCGATATAAAGGGTCGCAAGCTTCTCCATCGAATATCTGATGTCAATAGGCAAGAAATGGGCACTCTTGGTCAATCTATCCACTATTACCCAAACACTGTCATACTTCCTACGGGTACGAGGTAGTCCCGTAACGAAATCCATAGTCACATGCTCCCATTTCCACTCGGGAATCTCTAACGGCTGAAGTAATCCCGCGGGTCTCTGATGCTCGGCTTTGACCTGCTGACACGTTAGACACTTCGAAACATACTCGGCTATTTCCCTCTTCATATTAATCCACCAAAATTGTTGCTTCAAATCCTGATACATCTTCGTACTACCCGGATGAATAGTATACCTCGATTTGTGACCCTCATCTAAAACTTGCCTCTTTAATCCACCAATATCCGGAACACACAAACGACCACGGAAAGTCAACACTCCACTCGAGTTAATAGAAAAATCCTCGAAGTTCTTTTCCTTCAATTTACCCATTATCTTCGCTAACTCGGGATCTTCTTTCTGAGCCTCTTTTATCCTCTGAATTAGGGTCGGAGACACCCTAATATTCGCAAAAATAGCCCCATGTCTCGATTCACGAGGAGACCAATCTCGAACATCCTCAAGCATTTTCCATTCGCGAACCATCATCGAAGCCACATAAGATTTTCGACTAATCGCATCGGCTACCACATTCGCCTTTCCCGGGTGATAAGAAATCGTACGATCATAATCCTTCAACAATTCCATCCATCGGCGCTGCCTATTATTCAACTCTTTCTGGGAGAAAAGGTACTTCAAACTCTTGTGATCGGTAAAAATTTCAAACTTCGCTCCATAAAGGTAATGCTTCCACTTGTGCAAAGCAAATACTATCGCCGCCAACTCCATATCATGAGTCGGGTAATTCTGTTCACTAGGGGTCAACTTCCTCGAAGCATACGCAATTACTTTCCCATTCTGCATCAACACACAGCCCAAACCCTCTTTCGAAGCATCACTGTAAATCACTAGGCCATCGCTCCCATTAGGCAAAGTCAAGATCGGTGCGGTAGTCAACCTCTTATTCAATTCCTCGAAACTCTTGTCACATTTCTCGGTCCACACAAACGGGACATTCTTCCGGGTTAACTGAGTCATCGGAGTAGCAATCCTCGAAAACCCTTCAATAAACCTTCTGTAATAACCGGCTAAACCAAGAAAGCTTCTAATTTATGTCACTGATTCGGGTCTCTTCCAATCCACTATGGCTTCAATCTTTGAAGGATCCACCGAAATCCCGTCTTTAGAAATCACATGACCCAGAAATGACACCTTCTCGAGCCAAAATTCGCATTTACTGAACTTCGCAAATAATTTCTCCCTCGCAAGAACGGATAAAACTGTCCTCAAATGTTGTTCATGCTCCTCTCGAGATTTCGAATAAACAAGAATGTCGTCGATGAAGACTACCACGAACGAATCAAGATAGGGATGGAAAATCCGGTTCATCAAATCCATAAACACGGCCGGCGCGTTAGTCAACCCAAACGGCATAACCAAGAACTCATAATGACCGTAACGAGTGCGAAAGGCAGTCTTCGAAATATCCTCCAATCGAACCTTCAACTGATGGTACCCACTCCTCAAATCAAGTTTAGAGAAAACCACGGACCCTTGAAGCTGATCAAACAAATCATCAATATGGGGTAGAGGGTATTTATTCTTCACCGTAACCTGATTCAACTTTCTGTAATCGATGAACAATCTCAAGGAACCGTCTTTCTTCCGCACAAATAAAACCGGTGCTCCCCACGGGGAAACACTAGGGCGGATAAACCCTCGATCAAGAAACTCTTGCAACTGAACCTTTAACTCCTTCAACTCTGCGGGAGCTAACCTATAAGGTGCTTTCGAAATTGGAGCCGTACCCGGAAAAAGGTCTATACAAAACTCAATCTCACGATCGGGAGGCATATCATACTCGGTAGAGAAAATATCGGGAAATTCCCGAACTACCCGAACACTATCCAAACTAGGGGATTCCTTCCTAGTATCAAGAACACTAGCCAAATACCCCTCAAAACCACTATGCAATAATTTTCTCGCTTTCAAATAATAAATTAAGCGAACCCTTCTACTCAGAGGACTAGCCTCAAACACAAATTTAGGCACATCGGGCATAGAAAAAGTAACAGTTTTCTTACGGCAATCAACGGAAGCATGAAACTTGCTCAACCAATCCATACCCAAAATGACATCAAAGTCTTGGATAGGAAGAACTACCAAATCCGCACAAAGGACTCGACCACAAATAACCACATCACAAGCACGAAAGACTCGATCAGAAATCAAGCATTCTCCTATAGGGGTCGACACCTCTAGCACGTACGGTAAAGACTCGAATGCAGCATTTAACATGGAAGCAAATTGCATAGAAATGTATGAATGAGATGATCCTGGATCTACTAACGTTCGTGCGCTCACATTAGACACAGAAACAATACCTCCAATAACGGATGGATCATCGGTAGCTTGTTGTTGATTCATGGCATAAACCTTCCCTTGAACTTTGGGCTTCCCTGCGGCATCCCTTTTCTGACCTTGATTAGTACCAACCCCTGACCCGGATGCTTGACCTCGGTACCTCGTGCATTCCCTCGCAAAGTGCCCCATTTCACCACAATTGGTACACTTGCCTTGCTTTTTCCAACACCTATCCTCCGAATGGCCTACCTTCTGAAAAAAGGTACAAGGCTTCCTATTCTGAATCCCCGGAGTAGTACCCGGATTCCTCGGTGAGGTTTGCCCCTTAAACTGAAATGATGCTCCCGGGTTACCTCGGTTGTCGGAACGGTGTTGAGGTTGAGACTTAGCATGGCTTCCCGGTTTACCCGTACCCGCAACCTCGGTCTTCCTCTTATGTTCCCCAATATCTTGCTCTATCAAATAGGCTCGGTCCACCGCATCTTGGAAAGTCACAATCCGTTGGGCAATAAGTTGAGTACGGATGGAGATCTTTAATCCCCGAATGAATCTTATAGCTTTTTGTTCCTCGGTCCTCACCAAATAGTCGCAATACCGGGCTAATTCTATGAACTTAGCCGAGTATTGTGCTATAGACAGCACACCTTGCTCTAGGTTGAGTAGCTCGATCTCCTTTCGGTTTTGATCAACAACCGGAATGAAATGCTCCTTGAATTTGCGCACAAACAACTCCCACGCATACACCGTGTGAGTATCATCCCAAGTAGCTTTAACACCCTTCCACCAATGCTCGGCGGCTCCCAAAAGCTTATAAGTCGCGAACCGGACCTTGTCCTCATCCGAGCAACCAAATACATCATAAATCTTCTCCATCGACTCAATCCACAACTCAGCTTTCCGAACATCGGGTTCCCCATTGAATTCAACCGGTTTCAACTTCAGAAATTGCTCCAATCCGTAGAGGGGTGGTGCTTGTTCTACCCTCGGACCTTGATCATGTATGGCCTTCATGGCCGCCTCGAACATGCCTTGGAACATGGCACGGGCTTCTTCCCTTGCATCATTCTGATTTGCATTACCGGTACTACCTTCACCACTCCTTCTACGAACCATTGTAAACAAGTACCTGCATAAGACATCAACCGTTAATCACTCCGCACACTACTACCCACCTAGGTCATACTAATCCACCTAGACTTATACATAGAGCCAATGCCATAGCTCTGATACCAACTGTCGCGACCTCGGACCCCGCGGGCCCGAGACCGCGATCTGGACGTCGACTTAAAACCAAAACTATGAAATACTGAAGTTAAAAATTCCATTTGACACCAGAAGGTGATGATCCCAAGTTTTACAAAACCAAGTTTGATAAAAACCAATTACAACTATCATAAACTTTCCCAAGTTTATGCCCAACAAAATACAAATATACAATTCTTAGTGACGTCATTGTTTGGTACAACTATCCCAAAAGGTTACACATTTATATAATGTAAACCAACCTATAACAACTTTCCCCAAAAGAATGTATCCACACTCGACGTCCTCTTTCTCGTGATCAGCGAGACTAATCCTTAGCACCTGGGGGGGGGGTTAAGGAAAAACAAAGATAAAAGAAAGGGGGTGAGATAAATCTCAATAAGTTACTAATGCAACTACATGACATGCTATGATGCAATATACAATAAGCAATAATAAATATCACATAGCACATAGCATTTATCACTTAACAGATAGCAGTGGAAATAAACACATAACAAAGGATATAGCCAAGGTTTTCCAAACCGGAACATCCAAATAAAGGATCGCTGCGCAGCTTCAATAATCAACAAATCATCATCTTCATAATAGCATGAAAGCCGAAGAGAAAACCCCGGTACCGGAACCAATAACCATAAAAGTGTCACAAAGGACAAGGACCATGACACAAAGTCATGCCCGGTAGCTAGATACATTCACAAAGGAAGCTAACTCATCTCTTCCAAGGCCAATCTGGAAAAGGGTAAAGAAGGGGGCAAACCAATGGTCAACATTATAATGGACTTGGCTTTGCCATTATAATCCTTCCCATTGCCCGATGCAACAAATATGCCAGCTGGGCTTCCAAATAAATGCTAAGTAATAATAATTTAGCATGAATAAACAACTTAAGGTTCCAAAGTAGGGAACCAATCCAAATAAATTACCACAAAGGTAAACCAATCCAAACAACACATCAAGGATGAACCAACATTCCCAAAACGGTACTTAATCAAATTCCAGAACATATTTATTCACAAAAGAATCAAATCCAATTAATAAGGTATTCCACGATGTTATCTTAAGTTAATTAGAAGAAATAAACTTAAACTATTTAGGCCCTAAGTCCTAAACCAAGCAGAAAAGGGAGAATTCTGAACCAGGGGGCGGGCGGGCGCCTGTTTCAACAGAAGGTTTGGCCATCAGGAAAGGGTATGCAGGCGGGCGCTCAGGTCAAGGCGGGCGGGCGCCTGGTCTGCGGGCTGGGAGGAAAAACAGAGCTGGGTTCTTCAAATTTCCTTACCATTTTCATACCATTTTCATAACACCCAAAATCAACACTCCCAACAAGATTCCTAAGGTACCCAAACATCATTTAACCAAAAAGGGGACCTTAACAACACCCTTTATCAACCAAAATCAAGAATCAAATCCAACATTCATCAATTCACCATTTTTAACCAAAAACTCAAATAAATTCCAAACAAATTCAAAACCCAACCAAACTTCAAATATAACACATCAAACATTATCTAAACATGATATGAACATTTTAGCATCAAAATGGGGGGAAAGTAACTTACTTGAATTTTCTCAAAGTTGACGGAATTCAATTCTTTTTGATTTTACGCGACCCTATCGACGATCTAAACAAGGTTCACGTTTTAAGAAATGAGAGATTATGAGAGGAATATGAAGAAAATGAAGAGATAAGTAAGGAAAGAAAACTTACCACAATGGAGGAGAGAGGGAGGGAGTTGGCTGGGAGAATGGTGAGAGTGAGGGAGAAGGTGAGGGAGGAGAGGGGAGTAAGGGAAAATTATTTTAAAAAGTTAGAACTAGACCCCCTCCCCATCTACTAACAAAATTACTCCCCACTAACAAATAAGACTCAACAATTCTACACTAGCACAAATGACCCAAATAAAATGCTAGGCATAATTATTATAACACATAAAATGCACACATAATTATTTAAATAAATAAAAATTTAAATAAATAAACAAGCAAATAATTAAATAATAATCCTTTATTACTAATAAAATAGAGCCTAAATTTCGGGTCGTGACATACTTTACTCCCACTGATTTTTTTGGAGAGAAACTCTTTCTCTAGAAAGACACCAGTCCGGGCAACAAACACTTTGTTGTCCTCTCGGTTGTAAAAGTACTATCCTTTAGTTTCCTTAGGATATCCCACGAAAATTCTTTTATCATATTTGTGTGAAAGTTTGTCTGAGACAAGTCTTTTGACAAAAGCTTCACAACCCCAAATATTCATGAAAGACAGACTAAGCTTCTTTCCGCTCCACATCTCATATGGAGTCTTAGGAACCGATTTAGTTGGAACTTGATTTAGTGTGAAAGCAGCGGTTTATAGCGCATAGCCCCAAAAGGATGTTGGAAGATCAACATGACTCATCATTGATCGAACCATGTCTAACAAAGTCTGATTTCTCCTCTCGGACACACCATTCCATTGTGGTGTTCCGGGTGTAGTCAATTGTGAAACTATTCCACAATTCTTTGGATGATCGTCAACTTCATGACTTAAGTATTCTCCACCTCGATCCGATTGAAGTGCCTTAATACTTTTGCCAAGTTGTTTTTCTACTTCATTTTCAAATATTCTAAATATCTCAAATGCTTCACTTTTATGTGTCATTAGGTAAACATACCCAAATCTACAATAATCATCAGTGAAGGTTATGAAGTATTGAAATCCTCCCCTAGCATTGCTACTTATTGGTCCGCATACATCGGAATGTATCAACCCCAATAAGTCGCTCGCCCTTTCACCTAACTTGGTAAAAGGTGTCTTAGTCATTTTTCCAAGAAGACACGACTCACAATTATCATATGACTCAAGGTCACATGAACCTAAACGTCCGTCCCCATGGAGTTTTGAGATACGTTTCTTATTTATATGACCAAGATGACAATGCCACAAATATGTATTATTTACATCATTAGGTTTAGATTCTTATTTATATGATAGACATTTTTATTATTTTCATTCTTGACATCAAGTACATAAAGGCCATTAAATGAATTTGCAATACCATAAAGCACATATTTAAATAAATAGAAAATCTCTTATTCCTAATAAGAAACTTAAAACCTTCATTATCCAAACAAGAAATTGAAATAATATTTCTACTTAAATCCGGTACATAGTAGCAATTGTTCAAAACAAGTATTAAACCGGAAGGTAAAGTGACTTCGTAAGTCCCTACGGCTAATGCAGCAACTCTTGCTCCTTTCCCCACGTGTAGGTCCACTTCACCCTCTTTAAGCAGTCTCCTATTCTTTAGACCCTGCACATTTAAACAAATGTGAGAACCACATCCGGTATCCAATACCCAAGAATCAGTGGTAGAAAGGAGAATATCTATCATATAGATACCTGAAGTCGATGCAGTCCCACTGCTCTTCTTCTTCTTTTGTTCTTCCTTAAAAGCCTTGCAATTTCTTTTCCAATGACCAATTTCTTGGCAATAGAAACAGATTGCATCATTTTGTGTATCGGGTTTTGTACTAGTAGCCTTGGCAATCTTTGCCTTGCTAATCTTGGGCTTGGCAACCTTTGCCCCACCCTTTCCTTTGACATTAGCCTTCTTTCCCTCATGAACCATGAGCACAGGAGAACCTTTCTCCACAATCTTCATCTCCGCAGTTTTAAGCATATTATGCAATTCGGAGAGATTCTTATCCATTCCATGCATGTTATAATTCATCACAAAGTGATTATAACTCTTAGGCAATGAATTAAGAATGAGATCCGTAGCTAGCTCCAATGGAATTGGATAGCCAAGTTTCTCAAGGTGCTCCACGTAGCCCTTCATCTTAAGCATGTGAGGACCCACTTGTTGCCCTTCACTCATTTTGCAAGAAGTGAATGCAACAATGTTTGTATACCTCTCTTGCCTAGCTTGCTCTTGAAACATGTCTCTTAACTCCACACCTATCTCATAGGCTTCCAAATGTTCCAAACTTTGTTGGAGTTTTGAGCACATAGTCGCGAGCATGAGACAACTCACATCTCTAGAATCATTACGATGCTTTTTGTGATTGTCTCTCTCTGCCCTAGGGGCAGTGGCTGCGGGTTCTTCAGGAATAGGCCCATCGAGAATTTACAATTTATCTTCTTGCCTAAGAACTGTTCTTAGGTTTCGGATCCTATCCATGAAGTTTGTACCACTCTCTTGAAGCTTATCCTTCTCAAGGATCGATCGTAATAAAATTGATTGAGTGTTGGTAGTCATTATCTACAATTATGCAAAATATTTAATAAGTACCAATTTCATTAAAGAGAAGGCAAACTCAGTTTTTATCCATTGTACTTTACATGTTGTTTCATTTTTACAATTATACTTTTTTTCATTCAAAAATACCATTGTAGTTACGAAAATGTATCATTTTAACCCCAAATCCGTGGCTAAATCCGCAACTAATCCGTGCCCCAATCCGTGATTTTAGAGTTAAAATGATACATTTCCCAAAAAGGAGTTAAAACTTTCTTGGAGGTTTATTACATATAGCATACAACACATTATGAGCACATAATATAAACATGTTACGCATCAAGTTTAGCCAGTAAATTAATCTCATTAATTTAAGCATAATATTTATGTGTCATTAGTTTCTCTATAATTATAAGGATGAGACTCTTTGAACTTTGGTTATCATCTCCAAATCAAGACAACAAGAAGTGTGGCCGAACTAAGCCATAAGGCAACCACAATTCCGCACTAATTCAAGAAACCAAGAAAGTAGTCCATGTGGCCGAAACTAAGCAATAGATGGTCTCGATGAACGTAGGCCAATTGCATTCACAATTCCACATGAATCTCCAAACTTGAATCAAGAACTTTGTTTCTCAATTTTAGCAATTATGAACTCTTCATAATTCTAACTTCGTTTTATCTTTAAAACTTTGATTGCGATCAATTTTGGGAAACACAGTCTCGATGAACTTAGGCTAGCCATCCAAACTTGATCCAATCTCAGAATCACAAGACTAAAACATATAGGAAAATTAAACCCCGAGATCCACCCCGACCCCTAGGCACGCCCGCGCCAAACCCGAGTGTCCGGCCGGGTCATACGCTAGGTCCAGTCGGACCTCCTTTGAAAAAACCAAGATTTTTTAAAGTTCTAAAATTTTGTCTCAAAATTGCTTTTCCCGGTTCAATTAGGATTTGGTGTTCTTGGTGATCCAATCACCATGATCATCAAAACCTTGAATAAACAATTTAATCATGAATCTCTAGATTATCAAAACTTTGATCCAATCAAAATTGATAACTCAACAATTTTAAATCCACCATAATTTTTATTGCGATTGAATAGTGCGATTAAAGTTTATAAAACAATAAACCACATAAAATGCATATAACACATAAGCATCATAATCCCAATATTCATATCATGCTAGGCACATAAACAATTTATATACACACAACATGATCTAGTATTGAAATAATCAATATGAACGGGGCTCTGATACGACTGTTGGATTTCGTAGTAACATGCGCAGCGGAATTAAGCATTTAAAATTTTCATGAAACCCAAAGCCATAGATCCATTCAAGTGATTATATCAAATACTTTGATTAATGAATACTAGAATACTAACTGTGAGAGCCCGCGCTCGATGCCGCCACGCCGAAATGATCGTCCCGCGAGGGCGATTCGGCGTCATGCCTCACGCTGATGCGCTTTTGGAAATGCGCTCGGTTTCACACAAATGGTTTCCTCTCGAAGTTTTATTTATTTTGCAAGAGTCTCCACCTCAATTTATTTTAGGAAAAATGAAGAAAAAGCCTTTTATTTGGAGAAAGTGGGTTCGGGGGCTAAGTTACGAGAAAAGAAGGGTTAGGCACTCTCCTCGCCCGTGACGGTCTCTATCATGCATGCCACTTAGATTTCATTTTAGTTTGCCTTTTTGAAGAATGCCCTTTTATGCCCTAACTTTAGAAAATGTGTGTGTTTATGTACATGGGAGTCTCCTAAGCTAGGCATGTTTATTTTAATTCACAACCGGGAATCGGTTTGGGTGGATTTCCCGATTGGTTTTCGAAAAATGATTTGAACATGTCAATAAATAAATCATCCACGGGGGAGGGGGATTATGTACAGTCAGAATATACATGTATACACAAAAATACGGGAAACAAATCCCATAATTAAATGAATGTCCTCGCGACGGGGGAATAGTTGATTTTGGCGTCGTCGTTCGTCCCGAGCTAATGTACCTGTCCTAGAATTATCCAAAATCCACAACTAAAAATTGGGACTTAATCCCAGAAGGTTAGAAATCATTGGTGACCTTTTGTATATTTTTTGGATTAATTCTAGACCACAAATGATGATAAGAACAATAATCACAGAAAACAATCAGCACAGGAAAGTCCTGACCTTCATACATTCAGCATCAATTTTACACATCAAAACTCATGAATATTGCAAAACACAAAGAATTAAAGTTGAAGACCACATTCGAGATATTAAATAACCCAAATTTTAGGTTCAGATGATGAGTTTAAGTGGTTCAAACAAGCTCTGACATTTAGATGTCAGAAGCTGAGAATACAGATTCTGGAATTTGGAGGTTTAAATAAGATAGGAAAAGGGGAACTTTTATGGATCTAAAAAATATAATAAAAATATGTACACTTTCCCGTGATTATTGGAAACATAATTTGTGTTTCGACTTAAGCCAGAAAACCAAGTTTTCACAGAGTTTTAAATACAAGAATACACCATGGTACAGGGAAAGATACACTGGACAGCACGTCTGGGACTCAAAAATTAGCATGAAAACCTAAGCTAAACATGGAATATGAACATGAAACTTCACGAGAATGATCTTTAACATGAAAGGAACAACTTTTGTCTTTCGACCCAAGCTTGGAAACCAAGTTAAGATGGGGTTCTAAGCACATAAAAATCATTCACTTGGACAGATTCATGGATTTTTGAGGAGAGACGAGGATTTACATGCATGACTCAAAGAAATAGACACATTAACCATCATGAAGATATATAAACTTGGTAACCTGAATGTTAATAACAAAATCCAACATATACATGTACATATTCCAAGTTCTTACATGGATAAAAGCATGGAAAAATGAGGGAGACCTAGCCATTAGTTGGCTAGGTCTCATACTAAATCACATAATCACCTACATTGCCAAATATCCAAAGTTTACCTAGAGTTTTACCTAGCTTAAGAGATGAGGTTGTGCCTCCTTTGTCCACCAAGGGAAGACTTCCTTTTGTTGGTTTGAGTTTGAGAGTTGGAGTTGATTGAAGGTTGTTTTTTGGTTGAGTTTTTTGGTGTTTGAGTGAGTGTTTTGGTGGGTTGCTTGAGGTGGTGCTATGGTGGTGTGGTGGTGGCTTTGTGACTGAGATTTAGGACCCTTTGAATGCTAGAGGGAGCAAGAGAGTATCGAAAGCCCTTGTGTGTGTAGTGGTAAGGATGTGTGTATGAAGTTGTGTGTTAAGAATGGATGAGTTAGGTGTTGTTATGGATGGGGGGGGGGTGTAAAATGACCCTAGGTAACCTTGGGTAGGTTTATGGGGTAGTTTTAGGGGTCATCTACCCGGTTGGATGTGGCTTGAAATGGTCTTGATGCCTTGAATGACCACAAGTTGTTGAAGAGAAATAATGCTGATTTGCCAGGCTGAGGAGCCGTAGGCTTCTTTCTTGCCGTACCACTGTGAAGGAGCCGTATGGCTCTGGCTCTTGCTGCTGAATTGCCACTTGTCGCGTTCTGATTGGTCAATCCTTTATTAAATTGGCCAACCACCTTCACCCACTTATCTGACCATGGATGGCTCTTGGTTTGTCGTCTTTAGACGTGAATGATCACAATTAGGCTTCAGGTATTGGTTCCGCAACAGTCCAAGATTTTTCCGAATGCGCGCATAACGGTGTCCCGGTTGTCCGCGGTCCCAACATGAAAGTTACTTGAAATATTCTTGTGGTCACGTACGTATATCTGCAATATGTTAATGAGCAAGGAATGATAGTATTATATTTTTATGTGCACTGAATGGATAATAACGAGCAGTTCTAAGGGTGCGGGCCCCGTTTCGGGTCCCGCAGCTCAAAAATTGAAGTACATGACGGTTTACTCGTTTTTTCGCTCTGATTATGAATTTGAAGTCCGTTTATCCATTCGATACACCGATAAGTCTCACGGCATTCCCGCGTAGCCGAATCGAGGGCTTTAGGTCAATTTTAGGGTTTAGACCGATTAAAAGGGGTTTGATAGGGGGTGCGAGATCGGGGTGTCTATAGAGCCCCTAGTCGGATCTCCTTGTAATGTAAAGGGGATTCTACGATCACTAAGATACAGACGATCTCGTCTAGGGTGTAACGGCTGGGTCCAAAGTATGACTTCCTACGTATCTCTTTCGAGAATCAAGCCTCCGTAGTTCTAACTCAAACTAAAAATCAAACAAACACAAACAATGGTCGGTACCGGGTTCCCGGTTTACCTACGTTTCTCGCTCGAGAATCAGATCAATCATAGTTCAGGTTTATTAAAAACAAGAAATTTGCGGGGGTAGCATTGAGATGTGTGGTCTCTTTGCTGGGGAGGAGATTGACATAAGCAATTGTTTATGAGAACGGGCGACTGAGATCAATTGCATGAACTGCCTACGTATCCCTTGCGGGAATCAAGTCACAGCGTAGTTCTGAGGAGGTAATCTCGGGAGCCCAAGAAGACCAAGGTGGAACAATCATAATTTCAAAGGGGGAACCTACGACATTGCGCAGTTCAAGGGAGGTAATCTCGAGCTCTCGAGAAGACCAAGATGGAACAATCATAATTTAAAAGGGGAACCTACGACATTGTGCAGTTCAAGGGAGGTAGTCTCGAGCTCTCGAGAAGACCAAGATGGAACAATCATAATTTAAAATGCACAATAAGAACAAGGATACACTGCGTTTGGAGTCATCCAGATTCTTCTACCTTTGCTTTGTTGTGTGATGAGGTTTTTGTGATTCACTGCGCAGTAAACCATTGGTTTGCGTGATCCGTTGGCACTGTGTTGAGCGCTGCAACCTCATTTTGGATCCCTGTTCCTCCTAAAAGGATTTTTGATTAACTCACTGTCAGGTTTTCCTGCTTTTGGAGTTATCGCGTGATCATTGGCGGTTGATGCCATGCCTGAACCCTTCGGCTTTGATCGAAGTCTCACGTATAACAGAAAAGATGATAAAGTTTACTCGTATGCTGCGACCTGCAGGTTAGCTTTGCATGGTATGATTCGTACACATAAAATTTGAATCATTTTTTATTGAGCACAAATTTATTTTTCATTTTAAATCGAGACGCTAATCTTTTGGTTTAATGTGATTAGTGAATGACATTGAAGCAAGCCCGAAGCTCGGGGAGAAACTATCATGATCAACAAGGGATAAGGTTCATTGCCTAGGAATGCGAAAAGACGGGAAGATTCTGTGTTTCAAGAAAAAGTAGCCGTACGGCTCTTGAACAACCGTACCACCCTAATCTAGCCGTACGGCTCCAAGGGTAATCTGCTGGAAATTTTTGGTTTGCGAACCTTACCTCTATCTAGAAAGCATGGGAGAGGGATTTACTCGAGGAGAGGCAGCCTGGATCAGGATTGAGGAGCCTATAAATGGAGAGGGGGAGTTTTCTTGTTTTTCATTCCAAACACATCTTCCCTTTTCACCGTTGTCGTAGTTTTTGATCCTCCTTTCATTCTGAACATGGCTCATCTTCGCCAACCCTTAGTTCATACCGAGACATACCTAGTGGGCCTCAACCGCTGGGTGAGGTCGTACCACGAAGAAGATAGGGCTGCTTTGGAGGAAAGGTTTCATTTGAAGCTGCTGTTTGCATTGAGGAAACTCCCAATTCAATGGGAAATGATTCGAGGGGCGTCTGTATTCTGGTCTTTGCGGACCCACTTGTTTAACTTTACCCATGATGAGATGTGCCCGTCTTTCGAGGAGTTTTGTGCCATCATAGGGAATCTGACCCGCGGCAGAGCTATGGTTCCCACAACCCGTAAGACTCCTGTCAGGTGGCTTACAGAAATCTTTGGCTTTGATCTCGAGTTCTTGAGGAGGCTTCTTCATTCAACCCATTTCGACCTGACTGCTTTCCCGGAGTTTTTTGGTGAAGCTCAACCAGGTAATCCGACATATTCTGCCCGTAGAGACTTTGCTCTGGTCATGTGTCTGTTTGCAGAATTGTTCTTTATTTCTTATGACGGCTTTGCGGATGCCCGGATTGTCGACATTGTGGACTCGTGTCAACGAGGTGCTAGAAATGTGATGACCGTCATACTGGAAGAAACTTTGCATGGGCTAGACGGTTACTATCGATGGCATTGGTTGCATGTTTTGACCTTTTGAATGCAATCGGTCTCCATAGTACTCCAGTAGTACCCTTGCATTATTACTTTCTTTGCAAGCATATGCCCATTCATGTGGGGTCCGCACATTCCTCTATGGATCTCATCCATTATCCTCCTTGCCTCCGATTTGTCGAGAGCAAATTTGGTCTGTGGTGGTACCTCTTGTATAATCTATCTCCCGAAATCACAAATTAGGAGGCCCATCTGTAGACACCCCGCCTTGGACCGCTCACCCCGATTGCACATTTGATTTTGTGTTTCTCCCCATTTTAAGTGTTTCTCGTTAGTTTCTATCACTTCCGTTAAGTTCCTGACTGACTTCGTTAAGTCCAGGGACTAAACTGAATGACAGGGCTGACTTTCTAGTCCATTATGTCAAAATTGCCTTCTCTGAGTCGCGTGCCTCCGACAGGAGGAGCCAGACGCGCGCGCCTCTCGCCCCTAAAGCAGGAAGCGCGCGCCTCTGGGCGTCAGTTACAGATTTCTGGCCAGGATTCCCTCCCTTGCTCAATTTACAGGATTTTGCCCGGGAAGGATTTCTTGGTGACTGAGTTTTGGCACCAAAAACACCCCTCTTTCACCTATAAAATCCTCTCTTTACCTCCATTTTCAAGGATCGGAAAAATCATCGAAAACTAGACAAAAAATCACTTTCTAAAGGTTCTCCAAGGATCTCATCAAGCAACATTTGAAGTTCTTCAAATTGTAGGTAAAATTCCATCTTTTCCTTTCTTTTCTACCTCATCTCCTCTCTCTTTTACTTTAATCAAATGTGCAATCACCCAAATCATTTTGGGACATGACTCTAATGATCACCTCATCTCATTGAGGTTGGTTAAGGAGTTATCTCCTACATTCCAAATCCTATTTTAAACCCCCTTTTTTATGACTTAAAGAAGAAGAAGAAGAACATTTTCATTCATGTAGATTTTGATCAAGCAAGACCAACTTAAGTTGGGCAAGATGGGTGTTTCGGTACTTCCCATCTCGTAATCTAACCCCCGGACCTCAAAACAAAGAATCTCTGTTTTCGTAATCAAACTTAGGCTACAATCAATAGGTTTTTCTTATGTTCCTCAAAACATAGGTGGCGACTCTAAACAATCTAAAATCAAGTTAGACATCCTAGGATAATTCACGCGCTCTAGCCTAAAGCCGTGGGTTTCCCCCGGGGTATCTACAGTGGCGACTCCGCTGGAGAGTATTTGAGGGTTAAACTTGCGTTCTGATCGAAATCTACATCTTTTCTGGGCATTCTGTTTCCTGATGGGGGAGGCGCGCGCGTCTGGCCTTTTAAGCCTAAGGCGCGCGCATCCCGCATCAAGAACTAGAATCGCCCCCTTCTTCATGTTCTTCATCTTCTTCTTCTGTTATTCTGCACTAATCGCTTCTGCAGGGGTTACAATATGAACATAGGACCAGGGCAATCCCCTGAGTCCAAAGTCTGACATTCTGACAGGTGTGACCCAGAAGCGCGCGCCTCCGATAAGCATTGCGCCATGCGCGCGCGTCCCACATCAGCACTCAGAGGCGCACGCTTCTGGGTTGGTTCCCAGAACAGAGACAGGTTTCAGTGACTGAGCAGTACAGTGGGGTGTGGGCACAGTTGCCTGCATCAGAACAGAATTGAACCCTCGGACTGTTTTAATTTTGTGTTTTATTTACCGGTCACACGGGTGATTCGGGAGTTGTAATTTTATGTGCTTATGTGTTTTGTGTGTTTTTTTTTTCTTTACAAAAAATAAAAAAATAAAAAATAAAATTTTTTTTGTCACTTGTTAGACCTCACACTACATGCACATATTCCTATGAACTGCTCACTATCGAGTCGCACAAGTCCAACCCCAAACCCGTCGAGGCCCGTCCTAGAAAGTTTCAAGCTCCACCAGACCTTGGCTCTTTCGAAGCGGTAAACCTCAGCCCGTGGTGTAGTTCAAGACTATATGCCGGGGGTGACCTTTGAGCCTCATATTCAAGCCGAGCACAAACCACACAATTCTAGTTAGGGTCTAACACTCCGTGACTCAAGTCGGTTTCCATGTACCGAGATTTCCCTAAACTAATGTCTTCAAATCATACATGCCAACTTGTTGAAAGGGACGCAATAAAAATCCGTCCCCAAAAGTGGTTATTTTGGACGAAAATAAAAATCCGTCCCCGCATGTATTCTTTACTACATTAATTTAGTTTAATCCCGATACATGTAGGATTCACGATACATATAGGATTCACAAGCGCGATGGAATCCGATGAGTATATGGGACCGCGAGATGGTCTATATACTAGTGTGACGATTCCATTATTTTCTTAGAAACCCCAAAAGGGATTCATTCCCTCCGACTTATAAAAAAAAAAAAGAGTCTTTTCTTATGTGGTTCGAGTCGTGTGCCCAACTGTGTGTTCTAAGCCTCTTCGTGGACCGCAAGTGTTACTCAAGACTGACAAGGGCCTCTTCTGCAATATAGGTTCAATTGGTACTTACAAAGTCTACTGGGATTCAGCAAATCGGTTAGTCCGTGAAGAGATCACTCCAACAGCTCCAACATCAACCATGACCGGCAGCAGCAACACCATGTCTCTCGAACAGCTCTCAACCATGGTCCAACTCCTCCAAGAGCAAGTCTCCACCCTTAACAAAGAGGCACAAAGCAAAGACGACATTTGGAAATCCCACCTCGACAGCCAAAGGGAGGCCCACGAGTCCGAAATGGAGCTAATGAAAGAAAAGCTCACCAACCTTGCCAAGGGAAAGAACAAGAACAATGATGATGAATCCGAATGGACCGAGGGTTTGTTCAAGAGTCCTTATGTCAACACCCGCACCAAGAAAATGGGGGAACCAAGTTCCGAGAACAATGAGCCCAAAATGGTGGATTCTATCATGGCCTACATCGACCAAAAATTCAATGGGCTCAACATGGGGAAAGGCTCCGACACAAGCCTTTATCAATCATCCATCCTCATGAGTACTATGGCCGCTCTTCCCGATAAGTTCAAGATGCCCGACATAAGCAAATTCAAGGGCAACTCTTGTCCTATGGCTCACATTGAGACTTATATTTGGGCAATGGTTCCAAAGAAGGTCTCCACCAAGGTGATGGCTCAATGCTTTCCTCTCACTCTCGAGGGGGCGGCAAAAGATTGGTATGCTACTCTCCCGCTCACTGTCCGTCTTGATTGGGACTCCGCCATGCTTGCTTTCAAGAACCAATACCAAGGCAACACCACTCACCGGCCCACAAGGAAAGAGCTAGAAAACACTACCCAACGAGACAATGAGTCCTTCATCGACTTCACAAGGAGATGGAATGACAAACTCTCTGAAATTGTTGAGAGGCCGAACACAAAAGAGCAAATGGACATCTTTCTCAAGTGTCTCAAGATTGATCTCTGCACTCACCTAAGTGGAGCTTGCTACTCCGACTTCTCCCAAATGTATGAGGCGGGGGTACGCATGGATGACTTGCTCAAGGAGATTAAGAAGACCACTCCTACTTACCGCTACAAGGCCGCTTCCAACTCCACAAAAGAGGCCTCGGTCAACGCCGTCACTATTGACAAGGGGAATTATAAAAAGGTTCCTCCACCTCAAGGGAAGAAGTCCCGAAGTGACCGTGTCTACACGCCTCTCCAAGGCATGACTCAAACCGAAGTGTTCGAGGTCCTCAAGGCAAAGGGTCAAGTCACACCCGTGCAAGGGTATCAACCCAAGACGATCAACTCCAATCATGCTCACCACAAATATTGTGGCTACCACCAATATAGTGGCCACACCACCGAGGATTGCTTCATTCTCCGCAATGTCATTCAAGATCTCATAGATAAGAAAGAATTTGTAGTGGCTAATGACGAGCATGTCAATGTAATAGAGATAGGAGAACTTGAGGGGACCACCCATTCAATCCCAATTGTGAATGGGGGCCCCAATGTTATGAATAAACTTGACAATTCTTGTTATGTAGTGACTTACGATGAGGTAATGAGGGAAGTACTAGAGAATAGGAAAAAGAAGCAAGATGGGAACGTCAACATGCTAACTCGATCCGGTCGAGTCATAGTGAGCAACCCTTCCACTTCCGCACCGAGCTCCTCTTCTCAAAGGCCGCAAGCCCACAACACTCCCGAAGATCCTCTACTTGTCCAACTCAAGAAAACTCAAGCCAACATCTCTATTTGGGACCTCATTGCATCCTCGAAGAAACATCGAGATCTCGTCATCCGCAATCTCGATGATACATCAGTTTCTCCCGATACTACTCCCGAGGACCTCACGGCAATGATTGGTCACATTCATTTTAGCAACGTCATCACCTTTGCCGATATGGACCTTCCACCGTTTGGTTCCGACCACAACGAAGCTATTTACCTCAAGGTACGAGCAAGGGGGAGGCCAGTCTCAAGAGTCTTAGTGGACGGTGGTTCCGCACTCAATCTCATGCCTGGTAGGATCATGGGCATACTGGGGCTTAAGGATTCTGATTTGAAGCCTTCTACTCAAGTAATCCGAGGTTATGACAGCACCGCCCGTACAGTCATGGGTATGATCGAAATTGACATTGAGTTTGGGAGCATGGTCATGCCCGTTCCATTCCAAGTGCTTGATATCCCGGCCTCGTTCAACTTACTTTTGGGTCGACCATGGATTCACAGTGCTAATGCCGTACCGTCAACTCTCCACCAATGTGTCAAGATCCGAAATGGTGACGAAATAGTGACCGTAATGGCTGAAAACATCACTATCCACAGAAAAGGTGAGCCCGTCCACCAAGTTCAGCATGGTCTACCAGACTCCACTCTCTCCGGCGTCTCAATCAACGCCATTGACAAAGAAGGGGGAAACGGATCATGGACCCCCAGCAATCACAAAGTCCTCCGCATGATGAGGAATATGGACTACTTCCCTGGTTTAGGCTTAGGGAAATATCAACAAGGAATCCTACATCCCGTGCAAGTCCCATTTGTCAAGAACACCTTCGGTTTGGGGTATGAGCCTTCCAAAGAAGACTTGAAACAAGAGCAAGCAATCAAGAACGAAAAGGCCCGAGCTCGTAAAGAAGGCCGTCGTTATGAAGTCCCTAATCTGAGGCCTTACCGCAAGACGTTGAATGGTTATTTTGTCCGTCAAGGGGAAGACGTTCCATACATGATCTTTCCCGAGCCGTGGGTTAACAATAAAGGTGTCAAAAAGCCCGGCCTCGAAATCTTCTCCGATTGTGAGGTCCAGAAATCCGAAAGGGAACCAACTCCTATGTCGCCCCGTGAATGGTGGGGAAGGAAGATAACCATAGAGTCCGAGACAGAAATCACCGTGGGGAAAGAACTGACAGATTTAGCCTCCATGTTTGAAGAGCTTGCCATGATGAATGAATGCCAAGTTAACGCCATCCATGAAACCGTCATCATGAACGAGACTATCAGTGAGATCCCGCCAAGCTCCGAGCCGATCAACAATTGGTATTCAACAAAAGGGCCCGTGGTATCCGAGGATTTCTTAGTCCAAGAAATGGGTTGCATACCCTGCACAGCAACAAAGGAAGAGCAACTCACACTTACTTTCGAGTCCGAGAGTGTCTCTAATACCCTCACCCAATAGGATTTGGAGGCCATAGCCGAGCGTGTGTTTCCTTTCTTTGCTAATGAAAAATTTGATATTTCTGAGTACCCTGAGATTGCAAACATCATAAATGATGAATTAACTAATAATGAATTCAACGAACAAGTTAATAACGATTCAAATTATGATGAAATAGACCACGAAAACACAACATACTTAAATGAACTTGCTCAACAAGTCCGTAGTCGTGGCGAGAATGGTCCAAAGGCTGACGAAGAATTGCATATTGTTAATCTGGGTACTGAAGAAGAGCCAAAAGAAACCAAGATTGGAAGCTTCTTCAAGGGAGACGACAGAGACAGATTGACTGCATTACTACGGGAGTTCGTGGATGTGTTCGCATGGTCATACAAAGACATGCCGGGTTTAGACAGAAAGGTAGCGGAGCACAGGATTCCGATCAGAGAAGATGCCAGGCCAGTAAAGCAGAAGCTCAGAAAGATCAAGCCAGAATGGTCTCTGCAGGTCAAAGAAGAGATTGAGAAGCTCCTCAGTGTGGGTTTCATCAAGGTCATCGAGTATCCGACATGGTTAGCCAACATTGTGACAGTCAGGAAGGCGAACGGCAAGGTTCGAGTTTGTGTAGACTTCCGGGATTTAAACAAAGCTTCCCCAAAGGATGATTTTCCACTCCCTAATATCGACATGCTAGTCGACTCCACTGCTGCCTACGAGGTCCGCTCATTCGTGGATGGGTTCGCTGGGTACAATCAGATTCTCATGGCCGAGGAAGATCAACATAAGACAGCCTTCACAACACCGTGGGGTACCTTTTGCTACACAGTCATGCCATTTGGGTTAAGAAATGCTGGGGCTTCCTGCCAAAGAGCTGTAACAGACTTGTTCCACGATATGATTCACAAAGAAATCGAGGTCTATGTGGACGACATGATCATTCACTCCAAAGGAACCGATGGTCAACACTTAATCGATCTCCGCAAGTTCTTCGAAAGGCTTCGTCAACACAAGATGAGGCTCAATCCCGCAAAGTGCACATTCGGGGTTATCCGAGGCAAAGTTCTTGGTTATATGGTCACTGAAAGGGGAATCGAGGTAGACCCCTCCAAAATCAAGGCAATCATTGACATGCCTCCTCCAAAGACGCAGAAAGAGATTAAAGGTTTCATGGGCAGACTACAATACATCAGTTGGTTTGTGCACCAACTCACTTCCATGTGCGAGCCAATCTTCAAGTTACTCAAGAAGAATGTGGCTCTAGAATGGACCGACGCGTGCCAAGAAGCCTTCGATCAAGTAAAGTATTACTTGACGTGCCCTCCTGTTCTAGTTCCGCCGCACAAGGAGAAACCTCTGTTGCTTTATCTCACTGTCAATGATGAAGCCCTAGGGGCTATGTTAGCACAAGAGCAACGAGAGTCTACAAAGGAGAACGCCATTTATTTTGTCAGCCGACGATTCCAAGGAGGCGAAAAGAACTACTCTACCTTAGAGAAGTCATGTGCAGCATTGGTTTGGGTCACTCAAAAGCTCAAACACTATATGGAAGCTTTTCCGAACAAGCTAGTAGCAAAGGTGGATCCGCTCCGCTACATCTTCGAGAAGCCTTTCATGTCAACAAGAATAGCCAAATGGTACTTCATGGTCGCCGGCTATGATATCACTTACGTCACACTAAAATCCGTCAGGGGGAAAGTGTTCAGTGACCAGCTTGCCGAATTCCCGTGTGACGAAGTGAAGGGGGAAGATGTACAGTTCCCCGACGAGCATTTAATTTGCACTGCAACCGAGGAATACAAGTGGCAACTTTTTTTCGATGGCGCCGCCAATAAACACGGTTTTGGTATAGGGGTATTGCTTGTCGATCCAAAAGACATCTACACTCCCATTGCCATACGCCTGGAATTCGAAGCTACCAACAACATTGCCGAGTACGAAGCATGCATAGCAGGGCTCGAAGCAGCTCTCGAAAGAAACGTCACGGAACTAGAAGTGTTCGGCGACTCTTTGCTCCTTATCAATCAGCAATCGGGTAAATGGCGAACCCAAGACCCGACTCTCCAACAGTATGGTCAGCACCTTGAATAACTGGTTGAACAATCCCAAGAGATCACTTTCAACTACCTGCCAAGGGATAAGAATCGCTTCGCCGATGCACTGGCCACTATAGCTTCATTAGTTGAAATGCCCAAAGGGAAAATGGTGAAGCCTTTCAAAATTGCTCGAAGGAACAGTCCGGCATATTGCATGAGTATCGAGATCAACGAGGTTCAAAACAAACTCTCCGTGGTATTCGGATATCATGAACTTCCTCAAAGACGGCACTTATCCCGAGAACATCAATAAGAAATCTCAAGCAGCTCTGCAAAGGTTGGCCTCTCGGTACGTACTGATTGGGGACCGAGTCTGTAAAAGGCACCACGACGGGCTCAATCTCCTATGCGCCAATGTGACCGAAGCTCAAGAGATAATGTGTGAAGTGCACGAAGGAGAATGTGGACCCCACATGAATGGGTTTATGCTAGTCAAGAAGATACTTCGCATTGGTTACTATTGGAGCACTATGGAACGAGACTGTATCGAGAAAGTCAAAAGATGTGCCAAGTGCCAATTCCACGCTAATCTGCAACATGCTCCACCCTAACAACTTTGCAACATGGTCACACCTTGGCCTTTCTCTTGTTGGGGGATAGACATCATCGGTAAAGTTCATCCTGCCGGGAGCAATGGGCAGTCATTCGTCCTAGTGGCAGTCGACTACTTCACAAAGTGGGTCGAGGCACAAGCCTATCGAACCCTCAACGCCAAGAAAGTGGCCGAATTTGTAAAGATTAATATCATGTGCCGATACGGCGTGCCTCATGAAATCATTTCCGACAACGGCTCTCACTTTGAGAAGGAAATGGATGCACTTTTGGTGGAGTACAAGATCACCAAGCACAAGTCATCTCCTTACCGGCCCCAAGCAAATGGCGCAGTCGAAGCAGCAAATAAGACCATCGAGACCATCGTCAAGAAAATGGCCTCAACAGGAAGGGATTGGCCCGAGAAGCTACCATTAGCATTGTGGGGCTACCGCACATCAATACGATCCGCAACAGGAGAAACTCCTTATGCATTGGTCTATGGTTCTGAAGCCGTACTCCCTATCAAACTTGAAGTCCCATCTCTACGGGTCCTCCTCGAGAATCAAGTCAACGAGGTGAACTGGATGCAAAGTCGATACGAACAGCGAGCCTTACTCGACGAGAAAAGGTTAAGAGCACTCGAACGCACGAGGGCATATCAGCAAAGGATCGCAAGAGCTTTCAACAAAAAAGTGAAGCCTCGAAACATCAATGTGGGAGATTTGGTCTTAAGACAACATCCTCCTAATGCCATGAATCCCCTGGGGAAATGGGGACCCCGATGGATCGGTCCGTACGTGATCAAAAAGATACTAAGCGGTGGTGTAGTCCGGCTCGTGGATTTAGATGGTGACCAGCTGCCAAAGGAGGTCAACCTCGACAAGCTCAAGAGGTTCTACGCTTAATAAACAAAGACCATTTAAAAAAAAAAAAAAAAAAAAAAAAAAAAAAAAAAAATCGCTCGCTAGGTTGAAAACCCGCAAGGGCGGCCTAGGCAAAAATTAGAGCACGTGCAAAAAAGAAGCCCGCTAGATTGAAAACCCGAAAGGGCGGTCTAGGCAAAAAACAGGGTGCACAACAAAAAAAAAATGGTCTTTGTTTGTTTGAACTACGAAGACCTGAGCCTCCCAACTTGAGGAACGTAGGCAACCTTCGGGTGCGGTCTAAAACATATCAAAAATACCCAATTCACTTCAAATAACAAAATGCAACTTTTATTCATTCAATGAATTATTCAAACCATTACAACGGATTTATTGAGCAACAAAAGACATCAAAATATTAAATCCTAAAACAAAGTGGTCTAATTGCAATCTCTTAGGGTACTAAGAAAAATCCAATTTTCTCTTAGCTTTCGAAGGACCACCCGATCGTCTCTCAATCCTTTTCTTCTTGGGTAACAAAGGAGCACTAATACGCACCGAAACCTTCTGTGCTGCAACACGTCTCCTAGAATAAAAGTCATCCAAGGGAGTACCGAAAGGGTCAGCAAGAATGTTACTCGAATCAGCAGCAGCCTCCCTATATCTCAAAGTGCTGCTAGGCTCAAAACCCTGTCCCAACAACTCGGCACGAAGCACATCAACCCAAGTGACGCCACGGTAAAGGGTGCCAAATAAATAATCCAAGTAGCTCTCGGGAAGGAAGACACTCCCCCGATGCAGAGGAGCGAAAGCCCAACGATTGCGGTCATCTCCCCAAGCCGACTGAAGCTCACTCGAGAAGTCAGGACCCATGTAAGCAACTGGACGAAGCATTCCACCCCTCGGAAAAGGAATTGTCTGTTGGCGACCGAACTGCCGCAGAACCCGCTCTGGCTGGTAAAATGAAGAATCTCTCAAACCGGGTACAACCACGTGCTGAAAACCAAGAGTCCATTCCACAAAAGGACGAAGACCCCAAGAAGGAGGACACCACTCAATATCGACGGTCACCCGAGAGGCAAAGAATTTCTTCCAATCATCTTCAGATAAATCCCGGATCAACAACTTCCTCCTATGAACAGCAAAAGGAGACAAATCACCATCCGGAGAATAAATTCTGAAGTGTTCTCGGAGCCATATGGTCAAGAGCAAAGGGCTTCCCCGACACATCTTGCCCGTCCTGTGTAACTCATCAAGGTCGTGCAACGTCTCCCCTACAATAAGAGAGATTACACTAAATTGCTGGTCCTTAGCTTGCAAAATAATCTCAGCCAGCTGCGCGTCCGCAGTCCCGAAAGGTGTAACAAACAGTACTTCGCTGAAGAGACAAACGGCCATGGAATTTCTTTTGAAAGATTGAACCACCGGGTCCTCCGAGTGTAAACTGAAGAACATCGGCAACTCAGTTATGTCAATCACGGTACCGTGCAACATCTTCCTCACATCCTCAACAGGGAGATTCAGTAACTCAACCCAAGAGTCGACGGCACCACGGTGATATTTAGGGACGGCAATCCAACCGGCCAAAGGCATGCCAAGGATGGCCCCGAAATCGTCAACAGTCGGCACCATTTCATTAGCTGAAAGGTTGAAAGTATGGCTGTCGCAATCCCAGAAAGCCACGGCAGCTCTCAACAAATCCCAATCCGGCTTCAACGTCCGCAAGGTGAAAAGAATTCGGAACCCGAAATCTTTAATGAAGGCCTTCTTGGGATGGGTCTTGAAAGAATACACAAAAGTGCCCAAGTCCTTTTCATACGCACTAACAACCTTGGCATCGAGGGCAAAAGAATTGGAAGCCATGGAAAATGTTGATCACAAGCGAAGTTAATCAATAATATGATGTTCAAAAATGGCAGAGAGGAGCTGTGAGAATCAAGTGTTCGAACAGAAGATGATATTATAGCTGTTGGGGGCTCTTTTGGTCAGCAAATGTCAAGCCCAGAATTCCGCCTCCCAGACGCGCGCGCCACCCGACAGCAGTATGAAGTGCGCGCGCGTCCCAAGCCTACATAGGAAGGCGCGCGCCTCCCAGGTCTAAATCGCTTCAAGAAAAGGGCCTTGTCAGAGATCTCCGGCCTAAATCAAGACACTGTCCCGATCCTCGGACACCCAGTTGGGCACACCTTTTTCTGGTCCGCCCTTAAGGCATGTCAAAAATCAAAAGTAGGATAGAAACTCCCACTCAAAAGTAGGCTGTCCTCTTCAAAATTCCGAACTCCCTAATTTCTGTCACGGGTGCCACACCCCCCTCAAGAGTCAATCTCAACATTTCATCCCCAGCAGGAACATTTTTCTGGTCGCGGTCAACTGTGCCCGTACCCCACAATTCAAAAAAAGTCAAGTGTGACTCCAAATGGCACGAGACTTCAAAGCAATATTTCATCAAACGGATTCACTAACGGATTCGTCAACAAGGGTTCACTAACGACCTCATTCAAAACATTCAACTCGGTCCATATCGAGACAAGCTCCCATGAGCTCTAAGTCGGCAACTGGGTCCATATCGAGACAAGCTCCCATGAGCTCCAAGTCGGCAACTCGGTCCATATCGAGACAAGCTCCCATGAGCTCCAAGTCGGCAACTCGGTCCATATCGAGACAGGCTCCCATGAGCTCCAAGTCGGCAACTCGGTCCATATCGAGACAGGCTCCCATGAGCTCCAAGTCGGCAACTCGGTCCATATCGAGACAAGCTCCCATGAGCTCCAAGTCGGCAACTCGGTCCATATCGAGACAAGCTCCCATGAGCTCCAAGTCGGCAACTCGGTCCATATCGAGACAAGCTCCCATGAGCCCCAACTCAACAAACTCGGTCCATATCGAGACAAGCTCCCATGAGCTCCAATACAACACTCCAGTAAAAGCCGCTCACACAGGGAGCGCACCACTATCTCTCGCAATTTCAAATTCCTGCTTTCATCGAGTCTTTGCCGTTTCTTGGTGATGTCCTCGGCGGGTGTTTTTAACTTTCATCGACGCGTTCTGCTTTGCAGTCCATGTCGCCGAAGGGCTCTGTAGACACCCCGCCTTGGACCGCTCACCCCGATTGCACATTTGATTTTGTGTTTCTCCCCATTTTAAGTGTTTCTCGTTAGTTTCTGTCACTTCCGTTAAGTTCCTGACTGACTTCGTTAAGTCCAGGGACTAAACTGAATGACAGGGCTAACTTTCTAGTCCATTCTGTCAAAATTGCCTTCTCTGAGTCGCGCGCCTCCGACAGGAGGAGCCAGACGCGCGCGCCTCCCGCCCCCAAAGCAGGAAGCGCGCGCCTCTGGGCGTCAGTTACAGATTTCTGGCCAGGATTCCCTCCCTTGCTCAATTTATAGGATTTTGCCCGGGAAGGATTTCTTGGTGACTGAGTTTTGGCACCAAAAACACCCCTCTTTCACCTATAAAAACCTCTCTTTACCTCCATTTTCAAGGATCGGAAAAATCATCGAAAACTAGACAAAAAATCACTTTCTAAAGGTTCTCCAAGGATCTCATCAAGCAACATTTGAAGTTCTTCAAATTGTAGGTAAAAGTCCATCTTTTCCTTTCTTTTCTACCTCATCTCCTCTCTCTTTTACTTTAATCAAATGTGCAATCACCAAATCATTTTGGGACATGACTCTAATGATCACCTCATCTCATTGAGGTTGGTTAAGGAGTTATCTCCTACATTCCAAATCCTATTTTAAACCCCCTTTTTTATGACTTAAAGAAGAAGAAGAAGAACATTTTCATTCATGTAGATTTTGATCAAGCAAGACCAACTTAAGTTGGGCAAGATGGGTGTTTCAGTACTTCCCATCTCGTAATCTAACCCCCGGACCTCAAAACAAAGAATCTCTGTTTTCGTAATCAAACTTAGGCTACAATCAATAGGTTTTTCTTATGTTCCTCAAAACATAGGTGGCGACTCTAAACAATCTAAAATCAAGTTAGACATCCTAGGATAATTCACGCGTTCTAGCCTAAAGCCGTGGGTTTCCCCCCGGGGTATCTACACCATCTTCTCATGGCGATTCTTCTCTTTTGTCTTTTTCTGGAGGGTATGTCCCACTTTTGAGCACATTCCAGACATTTGCATACCACGGATCGTCGTTGTCCTCGTTATCTAAGTCAATTGCCAGGCAGTAGGCTGGGATCGACCTCTTATTAACCACCAATGGCTTTACTGTAATGCCTGTTGGGAATTCCATGATGGAGGCTAGGGTTGCAAGTGCATCGGCGAACCGGTTTCTGTCCCTCGGGAGGTAATGGAATGAGATATCCGAGAAGCTGCCTGTAAGCGCTACCAGGCAAATATGGTATTGCTACAGTCTTGGATCTTGGATTTTCCATTTTCCTTCAACCTGATTGATGATTAAGGCAGAGTCCCCAAACACTTCGATTTCTCTGACCCCTCGATTCAATGCTTCTTTAAGGCCGGCAATGCAATCCTCATATTCTGCTGTGTTATTTAAACAGTCAAAGTCTAACCGGATAGCAATGGGCGTGTGCGAATCGCTTGGGTCAATAAGCAAAATTCCAACTCCAAAACCTCTTTTGTTGGTAGCCCCATCAAAAAAGAGTTTCCACTTGTTTTCTGAGCAATCAACAGTGTATATTCCTTCGTCGGGAAATTGTGGTTCTGGCTCAGGTTCGAGATCAAGGGCCAAATCTACGAGTTGATCTGCTATCACCCTTCCTTTTATACACTTAGGAATTGGGTAAGTCATGTCAAACTCGCTCAGGAGGAAAGCCCATTTGGCGACTCGGTTGGACATAGTTGGCCGCTCCAGAATGTACTTCACTGGATCCATGCGGGATATTATTTGAACAGGTAAGGATTGCAAATAGATTTTTAATCGTTGCGAGACCCAAACCAAACCGGTGCATGCCTTTTCCAATGCTGAGTAATTCAATTCGCTCCCTTGTAGCTTTCGGCTAACAAAATAGATTGCATTTTCAACCCAAGAGTCTTCTTTTTCTTGTGCCAGCATTGCTCCGACTGAAGTGTCTGTGACTGTCAAGTACAGCCGCAAAGTATTATATGAGTGAGGAGGGGCCAAGACCAGTGGGCTTGTCAGGTATTCTTTGACCCTTTCAAAAGCAGTCTGACATTCTTCGTCCCATGAACGATTGGCATCCTTTTTCAGAAGCTTGAAGAGCGGTTCGCACATCGTGGTCAACTGCCGTATGAACCTGCTAATGTACTGAATCCTGCCCAAGAAACCTTTTACTTCCTTTTTAGTTCTGGGTTGAGGCATTTCCATGATGGCCTTCACTTTGTCGGGATCAATTTCTATTCCCTTTTCTGTTACCAGAACCTAGAACTTTGCCTCGGGTAGTACCAAAGGTGCACTTAGAAGGATTGAGCTTCATATGATACTGGCAAAGTCATTCAAAGAACTTTCTGAGATCAATCAGGTGTTGACTGAATGCACAATCATGTCATCGACATAGATTTCAAGCTCTTTATGGATCATGTCATGGAAAAGGGTGGTGGCGCCCCGTTGATAAGTAGTTTCAGTGTTCTTAAGGCCGAATGGCATTACAGTATAGCAGAATGTTCCCCATGGGGTGATAAACAAGGTTTTCTCTTGATCCTCCACAGCCATCTTAATGTGATTATATCCTGCCATACCATCAACAAATGACTTGACCTTGTGCATTGCAACTGAATCAACCAAGATATCGATGTTGGGCAGCGGGAAATCATCCTTTGGACAAGCTTTATTAAGATCCCGGAAGTCGACACAGATTCGGACTTTGCCGTTCGCTTTTTCAACTGTGACCATGTTGGACAACCACTGGGGATACTCCACAACCCGGATAAAACCCACTTGCAACAGCCTTTCAATTTCTTCTTTTACTTGAAGGGCCCACTGCAGCTTGATTCTGCGTAGTTTCTGCTTGACCGGCTTAGCGTCGGGAAAGGTTGGAATTTGGTGCTCCACAATTGTCGGATCTCACCCAGGCATATCTTCGTACGACCAAGCAAACACATCCACAAACTCTTTAAGCAAACTGATCAACCGTTCCCTATCAGCCCCTTGCATGAAGCTTCCGATTTTCATTTCTTTGACCTCCCCGCCACAGGCCTACAACTTTCGTTCCCCACGCTGTTTTGCTAACCTGCTTAGTTCTATTAAATAATATCTTTCATCTTGGCTTATGTCTTTTAAAGATTTATGATTAACTTCATTTGTTGTTAAATTTTCATTTGTTAAATCATTATTTAAAATATTGGCAACCAAGGAGTAAGCAGAAACAGGGGAAATTTCATTCATGACAGACGGGAGTACAAGTTTGGCAACCGTGTCGAGATCCTCGACAGTGAGGTCCTCGTCTGGGGTCCCGAGAACAGAAGTAGAGAGTACAAAGGGTTTGAGAGCAGGGGTAGCAGGATAATCATAGCCGAAACTTTCCATAAGGACGTCAACAGTGGCGAGCGGGCCAGTGGTGATGGACCAGTTGGTAAGTGGTGCCACTGCCGGCTTAAGATGCTTGGACGGGTTATACACTTCATCGCTACCATTTGCAATCATAGCAGAAAATCCTTCCTTGAGATCGAGCCCTTCAAACAATGCAAAGACCTCATCCTCATCGTCAATATTCCATGGGATCATGGGTTCAGGCTGCTTATAGGAGCCTTCCATATCAGGGTTCTCGGCAATCAACTGGACTTCATCAAATATCTCCCATCCAGGGTGGGGCTTTCCGTTTGGGCTAACCCATGGTTCAGGGAATAAGATGTAGGCGATTTCTTTGCCTTTGCGGACAAAGTATCTGTTCAGAGTTTTTTCAAAAGGACGGAGTGGCGGGAGCTCGTAGGTCCCTCCTTTCTTAATATTGGCTTGCCTCTCCCTTTTCTCACGCATAACAGTGGCAATTTCAGCGGGTGTCGGTTTATAACCGAGACCGAAAGGAGGGATGAAGGCACGGGCCTCTTCTTTGATAATATCGGTGCGACCTTGTTGATCCTTACCAAGCCCCAGTATGGGCAGGAAATCCATCTTTTTCATCATATTCAAGGCCATGGCATCCCCGTATTTAGTCCCTTTTCCACCAATGTGATCTGTTTCTTTGACATATTCGATGGAATTGATGCGGGCTTGAGGTATCACTTCGAAACCACTGAGGAAACTACCGGTGTCTTTGTGTTCAATTCCCAAAACAGGGAGATCATGGACTTGAGTATCATCCTGAGCATGAATCACCACAATATGATTGTCATAGATAAACTTAATGCACTGATGGTAGGAAGAAGCAACTCCTTTCACCCCATGGATCCAGGGACGTCCCAAAAGCAGACTGAAAGTGGATTTGATGTCAATCACTTGGAATTCAATTGGCATTATCAGAGGGCCAATAGTGAGAGTGAGAGAGATGACACCTAGAACACAACGGCTGGTGCTATCATATGCGCGGACAACTTGAGAGGATGGAGCCAAATCCAATATCTTGATGCCCAGATCAGCGAGAACATGGACGGGGCACACATTAATAGAGGAACCATTGTCAACCAAAACCCGAGCCAAGTTCTCACCTCTGACACCCACCGTGATGTGCAGAGCTTCAATGTGATTGGGGCCAATCTTGGGCGCATCGAGGTCGGTGAAAGTAATGATGTTCCCAAAGTGTATGTTGCGGACCATGTTGCCAAAATGTCTCGATGTTCTTTGGAAGATGAGAGTAGGCCCCAAATGGATATGTTAGCTTGCGTCTTTTTTAATTGAGCCAAGACCGGGTTTTCTACTACTTTCTCCTTAGGAACAGGAGCTTCTTCTTTGTCTTTTTCGAATTCATTCACCTCGAGATTAGGAGGCTGGTAGGATCTTCCCGAGCGAGTGGGATGATTCACATTTCCGCTGACCCAAGTAGCTTGCTTGAGCGGGGTCTTTTGTTCTTTCACGCTTTTGGCACTAGAGATAATGGACTCCAAAGATATCATATTGCACTCAGCGGTTTCGGCAACAAGAGGGATCACAGTATAATTCAGAGCTTTCTTTGGTATAATGAAACTAGTCGGTGAGTAGTTTCCTTCAAACTAGATCATGTGGATTCCCGGCAAGGGATTTGTTACAACATTAGGTTGGGGTGGCTTCTGGATGATTCCATCATTGACCATATCCTGTAAAATATGTTTAAAGCTCCAACAGTCGTCTGTAGCGTGACCAGGCGATACATGGTATGCACAGTACTTGCTTGCATCCCAACTTCTAGGCAAGGGATTTGGTGCACGGTAACCTTCTATGGGCTTCAACACTCCTTGGGCAATTAGGCCTTGAAAAAGAGTGGATAAGGGCACATTGAACTTGTCGAAGTGTCTGTCCATCCTATTTTTATTCTTATTACCCCTCTACTGATTATTGATGGAATTAATGGACCCACTTTGACTGTAGCATGGTGGAGCTTTGTTGTAGATCTTTTGACTAGAACCTGCGGTATTTCCCCAGAATGGTACCGGAACCGCAGCAACTTGGTTCACAGCCGGAGTGGGTGCTTTCACTGCTGGGTGGTACCTGTAAGAGCTCGGTGAAAGATCTAGATTGATTACACCAGTTCTAACATCCTCATCAATATGACCACCTACATTCAGGATGGAAGCAAAGTCAGGGAACGGGAGGTATTTCATCTTTTCAGCATAAACTGGTTGGAGGTTTTTGAGGAAAATGCGGGTCTGCTCAGCACTGTCTGGCCTCTCCAAAGTCTGAGCGACTTTCTTTCTCCACCTACTAGCGAATTCAGATAAGGTCTCCTTTTCACGTTGAGTGCATGCATCTAGTTCACGGCGGCTTTTCTCCCAGGTGGAGTTGTCTTTATACCTCTTTTCGAACTCATCCACAAGCTTGCTCCAATTGTCGACCAAATCGGAATCAACAGTCATGAACCACTGTTTGGCAGGTCCCACCAAAGTCAAATGAAAGTTAGACGCCATAGCCCCAACATTAGCCCCGCGAGACTGCATAGCATGGGCGTAAGATTTCAGGTGGGCCTTTGGGCAACCTGTACCATCGAATTTCTCAACATCAGGCATTTTGAATTTGGGGGGAAGAACAGAAAATGGAGATAATTTCAAAGAATCCGCAGAAAACTCCCCTTTATTCATAATTTGTTTCATCATTTCTTTCATCTCTCTCATTTCTATTTCAGCCTTTGAGAGGGGTACATATGGGACTCCTTTGTAAAAGGCTTCCATTTGGTGGACAAAGTTGGGATCCTGCATGTAGGAGGTTCCTTGATTCTGGGGGATGCCGCTGGCAAATGCAACGTGGGGGTTGCCTTGATTCCGAGGGGCATTGTTGACAAATGCACCGAAAGCATTGGGTGGAAGATTTGGATAGAGAGCTTGCATGTACTGGACGAAAGCATTGTGCTCAGGTGGATATTAAGATGGGTTTACTGCAAAGTTTTGCTGGTTGGGGATGAAGTTGTGGTTCACGCCACTGAGATCGGGGTGGACCACGCGACCGTTGGTGTTGGCGTTGTTCCCATTACCATTTCCAGTGGGGGTGCTGTTGGGATCCCCATTACCATTTCCGTTTCCATTGAGCGGGCCATTGCCATTACCGTTTCCATTAGGGATGCCGTTGGGATCCCCATTACCGTTGCCGTTGCCGTTGCCATTGCCATTGCCATTGCCATTCGGAGGGTCATTGCCATTGGGATTTCCATTTCCATTGGGAATGCCGTTGGGATCCCCATTCTTTTGATTCTACATTTGCATCAATGTAGTGAGAAACTCATCTTACTGATTCCTCATCTGATTCAGCACATTCTGTTCCAACCAAATTTGAAGCCCCGGTGGCGGTATATAACCCTGATCATTTCCTTTCTCGGCCATTTCAAGTGTTTCCTCGGTATCGGGAACTGTCTCGGCGACTCGGATCAACCTTCCTCTTTCATTTCTAACTCCCCCTCTCCAAGTAGATGCCAGGCTTAGAGTATCTGAAAGGGATGGTGTATGGGGTGGATTAGAAGATGGAATTTTGAGAGTTCTAGAGCTTGATTCAAAAGTCATTCAAAAAGCACAAAAAGCCCCTAGAATTGCCGGATAAGCACGTGCTTCATTTTGACATCCTTTTTCATTAAATCCTGGAATAGTGGATACCATCTCCAAAGTATAGGACCAACGTTTTTCACCTGTACTATTGGTCATACTCTTTCTGGGATCCACCATTCGGTTACTGTCTAAGTGAGGGTCTTGGCAATTTCAAGTCAATCCAAGAATTCCACATGATATCCACAATTGAGGTTGATTATAACCTTTCTTTCGGGAACTCATAGGATTGAAGGGAAATTGCTAGACAAAAATCGGCATGAAGTCTGGGACGTGTCATTTTCTTGAAAAATATGGACATCGTGGCTTCGTAAGAGAAGGCAAGGCTTACACCCATCGCAACGACAAGTAGGCGCGCTTTGGGGCGGGAATGTTAACCGCGGACCCTAATGGGAAGTCGTTGAGCTCCCTTATGTCCTCGGGTAACACTCCCTAAGATTTGTACGGTTCTAAAATCGCATTTTTTGAAAAATGTGTATGTGTGTGTGGTATCTATACTTTTGAAAAATGATTTTTTTGAAAGCAAGAAAGAAAAAAGAAAATCTTTTTTTGTTTTTTTCAATTTTCAATTTTCATTTTTTAAAGGGAACATTCACCACGCATATATATATACACAAGAGGTAAAATAAACGTCCCTACAAAAAAGATGTTAGGCATATATACAAACAAAGTAAAGCATATAAGGCATGGGATGCACAAAAATTAGAGTCTATCCCACTTTGGAAAAATGTCCCCAGCAGAGTCGCCACTGTGAGAGCCCGCGCTCGAAGCCGACACGCCGAAATGATCGTCCCGCGAGGGCGATTCGGCGTCATGCCTCGCGCTGATGCGCTTTTGGAAATGCGCTCGGTTTCAAACAAATGGTTTCCTCTCGAAGTTTTATTTATTTTGAAAGAGTCACCACCTCACTTTATTTTAGGAAAAATGAAGAAAAAACCTTTTATTTTGAGAAAGTGGGTTCGGGGGCTAAGTTACGAGAAAAGAAGGGGTTAGGCACTCTCTTCGCCCGTGACGGTCTCTATCATGCATGCCACTTAGATTTCATTTTAGTTTGCCTTTTCGAAGAATGCCCTTTTATGCCCTAACTTTAGAAAATGTGTGTGTCATGGGAGTCTCCTAATCTAGGCATGTTTATTTTAATTCACAACCGGGAATCGGTTTGGGTGGATTTCCCGATTGGTTTTCGAAAAATGATTTGAACATGTCAAGAAATAAATCATCCACGGGGGAGGGGGTTTATGTACAGTCGGAATATACATGTATACACAAAAATACGGGAAACAAATCCCATAATTAAATGAATGTCCTCGCGACGGGGGAATAGTTGATTTTGGCGTCGTCGTCCGTCCCGAGCTAATGTACCTGTCCTAGAATTATCCAAAATCCCCAAATAAAAATTGGGACTTAATACCAGAAGGTTAGAAATCATTGGTGACCTTTTGTATATTTTTTGGATTAATTCTAGACCACAAATGATGATAAGAACAATAATCATAGAAAACAATCAGCACAGGAAAGTCCTGACCTTCATACATTCAGCATCAATTTTACACACCAAAACTCATGAATATTGCAAAAAACAAAGAATGAAAGTTGAATACCACATTCGAGACATGAAGTAACCCAAATTTTAGGTTCAGATGATGAGTTTAAGTGGTTCAAACAAACTCTGACATTTTGCTGTCAGAAGCTGAGAATACAGATTCTGGAATTTGGAGGTTTAAATAAGAGAGGAAAAAGGGAACTTTAAGGATCTAAAAAATATAATAAAAATATTTAAACTTTCCCGTGATTATTGGGAACAAAATTTGTGTTTTGACTTAAGCCAGAAAACCAGGTTTTCACAGAGTTTTAAATACAAGAATACACCATGGTACAGGGAAAGATACACTGGACAGCACGTCTGGGACTCAAAAATTAGCATGAAAACCTAAGCTAAATATGGAATATGAACATGAAACTTCACGAGCATGATCTTTAACATGAAAGGAACAACTTTTGTCTTTCGACCCAAGCTTGGAAACCAAGTTAAGCTGGGGTTCTAAGCACATAAAAATCATTCACTTGGACAGATTCATGGATTTTTGAGGAGAGACGAGGATTTACATCCATGACTCAAAGAAATAGACACATTAACCATCATGAAGATACATAAACTTGGTAACCTGAATGTTAATAACAAAATCCAACATATACATGTACATATTCCAAGTTCTTACATGGATAAAAGCATGGAAAAATGAGGGAGACCTAGCCATTAGTTGGCTAGGTCTCATACTAAATCACATAATCACCTACATTGCCAAAGATCCAAAGTTTACCTTGAGTTTTACCTAGCTTAAGAGATGAGGTTGTGCCTCCTTTGTCCACCAAGGGAAGACTTCCTTTTGTTGGTTTGAGTTTGAGAGTTGGAGTTGATTGAAGGTTGTTTTTTGGTTGAGTTTTTTGGTGTTTGAGTGAGTGTTTTGGTGGGTTGCTTGAGGTGGTGCTATGGTGGTGTGTTGGTGGCTTTGTGACTGAGATTTAGGGCCCTTTGAATGCTAGAGGGAGCAAGAGAGTATGGAAATCCCTTGTGTGTGTAGTGGTAAGGATGTGTGTATGAAGTTGTGTATGAAGTTGTGTGTTAAGAATGGATGAGTTAGGTGTTGTTATGGATGGGGGGGTGTAAAATGACCCTAGGTAACCTTGGGTAGGTTTAGGGGGTAGTTTTAGAGGTCATCTACCCGGTTGGATGTGGCTTGAAATGGTCTTGATGCCTTGAATGACCACAAGTTGTTGAAGAGCAATAATGCTGATTTGCCAGGCTGAGGAGCCGTACGGCTTCTTTCTTGCCGTACCACTGTGAAGGAGCCGTATGGCTCTGGCTCTTGCTACTGAATTGCCACTTGTCGCGTTCTGAATTGTCAATCCTTTATTAAATTGGCCAACCACCTTCACCCACTTGTCTGACCATGGATGGATCTTGGTTTGACCTCTTTAGACGTGAATGATCAAAATTAGGCTTCCGGTATTGGTTCCGCAACAGTCCAAGATTTGTCATAACGGTGTCCCGGTTGTCCGCGGTCCCAACATGAAAGTTGCTTGAAATATTCTTGTGGTCACGTACTTATATCTGCAATATGTTAATGAGAAAGGAATGACAGTAATATATTTTTAAGTGCACTGAATGGATAATAACGAGCAGTTCTAAGGGTGCGGGCCCCGTTTCGGGTCCCGCAGCTCAAAAATTGAAATACATGTCGGTTTACTCGTTTTTTCGCTCTGATTATAAATTTGAAGTCCGTTTATCCATTCGTTGCACCGGTAAGGCTCACGGTATTCCCGCGTAGCCAAATCGAGGGCTTTAGGTCAATTTTAGGGTTTAGACCGATTAAAAGGGGTTTGATAGGGGGTGCGAGATCGGGGTGTCTACACTAACCCTTGATGGCTTTGAATTACAAACCTTGAATTCGGTGGAGGCTTGACATCTTGATCACGAACAAAGCAAGAATCACAAACTTTGAAGATGATGAATTTCACCCTCTAGCGGTATCCACACCACGAAAAAATATCAAGAACACTTGATCTTGGTTGCTAGACCAAAATTATGAAACACACTTTCACAATTATAATGACTATATGGAATTATGAATTTCTTGATCTTGGATTCTAAATCTTTGATCAAGAATATTGTCCCTCTAAGAGGCTTGGAATAATATGCTTAATGGCTGGTGAAAGGATCTTTATATAGGTCCTAGTCCTTAACCCTTAAGGACCTAGGATACCTAAATCTCGTCACCCAAATTAAGGCAAGTATTTCTGTCACAGCAGATCTGGCACGGTCGTGCCCTATATTTGGCACGGTCGTGCCAATAGGGTCGTACCTACCTTCCTCTCACTGATTATTGGCACGGTCGTGCTTTATGATCGGCACGGCCGTGCCTAGCACGGTCGTGCCTTATAACCGGCACGGTCGTGCCAACTGGTTCGAGCCTTGCTTCCCTTTTGCCAATTATTGGCACGGTCATGCCCTATAATCGGCACGGTCATGCCCTATAATCAGCACGGTCGTGCCAGACCAGAAAAGGCTCAAATTTCCATAATTCCAATTCAGTCCTTTAGGATTCATTTTATTCGTGTGTGACCCTCTAGGATTACACTAAGTTGGCAATGGGTCCAAACATGAACCCATAAGATATGATTAGGTTCTAGCAAACTATCATACCTACCCAAATAGTGTAACTAGATACAAGTTCGCATTCCTTTAGAATATGTCACAATCCCTTTGTCCACGATGTCATTGAACACAAGTCATGGTCAACAAGTCAACTTGTATTTGTTCAATACTTTCTCGATCCCGAATATGTTGATAATGCAAATGACATTGATCCAATAAATTCATTTGAGTCCAGCCGAACATTTTCATCAACATCATTCCTACGAGAGGCCCAAGCTTGACATCTCTCTGAAGAGGGACAAATCCATCTTAGCTTATTATTCTTCCCTACATGAATTCGATTATGCTAATCATACCCTTTATAACTACCCGGTTAAAGGTAGCGTTTGAATATGTCAAACATAATGTTCATCAAGTGGAAGACTATAATAACTTCATGTATAAGGATTCAAATGACATAACTAATATGAGATATATGTATGACATTGACCATGACATAAATCTCATAGAGCGGGTCATGTCCAGTACCTTGTTCCAAACAAGTACCTATAAATCTAACATGATCATCCCATGAACATTTAGCCTTTATACTAGTACCTAACAAGTACTAGGGACGGAGATTATTATAAGTAAACATGAACAACAATAATAATCAAAACATATCTTTATTAATATGAATAAATGATAATAATTACAACATTTTACAAACGTGCCTAGGGCACCAACACTAACAAGAACCATATCTGGTATCCAATACCCAGGAACTAGTGGTAGAAAGGAGAATATCTATCATATAGATACCTGAAGTCGACACAGACCCACTACTCTTCTTCTTCTTTTGCTCTTCCTTAAAAGTCTTGCAATTACATTTCCAATGACCAATTTCTTGACAATGGAAACAAATTACATCCTTTTGTACATCGGGTTTTCCAACTATAGCCTTGGCAACCTTTGCCTTGCTAATCTTGGGTTTGGCAACCTTTACCTTACCATTTCCTTTGGAACTTGGCCCTTTTCCATCATGAATCATGAGCACTGGAGAACCTTTCTCCACTATCTTCATCTCTGCAGTTTTTAGCATGTTATACAACTCGGAGAGATTTTTATCAATTCTATGCATGTTATAGGTCATCACAAAGTGATTATAACTTTTAGGCAATGAATTAAGAATGAGATCCGTGGCTAGCTCTAATGAAATCGGATAGCCAAGTTTCTCAAGATACTCCACGTAGCCTTTCATCTTAAGCATGTGAGGTTCAACTTGTTTCCCTTCACTCATTTTTCAAAAAGTGAATGAAACAATGGTTTATACCTATCTTGCCTAGATTGCTCTTGAAACATGTCTTTCAACTCCACGCCTATCTCATAGAGTTCCAAATGTTTCAAACTTTGTTGGAGTTTTGAGCACATGGTCGCGCGCATGAGACAACTCACATCCCTAGAATAATTCCTATGTTTCTTGTGATTGTCTCTTTCTGCCCTAGGGGCGTTGGCTTCGGGTTCTTCAGGAATAGGCCCATCAAGAATGTACAGTTTATCTTCTTGCCTTAGAACAATTCTTAAGCTTCGGATCCAATCCATGAAGTTTGTACCATTCTCTTGAAGCTTATCCTTCTCAAGGATCGATCGCAACGAAATTGATTGTGTATTGGTTGTCATTATCTACAATTATGCAAAATTTCCAAAATTTTATAAGTACCAATTTCATTAAAGAGATAATAATGTATTTTTCTAAAAAAAATACTCCCACTCAATTATATAACCTTCTTATACAACATTTGTATAATATAATTTAAATGGGCTAAGATCAAACTTTAATTAAATTTCAAGTCCGCTTTTGCGTGACCGCTCAAAATCAAATTAATTAGGTAGACAACTCTTGTCAATCATATCATATATGACTCTTAGATCTTTTATGAGATTCTTTAGAAATCCAATTTCAAAAGCATGTTTAATCTCCTCTTTGCCTTAGGCCCAAAACTGTTTTGACGCCTAATTAAGTCTAACCATTTTAAACGCATAGGAAACTCTTATTCACTCATCTTGCTCATACATGAATAAAATCAATGCACCTTGCTTTGGCGAGCCCACACAAAATTACTCATGTATTTACAAGTGTTTTAATCATGGTATGGCATATAGACTTAAAATTTCAAAGAAGGTTCATAAACATATAGCATACAATACATTTATGAGCAAATAAGATAAACATGTCGAGCATCAAGTTTAGTCATTAAATTAATATCCATTAATTTAAGCATAATATTTATGTGTCATTAGTTTCTCTATTATAATGAGGATGAGACTCTTTGAACTTTGGTTATCATCTCCAAATAAAGACAACAAGAAGTGCGGCCGAACTAAGCCATAAGCAACCACAATTCCGCACTAATTCAAGAAACAAAGAAAGTAGTCCATGTGGCCGAAACTAAGCAATAAATGGTCTCGATGAACGTAGGTCAATTGCATTCACAATTCCACATGGATCTCCAATCTTGAATCAAGAACTTTGTTTCTCAATTTTAGCAATTATGAAATCTTCATAATTCTAATTTCGTTTTATCTTTGAATCTTTGATTGCGTTTAATTTTGGGAAATACAGTATCGAGACGTAGGCTAGCCATCCAAACCCTGATCGAATCTTAGAATTCAAAATACAAAAACAAATAGGAAATTTAAACTCCAAGATCCAACCCAAACCCTAGTACAAGCCCCAGGCGCCGAAACCCTAGGTACGGCCGGGACTCTGCATGGGTCCGGTCGGACCCCTTGAAAAATCTGAAAAAAAATTAAAGTTACAAATTTGTCTCAAAATTGTGTTTTCCCGATTCAATTAGGATTTGGTGTTCTTGGTGATCCAATCACCATGATCATCAAAACCTTGAATAAACCATTTATTCATGAATTTTTAGATTATCAAAACTTTGATCCAATCAAAAATTGATAACCCAAACAATTTTAAATCCACCATAATTTTAATTGCGATTGAATAGTGCGATTAAAGTTACAAAAACAATAAACCACATAAAACGCATAGATCACATAAACATCATAATTCCAATATTCAAATCATGCTAGGCACATAAACAATTTATATACATGCAACATGATTATGTATTGAAATAATCAACATGAACGGGGCTCTGATACCACTGTTAAGTTTTCTATAATCATGCGCAGCGGAATAAAACATTTAAATTTTTGAAACCCAAAGCCCATAGATCTATTCATGTGATTAAATCAAATACTTGAATAATGAATACTAGAATACTAACCCTTGAAGACTTTGATTAACAACCTTGATTCTTGGTGGAACCTTGAAACTTTATCACGAGCAAGAACACGAACTATGGAGGTGATAAGCTTCACCCTCTATCGGTATCCACACCTCGAACGAATATCAAGAAGCTTCTTGATCTTGGTTGCTAGACCAAATTGTGAAACACGCTTTCACAATTGTTTTAGAACTATATGGAATTTTATGTGATGTTCTTGTTCTTCACCCAAGGGATCTTAGAGCAAGAAAATAACTCTCTCAAACACTTTGGAGGCTCACAATATGCTATGGACTGATTAGGGAAACTAGAGGGGGTGTTTATACCTATTTCTCTTATTCCAAATAGGCAACAAGTGGTCAAACCCGCAAGAAATCGGAATAGGAAAGTCCCAGGCCAAAACCCTATAGGTCCGCCTGGGTCTTACAGGAGGTCCGGCCGGGTCCTATACAAGGTCCGACCAGGTCCTTGTATAGGTCCGCCCGGACCCTCCCCTTTTCCAGTTTTCTTGTTTTCTCCTCTAAATTCCTAAAATCCCTCAAAGGTCCTTCGACCCAAAATTTTAATTAAGTCCTTTAGGATTCGTTCTAATTGTGTGTGACCCTATAGGATTACACTAAGTTGGCAGTGGGCTTAAACATAAACCCATAAGATATGATTAGGTTCTAGCAAACCATCATACCTACCCAAATAGTGTTACTATATACAAGTTCGTATTCCTTTATAGAACATGTCACAATCCCTTTGTCCACGATGTCATTGAACACAAGTCATGATCATTGAGTCAACTTGTATTTGTTCAATACTTTCTCGATTCCGAATATGTTGATAATCCAAATGACATTGATCCAATCAATTCATTTGAGTTTGGCCAAACATTTCATCAATCATCATTCTACGAGGGGCCCAAGCTTGACCTCTCTCTAAAGAGGGACAAATCCATTTAGCTTATTATTCTTCCCTACGTGAATCCAATTATGCCAATCATTCCAATTATAACTACCTGGTTAAAGGTAGAGTTTGAATATGTCAAACATAATGTTCATCAAGTGGAAGACTATAATAACTTCATGTCTAAGGATTCAAATGATATAAATAATATGAGATCTATATATGACATTGACTATGACATAAATCTCATAGAGCGGGTCATGTCCAGTACCTTGTTCTTCAACAAGTACCCATAAGTCTAACATGATCATCCCATGACCATTTAGACTTATACTAGTACTTCATAAGTACTAGGGACGGAGATTATTATAAGTATACATGAACAACAATAATAATCAAAACATCTCTTTATTAATATGAGTAAAACGATAACATACATCACGTTTAAATAAATGTTCCTAGTGTTAGTGTTGGTGCCCTAGGCACGTTTATCTAAACGTTATGTATGTTATCGTTTTATTCATATTAATAAAGAGATGTTTTGATTATTATTGTTGTTCATGTTTACTTATAATAATCTCCGTCCCTAGTGATTGTGAAGAACTAGTATAAGTCTAAATGATCATGGGATGATCATGTTAGACCTATTGGTCCTTGTTGGAGAACAAGGTACTGGATATGACCTGCTCTATGAGATTTATGTCATGGTCAATGTCATATATAGATCTCATATTAGTTATGTCATTTGAATCCTTAGATATGAAGTTATTATAGTCTTCCACTTGATGAACATTATGTTTGACATATTCAAATGCTACCTTTAACCAGGAAGTTATAAAGGGTATGATTGGCATAATCGGATTCACGTAGGGAAGAATAATAATCTAAATGGATTTGTCTCCCTGCGGAGAGATGTCAAGCTTGGGCCCCTCGTAGAATGATGTTAATGGAATGTTTGGTCAAACTCAAATGGATTGATTGGATCAATGTCATTTGGATTGTCAACATATTCGGAATCGAGAAAGTATTGAACAAATACATGTTGACTCAATGACCATGACTTGTATTCAATGACATCGTGGACAAAGGGATTGTGACATGTTCTATAAAGGAATGCGAACTTGTACATAGTTATACTATTTAGGTAGGTATGACGGTTTGCTATAACCTAATCATATCTTATGGGTTTATGTTTAAACCCAATGCCAACTTAGTGTAATCCTATAGGGTCACACACAAATAGAACGAATCCTAAAGGACATAATTGGAATTTTGGGTCGAAGGACCTTTGAGGGATTTTAGGAATTTAGAGGAGAAAACAAGAAAACCGTAAAAATTGGATGGTCCGTTCTGACCTATACAAGGACCCGGTCGGACCTTGTATAGGACCCGACCGGACCCCCTTTGTGACCCGGGCGGACATAGTCTATTTCGGGCAGAAACTTTCTTATTCCGATTTCTTGTGGGTTTGGCCACTTGTTATCTATTTGGAATAGGAGAAACAAGTATAAAAACCTCCTCTAGTTTCCCTAATCAGTCATATCAGTTTGTGAGCCTCCAAAGATTTTGAGAGAGTTATTTCTTGTTCTAAGATCCCTTGGGTGAAGAACAAGAACATCACACATAAATTCCATATAGTTCTCAAACAATTGTGAAAGCCTGTTTCACAATTTGGTCTAGCAACCAAGATCAAGAAGTTTCTTGATATTCGTTCGAGGTGTGGATAACAATAGAGGGTGAAGCTTATCACCTCCATAGTTCGTGTTCTTGCTTTGTTCGTGATCAAGTTTCAAAGTTCCACCAAGAATCAAGGTTGTTAATCAAAGTCTTCAAGGGTTAGTATTCTAGTATTCATTATGCATGTATTTGACTTAATCATATGAATGGATCTATGGGATTTGGGTTTCATGAAAATTTAAATGATTTATTCCGCTGCGCATGATTATAGGAAACCCAACACCTAGGGCACCAACACTAACAGAAATCCAGAACCGCCGGCCTAGGCGGGTTGAAGTAATCAACCACCTGACTCCCGTGCTGCCAGAACACCCGCTCTCCCAAATACATAGCCATGCACTCTAAAGAGCTCATCAATAACCTCGAATGAGTGGGTAGTAGGGTGTTCTCTACACTACCGTATATGGCCCTCCACGAGAACAAGGAATGGGAAACTGCCTCTGGATGCAGGTTATCCAAATGATGTCTGGTGCCAACCAGACTAATAGGAGTAGTACCCGTCTTCAGGTCCTGAGCTTTGTAAGTCCACCTCAAACCGTCAGGGAAATGGGGCTACCCCTCTCTCTACCCGAAAATCTCTCATCCCGAGGATGGCAAAGGCCCACAGCTGCGAACACAAGCAAAGATAAATCTCATCAAGGGAACAGATAAAGGTGAATAAACAACAAATGGCATAATCAAATACAGGCTGTAAACGTACCGCCCAAGCAGCAGCATAGCCCGTGAACGAGCTCTGGGTCGAACGGCTAGACAAATCCATGCCGTGGTAGCAGGCAGCCAAACCCGTTGCCCCCCAGTTATACTAAGAAGCACCTGCAAGGTCAACCAAAATTTCTAATAAAGAAAAGGATGCCGAACACCCCCCATTCGTGAACAAGGTGTGGGACAAGGTAAACCATAAGAAACAATGGGCCACAGCATCGACCGTGTCAGAAGTAATACCCCGCTCAGCTAAAAGGGTACGGAAATAGCTCCTAAAATGTCTCCACTCAACCCGGGAATTCTTCATCGGAAAGGAACGATTAACCAAAGCCAACAAATCGGCTGGAGTGCGAGCAGCGCCTCTAGCAGAGCAAGGAACAGAAAAACCAGAAAAAGGTAACCCGGTCAAAGCCGTAAATCAGTCAGCATCATGGTCACCTCACCCATCAGCAGGTAGAAGGTGTGGGTGGTATCACACCACCTCTCTCTCAAGGCATGCAACACGTCAGGATAATTCTTCAGAGCCAGCATGCTTGACACAAAGGGACCAAAGCAAGTCTCCAACACCCGACTCTGCACGTTTTCAAGCTAACCTTGCCATATGGAGGCTAGTGCGTGGGACCTGCCCCTAACCTTTACAAGACATATGTAGAGATTGTGTCAAAATAAGAACGACAACATGACATGTACGTACATTCAAAGTACCTACATGCAACAACATCAATAAAGGGTTTCAATCGCAATATCAGTGTAAACAACAATGACTATGGTATGACTTGAAACTTCAAAATTGACAAAAGGAAGGCATTCAATTCTTACCAAACCCGTGGTAACAAAGTGGGAAATATGAGTATGGGACTCATAAGTCAAACCCCTCGGGTCTATGGGTGCCTCGCCAATGTCGGGATCTTTACCCTCTTCCGGAACCTCAAAGGGGGGAGTTTGATGGAAACTCGACATGATTTCCAGAAAGATCAATAAAGAATATGTTTGCAAGAGCTTTCTCAACAAAAATCCAGCCTAGGGTTTAAGGGTTTTGAGGATTTTTCAAAGTTTGCTCGTAAAAAATGAGCATTTTATGTTTTTATATGCTGAACTAAGATGCAAGGCACGCGCCTCTTGTGGCCCCTTTGAAACGTGGGCGCCCCTGGCGCAGCAGGCCAGACGCGTACGCCTCTCGTGCTCTGGCAGGTCAAAGGTGAAAATGTTAGTGTGTATGCCCTAGGCACATTATTTGAACGATTAATGTTATCATTTGGTTTACGCTTTAATAAAGATATTGAATGTTTGATTATTATATCTTTTGCATGTTTATTATAATAATCTCCGCCCCTAGTAATTATGATTAATTACTAGTATAAGTTTAATAGATAGTCATATGATGAATATGTGTATGCAATACAATTATACTTATGGGTATTTGTTGGAGAACAAATACTGGATTGACCCCTATAATATGTATGTCATGGTTAAATGTCATAATTAAATCTCATATAGTTATATCACTTGAATCTTTAGACCCTGGGTTATTACAGTCTTCCACATGATAAACATTACGTTTGACATATTCAAACGTTACCTTTAACCGGGTAGCTATAAAGGATATGATTGGCATAATCGGAATCATGTAAGGAAGAGTAATAATCCAAGAAGGGATTTGTTCCTCGTCAAGAGAGATGTCAAGCTTTGGCCACTCGATGAATGGTATTGATAGAATGCATGGCCATGCTCAAATGAATTGTTTGGATAAATGTTATTTGTATTATCAATACATTCGGGACTAAGAAAGCATTGAACAAAGTAAGTTGACCATTGACCATGGCTTACATTCAATAGACATCGTGTAACAAAGAGATTGTGTTATGTCCTATTTAGGAAACTTTGGGATTTTAAAGTTATAATAATTGGGTAGTCATAATGGCTTGCTAGAGTCCGCTTATGAATGGTTCGGACTCGTTCCCAACTTAGTATAATCCTATTGGGTCACACACAAAGAGCGGATAATTAAAAAGAGCGAAAAATGAGGCAGTACGGGATAGGAATCGTACGGCTCCTTGAGAGCCATACGGCTGTCTTGGAGCCGTACGGCTAGTGGGCTGCACTGCAGTTTATTTTAGGATTTTCTTGTTGGACAAGAACTCCTAAACCCTAAAGGATCTTAGAGATCTCTAGTATATAATATAAACAGCCAGGATTCAGTCCCATAACATTGATTTGTGAAATCATAACTTCTTTCTTGGACAAGAACTCCTAAACCCTAAAGGGTTTTGAGGATTTTTCAAAGTTTGTGTTGGTAGTGGTGCCCTAGGCACGTTTAATAAACGTTGTAATTGTTATCATTTATTTCATATCGATAAAGAGATGTTTTGATTATTATTGTTGTTCATGTTTACTTATAATAATCCCCGTCCCTAGTACTTATTAAGCACTAGTAAAAAGGCTAAATGATCATGGGATGATCATGTTAGATTTATGGGTACTTGTTTGGAACAAGGTACTGGACATGACCCGCTGTATGAGATTTATGTCATGGTCTATGTCGTACATATATCTCATATTAGTTATGTCATTTGAATCCTTAGATATGAAGTTATTATAGTCTTCCACTTGATGAACATTATGTTTGACATATTCAAACGCTATCTTAACACGGTAGTTATAAAGGGTATGATTGGCTTAATCGGATTCCCGTTGGGAAGAATACTAAGCTAAATGGATTTGTCCCTCTTCGGAGAGATGTCAAGCTTGGGCCTCTCGTAGGAATGATGTTGATGAAATGTTCGGCCAGACTCAAATGAATTGATTGGATCAATGTCATTTGGATTATCAACATATTCGGAATCGAGAAAGTATTGAACAAAACAAGTTGACCGTTTGACCATGACTTGTGTTCAATGACATCATGGACAAAGGGATTGTGACATATTCTAAAGGAATGCGAAATTGTATCTAGTTACACTATTTGGATAGGTATGACGGTTTGCTAGAACCTAATCATATCTTATGGGTTCATGTTTGAGCCCATTGCCAACTTAGTGTAATCCTAGAGGGTCACACACAAATAGAACGAATCATAAAGGACTAAATTGGAATTATGGAAAAATGTCAGGTATTGGCTCTGGCACGGTCGTGCGCCTTAAAATGGCACGGCCGTGCCATAAATCCAAACCAAGGCAAATCTGTCGACATGTTTGGCACGACCGTGCCAAGAAGTCAAGCACGACCGTGCCGAAATTGGTCGACCTGGGGAAATCACGCGGACCTGATGGCACGACCGTGCCAGATTATAGGGCACGACCGTGCCAGTCAAGTCGGCCAGAATTCCTTGTTGCCTAATTTGGTGACGGGATTTAGGATTCCTAAGTCCTTAAGGGTTAAGGATTGGGACCTATTTAAAGATCCTTTCAGCAGCCATTAGACATATGATTGTGAGTGCCTCCATAAGGTTTTGAGAGGTTATTTTTCTTGTTCTAAGATCCCAAAAGTGAGGAACAAGAATATTCATAATCCCATATAGTTCTTGCAATTGTGAAAGTGTGTTTCACAATTTGGTCTAGCAACCAAGATCAAGAAGTTGCTTGATATTCGTTCGTGGTGTGTATACCGCTAGAGGGTGAAGCTCATCATCTTCAAGGTTCGCGTTCTTGATCAAGTTTCAAAATCACCACCAAATTCAAAAGCTAGAAATCAAAATCATCAAGGGTTAGTTTTTCTGATATTCATCTTATATGTATTTGACCTAACCACATGAATGGATCTATGGCTTTGGGTTTCATTAAAATTTTAAATGCTTTATTCCGCTGCGCATGTTACAACGAAACCCCAACAGTGGTATCAGAGCCCCGTTCATGTTGATTATTTCAATACTAAGATCATGTTGTGTGTATATAAATTGTTTATGTACCTAGCATGATATGAATATTGGATTACGTGATGTTTATGTGTTATATGATTTTATGTGGTTTATTGTTTTAGAAACTTTAATCGCACTATTCAATCGCAATAAAAATTATGGTGGATTTAAAATTGTTTGGATTATCAATTTTTGATTGGATCAAAGTTTTGATATTCTAGGGATTCAAGAATGATCAATTGGATGAACACCAAATCCTTATTGAATCGGAAAAAAAAACAATTTTGAGACAAATTTTGGAACTTTAAAATTTTGATTTTCAGAAGGGTCCGACCGGACCCATACCTTGACCCGGCCGGACCTAGGGTTTGGCGCGGGGTAGGGCTTGGGTCTTGGGTGTGGATCTTGGGTTTAAATTTCCTATTTGTTTTAGTCTTGTGAGTCTAAGATTGGTTCAAGGTTTGGATGGCTAATCTACGTTCATCGAGATTGTGTTTCCCAAACTTGATCGCAATCGAAGTTTCAAAGATAAAACGAAGTTAGAATTATGAAGAGTTCATAATTGCTAAAATTAAGAAACAAAGTTCTTGATTCAAAGATTGGAGATCCATGTGGAATTGTGAATGCAATTGGCCTACATTCATCGAGACCATCTATTGCTTAGTTTCGGCCACATGGACTACATTCTTGGTTTCTTGAATTAGTGCGGAATTGTGGATGCCATATGGCTTAGTTTCGGTCGCACTTCTTGTTGTCTTGATTTGGAGATGATAACCAAAGTTCAAATAGTCTCATCCTCATAATTATAGAGAAACTAATGACACATAAATATTATGCTTAAATTAATGGAGATTAATTTAGTGGCTAAACTTGATGTGTAATATGTTTATATTATGTGCTCATAAATGTGTTATATGCTATATGTGATATGATTGACCATCTATTGCCATGCCATGATTAAAACACTTGTTAGTACATGAGTGATTTTAATGTAGATTCGCCCTAGCGAGGTGCATTAAATTTATTTATGTATGAGCAAGATAGATAATGTGGGCACGCCCTAGCGGGACACATTAACTATGCGTTTAAAATGGTTAGACTTAATTGGGCGTCAAAACAGTTTTGGGCCTAGGCAAAGATGAGGTTTAACATGCTTTTTGAAATTGGATTTCTTAAAGAATCTCATAAAAGGAACTAAGAGTCATATGAGATATGATTGACAAGAGTTGTCTACCTAATTAGTTTGATTTTGTGTAATCCGCCTTAGCGGACTTGAAATTAAATTAAAGTTGGATCTTAACCCATTTAAATTATATTATACATTGGATGTATAAGAAGGTTATGTAATTTAGTGGGAGTATTTTTGGAAAAATACATTGTTTATTTCTTTAATGAAAAATTGGTACTTATTAAATTTTGGAAATTTTGCATATTTGTAGATAATGACTAATAACACTCAATCAATGTCGTTGCGATCGATCCTTGAGAAGGATAAGCTCGAAGAGAATGGTACTAACTTTATGGATTGGATCCGTAGCATAAGAATCGTTCTTAGGCAAGAAGATAAGTTGTACATTCTCGATGGGCCTCTCTCCTGCTGAACCACCGCCTACTGCCCCTAGGGTAGAAAGGGACAATTACAAGAAACATCGTAATGATTCTAGAGATGTAAGTTGTCTCATGCTTGCTGCTATGTGTTCAAAACTCCAACAAAGTTTGGAACATTTGGAAGCCTATGAGATAGGCGTGGAGCTGAGAACCATGTTTCACCAGAGCAAGCTAGGCAAGAGAGGTACAAGACCATTGTTGCATTCACTACTTGTAAGATGAATGAAGGACAACAAGTGAGTCCTCACTTTCTTAAAATGAAAGGTTATGTAGAGCACCTTGAGAAACTTGGCTATCCAATCCCATTGGAGTTAGCCACGGATCTCATTCTTAATTCATTGCCTAAAAGTTATAATCAGTTTGTGATGAATTATAACATGCATGGAATGGATAAGAATCTCTCTGAGTTGCATGGGATGCTTAAAACTGCAGAGATGAAAATTGTGGAGAAAGGTTCTCCCGTGCTTTTGGTTCATGATGGGAAGAAGGCTAATGCCAAAGGAAAGGGTAAGGCAAAAGTTGTCAAACCCAAGATAAGCAAGGCAAAGGTTGCCAAGGCTTCTGAGGCAAAACCTGATTCACAAAAGGATGCAATCTGTTTCCATTGTCAAGAAATTGGTCATTGGAAACGTAATTGCAAGGCTTTCTTGGAAGAGCAAAAGAAGAAGAAGAGCAGCAAGGCTGCGTCGACTTCAGGTATCTATATGATAGATATTCTCCTTTCTACCACAGATTCTTGGGTATTGGATACCGGATGTGGTTCTCACGTTTGTCTAAATGTGCAGGGACTAAAGAATAGGAGACTGCTTAAAGAAGGTGAAGTAGATCTACGCGTGGGGAATGGAGCAAGAGTTGCTGCATTAGCCGTAGGGACTTATGAAGTCACTTTACCTTCCGGATTAATTCTTGTTTTGAACAATTGTTATTATGTTCCGGATTTAAGCAGAAATATTATTTCAATTTCTTGTTTGGATAATGAAGGTTTTAAGTTTCTTATTGAGAATAAGAAATTTTCTATTTATTTAAATGATGTGCTTTATGGTATTGCTAATTCATTTAATGGCCTTTATATCTTGGATGTCAAGAATGAAAATAATGTCTATCATGTAAATAAGAAATCTAAACCTAATGATGTAAATCATACTTATTTATGGCATTGCCGTCTTGGTCTTATTAATGAGAAGCGTATCTCAAAACTCCATGGGGACGGACTTTTGGGTTCATGTGACTAAGAGTCATATGACACTTGTGAGTCGTGTCTTCTTGGAAAAATGACTAAGACACCTTTTACCAAGCTGGGTGAGAGGGAAAGCGACTTATTGGGGTTGATACATTCCGATGTATGCGGACCATTAAGTAGCAATGCTAGGGGAGGATTTCAATACTTCATAACCTTCACTGATGATTATAGTAGATTTGGGTATGTTTACCTAATGAAACATAAAAGTGAAGCATTCGAGATATTTAGAATATTTCAAAATGAAGTAGAAAAACAACTTGGCAAAAGTATAAAGGCACTTCGATCAGATCGAGGTGGTGAATACTTGAGCCAAGAATTTGATGATCATCTAAAGAATTGTGGAATAGTTTCACAATTGACTCCACCGGGAACACCACAATGGAATGGTGTGTCCGAGAGGAGGAATCGGACTTTGTTAGACATGGTTCGATCAATGATGAGTCAAGTTGATCTTCCAATATCCTTTTGGGGTTACGCCCTAGAAACCGCTGCTTTCACACTAAATCAAGTTCCAACTAAATCGGTTCCAAAGACTCCATATGAGATGTGGAGTGGAAAGAAACCTAGTTTATCTTTCATGAGGATTTGGGGTTGCGAAGTTTATGTCAAGAGACTTATCTCTTTCCGATAAATGTATTTTCGTGGGATATCCTAAGGAAACTAAAGGATATTACTTTTACAACCGTGAGGACAACAAAGTGTTTGTTGCCCGAACTGGTGTCTTTCTAGAGAAAGAGTTTCTCTCCAAAGAAATCAGTGGGAGTAAAATAAATCTTGATGAAATTCGAGACCCAGAAAATAACATTGAACCAATAGTGGAACAAGAACAAGAGGAATGTATACAAGCAACTCGCAGATCTAGTAGTTACGATCCGAGCCCGAGAGATATGGATTTCTCGTAACGGATAGTAATGAGGTAGAAATCATTGAGAATGATGAACCGTCAACCTACCAAGAGGCGATGTCCTCTCCTGATTCGGACAAGTGGCTTGGAGCCATGGAATCCGAATTGCAATCCATGCAAGACAATCAAGTTTGGAATTTGATTGATGCGCCCGAAGGTGTAAAAACCATAGGATGCAAATGGGTCTTCAAGAAGAAGACTGACATGGATGGGAAGGTGCATACTTACAAAGCTAGGCTTGTAGCGAAAGGTTATAGGCAAGTTCATGATATTGATTATGATGAGACCTTTTCACCCGTAGCAATGATCAAGTCTATAAGAATTTTGCTTGCCATTGCCGCATATCATGACTATGAAATATGGCAGATGGACGTCAAAACCGCTTTCCTAAATGGAAAACTCCAAGAGGATGTGTATATGACACAACCAGAAGGTTTTGAACAAGATTCTAAGGATGCAAATTGCAAAGATCCATCTATGGATTGAAGCAAGCTTCAAGGAGTTGGAATCTCTGTTTTGATGAATCGGTCAAAGAGTTTGGCTTCATTAAGAACGAAGATGAGCCTTGTGTATACAAGAAGATTAGTGGGAGCATAGTGCTATTCCTTATTTTATACGTGGATGACATATTACTCATTGGAAACGACATTCCTACACTTCAGTCTGTGAAGACTTGGTTAGGAAAGTGCTTCGCAATGAAAGATATGGGTGAAGCCGCATATATTCTTGGCATTAAGATCTATAGAGATAGATCAAGGAGGCTACTTGGTTTAAGCCAAAGTACATACATTGACAAGGTCATTAGAAGATTCCGTATGGAAAATTCTAATAGAGGAACCTTGCCCGTGTTACATGGAGTTTCTCTAAGCAAGACTCAATGTCCTAAGACAAACGATGAGCGTGAGAAAATGAATGATGTTCCATATGCTTCGGCAATTGGGTCCATCATGTATGCCATGATTTGTACTAGGCCGGATGTGTCTTATGCTTTGAGCATGACAAGTAGATACCAATCCGACCCTGGCGAAAATCACTGGATAGCTGTAAAAGCGATTCTTAAGTACTTGAGAAGAACTAAAGACTCGTTTTTGGTCTATGGAGGAATGGAAGATGATCTCGTTGTAAATGCTTACACGGATGCAAGATTCCAAACCGACAAAGATGATAGCCGATCGCAATCGGGTTTTGTGTTTATGTTAAATGGTGGAGCTGTAAGCTGGAAGAGTTCCAAGCAAAGTACAACCGCTGATTCTACAACAGAAGCTGAGTATATTGCTGCATCAGATGCTGCAAAGGAAGTTGTTTGGATTAAGAAGTTCATAACTGAACTTGAAGTGGTTCCTAGTATTGCAAATCCAATAGACCTTTATTGCGATAATAATGGTGCTATTGCTCAAGCAAAGGAACCAAGAGCACATCAGAAATCCAAACACATACTTAGGCGTTTTCATATCATTCGAGAGATCGTTGATAGGGGAGACGTAAATATATGCAGAGTACCTACTGATGACAATGTTGCGGACCCGCTAACAAAAGGACTTCCACAAGCTAAACATGATGGTCATGTTAGGTCCATGGGTATTAGATACATGGGAGATTGAGCCTAGGGCAAGTGGGAGATTGTTGGTAGTGGTGCCCTAGGCACGTTTAATAAACGTTGTAATTGTTATCATTTATTTCATATCGATAAAGAGATGTTTTGATTATTATTGTTGTTCATGTTTACTTATAATAATCCCCGTCCCTAGTACTTGTTAAGCACTAGTATAAAGGCTAAATGATCATGGGATGATCATGTTAGATTTATGGGTACTTGTTTGGAACAGGTACTGGACATGACCCGATGTATGAGATTTATGTCATGGTCTATGTCGTACATATATCTCATATTAGTTATGTCATTTGAATCCTTAGACATGAAGTTATTATAGTCTTCCACTTGATGAACATTATGTTTGACATATTCAAACGCTATCTTAACACGGTAGTTATAAAGGGTATGATTGGCATAATCGGATTCCCGTTGGGAAGAATAATAAGCTAAATGGATTTGTCCCTCTTCGGAGAGATGTCAAGCTTGGGCCTCTCGTAGGAATGATGTTGATGAAATGTTCGGCCGGACTCAAATGAATTGATTGGATCAATGTCATTTGGATTATCAACATATTCGGAATCGAGAAAGTATTGAACAAAACAAGTTGACCGTTTGACCATGACTTGTGTTCAATGACATCATGGACAAAGGGATTGTGACATATTCTAAAGGAATGCAAAATTGTATCTAGTTACACTATTTGGATAGGTATGACGGTTTGCTAGAACCTAATCATATCTTATGGGTTCATGTTTGAGCACATTGCCAACTTAGTGTAATCCTAGAGGGTCACACACAAATAGAACGAATCATAAAGGACTAAATTGGAATTATGAAAAAATGTCAGGTTTTGGCTCTGGCACGGTCGTGCGCCTTAAAATGGCACGGCCGTGCCATAAATCCAAACCAAGGCAAATCTGTCGACATGTTTGGCACGACCGTGCCAAGAAGTCAAGCACGACCGTGCCGAAATTGGTCGACCTGGGGAATCACGCGGACCTGATGGCACGACCGTGCCAGATTATAGGGCACGACCGTGCCAGTCAAGTCGGCCAGAATTCCTTGTTGCCTAATTTGGTGACGGGATTTAGGATTCCTAAGTCCTTAAGGGTTAAGGATTGGGACCTATTTAAAAATCCTTTCAGCAGCCATTAGACATATGATTGTGAGTGCCTCCATAAGGTTTTGAGAGGTTATTTTTCTTGTTCTAAGATCCCAAAAGTGAGGAACAAGAATATTCATAATCCCATATAGTTCTGGCAATTGTGAAAGTGTGTTTCACAATTTGGTCTAGCAACCAAGATCAAGAAGTTGCTTGATATTCGTTCGTGGTGTGGATACCGCTAGAAGGTGAAGCTCATCATCTTCAAGGTTCGCGTTCTTGATCAAGTTTCAAAATCACCACCAAATTCAAAAGCTAGAAATCAAAATCATCAAGGGTTAGTTTTTCTGATATTCATCTTATATGTATTTGACTTAACCACATGGATGGATCTATGGCTTCGGGTTTCATTAAAATTTTAAATGCTTTATTCCGCTGCGCATGTTACAACGAAACCCCAACAGTTTGCTCGTCAAAAATGAGCATTTTATGTTTTTATATGCTGAACTAAGACGCAAGGCGCGCGCCTCTTGTGGCCCCTTTGAAACGCGGGCGCCCCTGGCGCAGCAGGCCAGACGCGCACGCCTCTCGTGCTCTGGCAGGTCAAAGGTGAAACTGTTTAGTGTGTATGCCCTAGGCACATTATTTGAACGATTAATGTTATCATTTGCTTTAATAAAGATATTGAATGTTTGATTATTATATCTTTTGCATGTTTATTATAATAATCTCCGTCCCCAGTAATTATGATTAATTACTAGTATAAGTTTAATAGATAGTCATATGATGATTATGTGTATGCGATACAATTAGACTTATGGGTATTTGTTGGAGAACAATTACTGGATTGACCCCTATGAGATTTATTTCATGGTCAAATGTCATAATCAAATCTCATATAGTTATATCACATGAATCTTTAGATCTGAGGTTATTATAGTCTTCCACATGATAAACATTAGGTTTGACATATTCAAACGTTACGCGTAATCAGGTAGCTATAAAGGATATGATTGGCATAATCGGAATCATGTAAGGAAGAGTAATAAGCCAAGAATGGATTTGTTCCTCGTCAAGAGAGATGTCAAGCTTTGGCCACTCGATGAATGGTATTGATAAAATGCATGGCCATGCTCAAATGAATTGATTGGATCAATGTCATTTGTATTATCAATACATTCGGGATCGAGAAAGCATTGAACAAAGTAAGTTGACATTGACCATGGCTTACATTAAATAGACATCGTATAACAAAGAGATTGTGTTTTGTTTTATTTTGGAAACTTTAGGATTTCAAAGTTATACTAATTGGGTACTCATAATGGCTTGCTAGAGTCCGCTTATAACTTGTGGGTTCTGAATGGTTCGGACTTATTTCCAACTTAGTATAATCCTATTGGGTCACACACACAGAGCGGATAATTAAAAGGAGCGAAAAATGAGGCAGTACGGGATAGGAGCCGTACGGCTGTCTTGGAGCCGTACGGCTGGTGGGCCGCACTGCATTTTATTTTAGGATTTTTTTGTTGGATAAGAACTCCTAAACCCTAAAGGATCTTGGAGACCTCTAGTATATAATATACACAACCGGGATTCAGCCCCAGAACATTGATTTGTGAAATCATAACTTCTTTCTTGGAGAGAGAAAATACACTTATTATACTAGGGTTATTAGGTTTGATCATTCTCAATCATCAAACCATAATAATCAAAGGGAGCAATCGAAGAATCGTTCTTCATCAAGTTTTTCAATCCGAAGGACCTAGCAGTCAAGTCAAAAAGAGTTCTTGAATTCGCTCGACGTGTGGATCACCGGTAGAGGGTGCTCGTCTTAGCATCTAAATCCAAGGCTTCATATTTCGATCTACAAGGGTTATTTTCTTTCATCTTACATATTATCAATTACCGTCGACCACCTGTCGCACCCCCATCCGCCGTCACCTTGTACCGCCATCAGACCTCTGGTCACCTCCGACCACCCGCCTCCATCATCTCCTCTTTGGGTACCTCAATACTATTAAAAAAAATCACTATCAATGCTAGGAGTGGAATCCATGACTCCAAGACTTAAGTATACATCTTTAGCACTATGCCAAGCCACTGTTTTTTTTTTTTTTTTTTGTGAACTATTATAAATTTAACACAAAAATGTCACATTTTTTACTTTTCTTTTTTTGTTCTTTTTTATTATCTTTTTGTGGTAAGGAATATTTTCGATATAACAGTTGCTCAATTTTTAATAAAGAAAATTGAGATTAATTAATTTATCGTTTGTCTGGAGAGCATATGAGAGCATGTTCACATTTTGGCTTTAAACAATTGCGATATTGAGTTATCAGTTTTTCACACATGATGTAACATTACATTCAGAATTTTTTTAACCAAATATTTAGTTTGAAGCAATTGAGAAATTGATTCATAATCGTTAAAGAACATTTGATAGCAAATAATTGCGAAACTGAGTGTTAATGGTGAAAAATTGAGTGATAAATTACTCATTATTATGCTATACTCATGTGTGAACAACTGAGAACTGAACATCTCATTTTTTTATGCTCAAACTCATGTGTGAACAACTAAGAAATGAATGTCCCAATTTTTATATTCAAACTCATGTGTGAGCAACTGAGAAATAAATATCTCAGATATTATACTCAAACTCATGTGTGAAAATCTGAGAAATGAATGTCACAAATATTATACTTATAACTGAGAAATGCATAACTTATTTATCATATTAACAAATGAGAAATGCATGTTCCAGTTATCATACTAACAACTGAGAAATTCATGTCCCATTTATTATAGTAATAACTGAGAAATGAATGTCTCAGCTATTTTATTCAAACTCATGTGTAAACAAATGAGAAATGAATGTCCTAGTTATTATACTAACAACTGAGAAATGCATGTCATATTTATTATACTAACAACTAAGAAATGCATCTCCCAATTATTTTAATCAAACTCATGTGTGAACAACTGAGGAATGCATATCCTAGTTACTATACTAACAACTAAGAAATGCATGTCTCATTTATTATACTAACAACTGAGAAATGCATGTTCCAGTTATCATACTAATAATTGAGAAATGCATGTCTCAATTTTTAACAAGTCAAAAAAAAAATCTAAAATTTGAAACAAGTGACATGTACTTTTTTAATTCGTCTCGGTAATACGATTAATACGGTGGTTTCAAATTATTTTTTTGATTTCTAAATTTTAAGACGTTCCAGTTCAAAATTTTGGATGGAAAAAAAGTAAGAGAGAGAGGTCTAGAGAATGGCTTGCTTGGCTGGAGAGGAAGCAAATGTGGTGGGAGGGGCAATCTAGTCCAACAATTACAGTAAGGAGTTTTTGGTTAGTTTTGAAACTATCTACTTTTTTATGATTATTACTCACTCTTGTTAGTTTTGAAACTATCTACTTTTTTATGATTATTACTCACTCAAGAGTATATACTCTCTCCGAACCTTTTCAAATTGTAAATACTAGGTTGGCACGGGGATTAAGGGAAAAAGTGAAAAAGGTGATTGTTGTGAGTGTTGATAGTTGAGTGGGAGAGAGAAAGTGAGGTAAGAATAGTTAGTGGGTTAGTGGATGTGAGTGTGCAAGTGGGTTAAAACTTGCCATTTTTTGATTTTGCAATTTTAGTTGGGACACCTTTTTTGGCAACTTTTGCAATTTAAAATGGGACGGAGGGAGTATTCAATTTGTTTTTAGTCCCTCTCAAAATATATGTCTACTTCCAAAAATGACAAATAATATTTACTATTCTTTTAACTCATTCTCTCTCCTACTTTACTTTTATACTCACAACACCAATCAACTTACTACCTTCCTATTCATTTTCTCTCATACTTTACTTTTAAACTCACAATACTTACAAAACTTCCACCATTTCTTAATCTCCGTGTAAATGAGAAGTTGGACACATACTTAAAGGACACGGAGGGAATATTGTTTTTGGTTAAGAGATGTACTGGTAAGAGCTTCATTTTATAATTAACTGCAATATTCTCAAAAAAAAAAAAAAAAAAAAAAAAACATAGTTATTTTGGGTACCCTTTCTTCCTTTTAAATCAAGAATTCTTATCCAATCTGACTACGGACAACTTTTGCTACCGTCTGCCGACTCATGATGAGCCATTAAAAAAAAAAAAAAAAAAACATGATGAGCTTATTTAAAAGCTTAAATCATTATGTTATGTGAGACCTGCTACAGCGGAGTTAAAACTATACTCACACCACAAGTAGTAGGATTAGAGGGGTTTGCACACTAATTAAGACAAACTAGTAAATATGTGGTAAAAAACGAAGAGATAGAATGAGTGGAATACATAGTAGTGTTAGTTGAATAAATTGAGTGGTAGAAAATGAAGAGAGAGAATGAGTGGGATAAATAGTTGTGTTGGTTGAATAAAATGAGTGGTGGAAAATGAAAAGAGAGAATGAGTGAGGTTGAAACATTTCCATTTTGAGTAGTCTCACTTTTAGTGGGACGGCCTAAAAGGGAAAGAAGTCTCACTTGTTGTGGGACGGAGGGAGTATAATGTTTTGTAAAATGTTTACACGATGTAAAACGTGCACTAGCGAATGTAAAAAAAAAATAATCAAACGTTTTTGTACTATATAAAGTTAATACGGAGCTAACACGTTTGATTTGTTTTTTACATTAAACAGTACTCCCTCCGTCCCATACTTATTTCTACTAAATGGGAGTGCACAGGGATTAAGAAAATAAGTTGAAAAATTAAGTATTGTAAGTAGGGATGGCAACGGGTCGGGTTCGGATCGGATCAGATCTGGTCCGAATCCGATCCGAACATCAGAACCCCTCTACCAAATCTGATCCGATCCGAATATTCCCTATTCGCGCTCCGGTCCGAGATCCGAATTGCTCCGAATCTCAGGTTCTCAGAAAACCCTAGGTTTGCCAGATTTGGGGGAATTGGGGAAGCTAAAATCGATCGATCAAACAAAACAAAAAAAACTGAATTCAATGGCTAAGAATTGTTAAATTACCTCAATAGTGCTGAAATTCGTTGGAGATGTAGTAGCTCGAAGGAAATTGAGGAGGAGATCCAAGAGAACAACGAACGGCGAGCCATGGGCACCGGCACAGGCGATTGCGATGAGTGAACGGCGCACACACAGAGAGAGAGAGAGAGAGTCGGAACGACGCATAGAGAGTGAGAGAGTAGGGAACGGCGATTGCGATGAGTGAGAGAGAGAGTAGGGAACGACGATTGCGAGATGAGAGAAAGAGGGGAGTCGGCGGCGTTGCTCGTTGAGAAAGAAAATAATAATCCAAAACCTAGAATTTTTTCTAATAAGACATAGGTAAAGATACTAAAAGCTGCAAGGCTACATCCTCGTCATCCACAACAACTCCTATATTACGCAGTTCAATTAATGCAGAAGTAAATCTATCAAGATGATCATTTATGGGCGTACCTTCTGTCATGCGACAATCATAAAGCTTCTTCTTTAGGTATAACTTTTTGGTCGATGAACGTGTCATGTACATATCTTCCAACTTTAACCAAAGATCGCTTCTGTTGGCAGTGGTGCCCTAGGCACGTTTAATAAACGTTGTAATTGTTATCATTTATTTCATATCAATAAAGAGATGTTTTGATTATTATTGTTGTTCATGTTTACTTATAATAATCTCCGTCCCTAGTACTTATTAAGCACTAGTATAAAGGCTAAATGATCATGGGATGATCATGTTAGATTTATGGGTACTTGTTTGGAACAAGGTACTGGACATGACCCGCTGTATGAGATTTATGTCATGGTCTATGTCGAACATATATCTCATATTAGTTATATCATTTGAATCCTTAGACATGAAGTTATTATAGTCTTCCACTTGATGAACATTGTGTTTGACATATTCAAACGCTACCTTAACACGGTAGTTATAAAGGGTATGATTGGCATAATCGGATTCCCGTTGGGAAGAATAATAAGCTAAATGGATTTGTCCCTCCACGGAGAGATGTCAAGCTTGGGCCCCTCGAAGGAATGATGTTGATGAAATGTTCGGCCGGACTCAAATGGATTGATTGGATCAATAGCATTTGAATTATCAACATATTCGGAATCGAAAAAGTATTGAACAAAACAAGTTGACTGTTTGACCATGACTTGTGTTCAATGACATCGTGGACAAAGGGATTGTGACATATTCTAAAAGATTGCGAACTTGTATCTAGTTATACTATTTGGGTAGGTATGATGGTTTGCTAGAACCTAATCATATCTTGTGGTTTCATGTTTGAAACCATTGCTAACTTAGTATAATCCTAGAGGGTCACACACAATAGAACGAATCTTTAAAAGGACTAAATTAGAATTTTGGAAATTCTGGACATTCTGGGGAAGTGGGCGACCGCACAGTGTGGACTGGGCGGCCGCACACTTAGCCCAATTTTGTACCAGTTTGTTTCAGATAAATGTGCGACCGCACAGTGTATTCTGGGCAGCCACACAGTACTGTCGGCTGGCACTTTCCTAATTCGATTTGGAATGACTTTTGACACAAGGTTCCTATTTGGAATAGGTCTTGCTTGTGTATAAAAGGATGATTTCGGCCAGAACCTCAGTAATAGCTTTTTGTGAGTCTCCAAAGTGTTTGAGAGAGAATTTATTTTGTTCTAAGATATCCTTGATTGAGGAACAAAATAATTCACAAATAAATTCCATATAGTTGTTTATTAAATTGTGAATTGGTCTAGCAACCAAGATCAAAGAAGTTCCTTTGATATTCGTTCGAAGTGTGGATACCGCTAGAGGGTGAAAATCATCATCTTCAAAGTTCGTGTTCAAGCTTTGTGATCGTGATCAAGACTTCAAATCTCCACCAAAGACCAAGAGAAATTTGATAGCCATCAAGGGTTAGTTTTTCCTTTATTCATTATGTTGTATTTGATTTAATCATATGAACGGATCCATGGCTTTGGGTTCCTTAAAATTTTAATTCCTATATTCCGCTGCGCATGTTACTTGGAAACCCAACAGTGGTATCAGAGCCCCGTTCATGTTGATTATTTCAATACCTAGATCATGTTATGTGGATATAAATTATTTATGTGCCTTGCATGATATGAATATTGGAATATATGATGCTTATGTGTTTTGTGATTTTATGTGGTTTATTGTTTTGCAACTTTAATCGCACGATTCAATCGCAATAAATAAATTATGGTGGATTCAGAATTGTTGGTTATTAATTTTTGATTGGATCAAAGTTTTAATAATCGGGGAAAAACAATTTTGAGACAAAATTTTCGAACTTGAAAATTCTGCACCTTCTGATGGCCATGGGCGACCGCACACTTTTGGTCGACCGCACAGATCTTTTTGGGCGGCCGCACACCAGCATTAGAAAGTCAGATTTTGGTTGAAAACTAGAATCTGGAATTTTTCGAAAAATTCAACAAAACCAGTAACAGAACCAGTCTAGACTTGCTGATCTGGAATGAGTTTTGGGTTGTTGGTTTGTGTGTGGATTTTGGGGTTTGATTTTCCTATTTGTTTTAGTCTTGTGATTCCTAGATTGGTTCAAGTTTTGGATGGCTAATCTGCGTTCATCGAGATTGTGTTTCCCAAAATTGATCGCAATCAAAGTTTCAAAGATAAAACGAAGTTAGAATTATGAAGAGTTCATAATTGCTAAAATTGAGAAACAAAATTCTTGATTCAAAGTTTGGAGATCCATGTGGAATTGTGAATGCAATTGGCCTACGTTCATCGAGACCATTTATTGCTTAGTTTCGGCCACATGGACTACTTTCTTGGTTTCTTGAATTAGTGTGGGATTGTGGTTGCCTAATGGCTTAGTTCGACCGCACTTCTTGTTGTCTTGATTTAGAGATAATAACCAAAGTTGAAATAGTCTCATCCACATAATTATAGAGAAACTAATGACACATAAATATCATGCTTAAATTAATGGAGATTAATTTAGTGGCTAAACTTGATGTGTAACATGTTTATATTATGTGCTCATAAATGTGTTATATGCTATATGTGATGAACCTTCAAATAAAGTTTTAAGTCCTTCTTTGCCATGCCATGATTAAAACACTTGTTTATGCATGGGTAATCTTGATGTGGGTTCGCCTCCGCGAGGTGCATTAATCTTATTCATGTATGAGCAAGATGAGGTTCATTAATTTAATGTGGGATTGCCTCCGCAAGGTGCATTAAATTGAATGGTTCCTATGCGTTTAAAATGGTTGGACTTAATTAGGCGTCAAAACAGTTTTGGGCCTAGGCAAAAGATGAGATTAAACATGCTTTTTAAAATTGGATTTCTCAAAGAATCTCATAAAAGGATCTAAGAATCATATGGGATATGATTGACATGATTGTCTACCTAATTAATTTAGTTTTGAGCGGTCCGCCTCCGTGGACTCAAAAGTTAAATTAAAGTTGGATCTTAGCCCAATTAAATTATATTATGCATTGGATGTATATGAAGGTTATATAATTTAATGGGAGTATTTTCATTTGAAAAATACATTATTTATTTCTTTAATGAAAAATTGGTACTTATTAAATTTTGGAAATTTTGCATATCTGTAGATAATGACTAATAACACTCAATCGATGTCGTTGCGATCGATCCTTGAGAAGGATAAGCTCGAAGAGAATGGTACAAACTTTATGGATTGGATCCGTAGCATAAGAATTGTTCTTAGGCAAGAAGATAAGTTGTACATTCTCGATGGGCCTTTCCCCGCTGAACCACCGCCTACTGCCCCTAGGGTAGAAAGAGACAATTACAAGAAACATCGTAATGATTCTAGAGATGTAAGTTGTCTCATGCTTGCTGCTATGTGTTCAAAACTCCAACAAAGTTTGGAACATTTGGAAGCCTATGAGATAGGCGTGGAGTTGAGAACCATGTTTCAAGAGCAAGCTAGGCAAGAGAGGTACAAGACCATTGTTGCATTCACTACTTGTAAAATCAATGAAGGGCAACAAGTGAGTCCTCACTTTCTTAAAATGAAAGGTTATGTAGAGCACCTTGAGAAACTTGGCTATCCAATCCCATTGGAGCTAGCCACGGATCTCATTCTTAATTCATTGCCTAAAAGTTATAATCAGTTTGTGTTGAATTATAACATGCATGGAATGGATAAGAATCTCTCTGAGTTGCATGGGATGCTCAAAACTGCAGAGATGAAAATTGTGGAGAAAGGTTCTCCCGTGCTCTTGGTTCATGATGGGAAGAAAGCTAGTGCCCAAGGAAAGGGTAAGAAAGTTGTGAAACCCAAAATAAGCAAGGCAAAGGTTGCCAAGGCTTCTGAGGCAAAACCCGATTCACAAAAGGATGCAATTTGTTTCCATTGTCAAGAAATTGGTCATTGGAAACGTAATTGCAAGGCTTTCTTGGAAGAGCAAAAGAAGAAGAAGGGCAGCAAGGCTGCGTCGACTTCAGGTATCTATATGATAGATATTCTCCTTTCTACCACTGATTCCTGGGTATTGGATACCGGATGTGGTTCTCACATTTTTCTAAATGTGCAAGGACTAAACAATAGGAGACTGCTTAAAGAAGGTGAAGTAGATCTACGCGTGGGGAATGGAGCAAGAGTTGCTGCATTAGCCGTAGGGACTTATGAAGTCACTTTACCTTCCGGATTAATTCTTGTTTTGAACAATTGCTATTATGTTCCGGATTTAAGCAGAAATATTATTTCAATTTCTTGTTTGGAGAATGAAGGTTTTAAATTTCTTATTGAGAATAAGAAATTTTCTATTTATTTAAATTATGTGCTTTATGGTATTGCTAATTCATTTAATGGCCTTTATATCTTGGATGTCAAGAATGAAAATAATGACAATGTCTATCATGTAAATAAGAAATCTAAACCTAATGATGTAAATCATACTTATTTATGGCATTGCCGTCTCGGTCATATTAATGAGAAGCGTATCTCAAAACTCCATGGGGACGGACTTTTGGGTTCATGTGACTTAGAGTCATATGATACTTGTGAGTCGTGTCTTCTTGGAAAAATGAATAAGACACCTTTTACCAAGTTGGGTGAAAGGGCAAGCGACTTATTGGGGTTGATACATTCTGATATATGCGGACCATTAAGTAGCAATGCTAGGGGAGGATTTCAATACTTCATAACCTTCACTGATGATTATAGTAGATTTGGGTATGTTTACCTAATAAAACATAAAAGTGAAGCATTTGAGATATTTAGAATATTTCAAAATGAAGTAGAAAAACAACTTGGCAAAAGTATAAAGGCACTTCGATCAGATCGAGGTGGTGAACACTTAAGTCAAGAATTTGATGATCATCTAAAGAATTGTGGAATAGTTTCACAATTGACTCCACTTGGAACACCACAATGGAATGGTGTGTCCGAGAGGAGGAATCGAACTTTGTTAGACATGAGTCAAGTTGATCTTCCAATATCCTTTTGGGGTTACGCCCTAGAAACCGCTGCTTTCACACTAAATCGTGTTCCAACTAAATCGGTTCAAAAGACTCCATATGAGATGTGGAGCGGAAAGAAGCCTTGTCTGTCTTTCATGAAGATTTGGGGTTGTGAAGCTTTTGTCAAAAGACTTGTCTCAGACAAACTTGCACACAAATCTGATAAATGTATTTTCGTGGGATATCCTAAGGAAACTAATGGATATTACTTTTACAACCGCGAGGACAACAAAGTGTTTGTTGCCCGAACTGGTGTCTTTCTAGAGAAAGAGTTTCTCTCCAAAGAAATCAGTGGGAGTAAAATAAATCTTGAAGAAATTCAAGACCCAAAAAATAACATTGAACCAATAGTGGAAGAAGAACAAGAACCACTAGGAGTTGTGGAACCTGCTCAAAATACACAAGTAACTCGCAGATCTAGTAGGTTACGATCCGAGCCCGAGAGATATGGATTTCTCGTAACGGATAGTAATGACGTGGAAATCATTGAGAATGATGAACCGTCAACCTACCAAGAGGAGATGTCTTCTCCTGATTCGGACAAGTGGCTTGGAGCCATGGAATCCGAATTACAATCCATGCAAGACAATCAAGTTTGGAATTTGATTGATGCACCCGAAGGTGTAAAAACCATATGATGCAAATGGGTCTTCAAGAAGAAGACTGACATGGATAGGAAGGTGCATACTTACAAAGCTAGACTTGTAGCGACAGGTTATAGGCAAGTTCATGGTATTAACTATGATGAGACCTTTTCACATGTAGCAATGATCAAGTCTATAAGAATTTTGCTTGCCATTGCCGCATATCATGACTATGAAATATGGCAGATGGACGTCAAAACCGCTTTCCTGAATGGAAAACTCCAAGAGGATGTGTATATGACACAACCAGAAGGTTTTGAACAAGATTCTAAGGTATGCAAGTTGCAGAGATCCATCTATGGATTGAAGCAAGCTTCTAGGAGTTGGAATCTCCGTTTTGATGAATCGGTCAAAGAGTTTGGTTTCATCAAGAACGAAGATGAGCCTTGTGTATACAAGAAGATTAGTGGGAGCATAGTGCTATTCCTTATTTTATACGTGGATGACATATTGCTCATTGGAAACGATATTCCTACACTTCAGTCTGTGAAGACTTGGTTAGGAAAATGTTTTGCAATGAAAGATATGGGTGAAGCCGCATATATTCTTGGCATTAAGATCTATAGAGATAGATCAAGGAGGCTACTTGGTTTAAGCCAAAGTACATACATTGACAAGGTCATTAGAAGATTCCGTATGGAAAATTCTAAGAGAGGCACCTTTCCCGTGTTACATGGAGTTTCTCTAAGCAAGACTCAATGTCCTAAGACAAACGATGAGCGTGAGAAAATGAATGATGTTCCATATGCTTCGGCAATTGGGTCCATCATGTATGCCATGATTTGTACTAGGCCAGATGTATCTTATGCTCTGAGCATGACAAGTAGATACCAATCCGACCCTGGCGAAAATCACTGGATAGCTGTAAAAGCGATTCTTAAGTACTTGAGAAGAACTAAAGACTCGTTTTTGGTCTATGGAGGAATGGAAGATGATCTCGTTGTAAATGCTTACACGGATGCAAGCTTCCAAACCGACAAAGATGATAGCCGATCGCAATTGGGTTTTGTGTTTATGTTAAATGGTGGAGCTGTAAGCTGGAAGAGTTCCAAGCAAAGTACAACCGCTGATTCTACAACAGAAGCTGAGTATATTGCTGCATCGGATGCTGCAAAGGAAGCTGCAAAGGAAGCTGTTTGGATTAAGAAGTTCATAACTGAACTTGAAGTGGTTCCTAGCATTGCTAATCCAATAGACCTTTATTGCGATAATAATGGTGCTATTGCTCAAGTAAAGGAACCAAGAGCACATCAGAAATCCAAACACATACTTAGGCGTTTTCATATCATTCGAGAGATCGTTGATAGGGGAGACGTAAATATATGCAGAGTACCTACTGATGACAATGTTGCGGACCCGCTAACAAAGGGACTTCCACAAGCTAAACATGATGGTCATGTTAGGTCCATGGGTATTAGATACATGGGAAATTGGGCCTAGGGCAAGTGGGAGATTGTTGGCAGTGGTGCCCTAGGCACGTTTAATAAACGTTGTAATTGCTATCATTTATTTCATATCAATAAAGAGATGTTTTGATTATTATTGTTGTTCATGTTTACTTATAATAATCTCCGTCCCTAGTACTTATTAAGCACTAGTATAAAGGCTAAATGATCATGGGATGATCATGTTAGATTTATGGGTACTTGTTTGGAACAAGGTACTGGACATGACCCGATGTATGAGATTTATGTCATGGTCTATGTCGAACATATATCTCATATTAGTTATATCATTTGAATCCTTAGACATGAAGTTATTATAGTCTTCCACTTGATGAACATTGTGTTTGACATATTCAAACGCTACCTTAACACGGTAGTTATAAAGGGTATGATTGGCATAATCGGATTCCCATTGAGAAGAATAATAAGCTAAATGGATTTGTCCCTCCACGGAGAGATGTCAAGCTTGGGCCCCTCGAAGGAATGATTTTGATGAAATGTTCGGCCGGACTCAAATGGATTGATTGGATCAATAGCATTTGAATTATCAACATATTCGGAATCGAAAAAGTATTGAACAAAACAAGTTGACTGTTTGACCATGACTTGTGTTCAATGACATCGTGGATAAAGGGATTGTGACATATTCTAAAGGAATGCGAACTTGTATCTAGTTATACTATTTGGGTAGGTATGACGGTTTGCTAGAACCTAATCATATCTTGTGGTTTCATGTTTGAAACCATTGCTAACTTAGTATAATCCTAGAGGGTCACACACAATAGAACGAATCTTTAAAAGGACTAAATTAGAATTTTGGAAATTCTGGACATTCTGGGGAAGTGGGCGACCGCACAGTGTGGACTGGGCGGCCGCACACTTAGCCCAATTTTGTACCTGTTTGTTTCAGATAAATGTGCGACCGCACAGTGTATTCTGGGCGGCCGCACAGTACTGTCGGCTGGCACTTTCCTAATTCGATTTGGAATGTCTTTTGACACAAGGTTCCTATTTGGAATAGGTCTTGCTTGTGTATAAAAGGATGATTTTGGCCAGAACCTCAGTAATAGCTTTTTGTGAGTCTCCAAAGTGTTTGAGAGAGAATTTATTTTGTTCTAAGATATCCTTGATTGAGGAACAAAATAATTCACAAATAAATTCCATATAGTTGTTTATTAAATTGTGAAAGTGTGTTTCATAATATTGGTCTAGCAACCAAGATCAAAGAAGTTCCTTTGATATTCGTTCGAAGTGTGGATACCGCTAGAGGGTGAAAATCATCATCTTCAAAGTTCGTGTTCAAGCTTTGTGATCGTGATCAAGACTTCAAATCTCCACCAAAGACCAAGAGAAATTTGATAGCCATCAAGGGTTAGTTTTTCCTTTATTCATTATGTTGTATTTGATTTAATCATATGAACGGATCCATGGCTTTGGGTTCCTTAAAATTTTAATTGCTATATTCCGCTGCGCATGTTACTTGGAAACCCAACAGCTTCCGGAGTCTGTTCCTGCAACATTGGTTAGGATCTCATTATCCAACTGTCTGATGATCTTGGCGTGAGCCTTCTGATCTAACTTCTTCAACGCTGCTTCCTCCTTGGAGGCTGCTTGTTTGTTCTCTGACCCTTCCGTGGTGATTGCCTTACCCTTGGGATCCTTACGATCCCTGATTGTAATCTCCAATGGTTCCCATAAATCTTTGTCTATCAACAAATCCTTCATCTTGATCTGCTAGAGAGAAAAACTATTCTTCCCATTGAACTTGTCGATCGAATCTGCTCCTTGACCCATCTTCTCGTTCTCTACAGCGGAATCCCTGAATCTCTAACCACGAACCAAAGCTCTGGTGCCACTTGTTACTAGAGCTCTGATACCACTTGTTAGAGCAATTGAACACGACTTGATGCAAAAAGAAAGCAATCACAAGAACACAGATTTACGTGGTTCACCAACTTGGCTACGTCCATGGGGAGGGGAGAGAATATTATTATCAATCTGGAGAATTCTTTACAAGATCACACTAATGTATGCTAGCACGAATTATTGATCACAATAATTCTTGACTGTGCTAAAGCCCTAGATCTAAAATTATTGATCTCTCTCTGAGCACTCTATGGATTTTCATCAAATCAATCTTGTTAGGATGATAGCCTCTATTTATACTAGTCATAACCTAACCCTGAAGACACTAGGAGTCCCAAAATACAACTCCCACACGGAATTGAGTTATTCCACACGTTTTCCTACTTTCTTGTGAATTCAGGACAAACTTACCGCTGGGACGACTTGTGCTCTGGAGCACGACTTGTTCTCTGCACATCCACTAGTGATCACAGGTCTTGCACTAGTGCAGCAACGTTCTTCACAACTTTCAGCACAACTTGTGCTCTGGGGCACAACTTGTGCTCAGTCTGATTCTCCTTTCTTTGTCTTCTCTTCTTCTCTGTCTAGGCATTACTAAACCCTCTGTTGTATAATCCTCTAATATGGCGTCCCACATTCAAAGGCATTATCCCAATAGTACCATTCTCATGAAGCTTCTCATTTTCAAGGAGTGATCGCAATGATAAGGTTTGAGTTTTCTGTGCCATTATCTACAATTTTAATGCAAACATTTTAAATGTATAAGTACCACATTTCATAAAGAGACAAAATGTATTTCTAAAATACTCCCACTAAATTATATAACCTTCTAATACAAATAAATGTATAATATAATTTTGGCAAGCTAAGACCCAACATTAACTTTAATTTTATGTCCGCGATGTCAAGATGCATAAAACTAAATTAATAAGGTAGACAACTCTTGTCAATCATATCTCATATGACTCTTAGATCTTTTTTGAGATTCTTTGGACATCCAATGTCATAAGAATGTTTTAATCTTATCTGTGCCTTAGGCCAAAAACTGTTTTGATAGCCTAATTAGGTCAAACCATTTTAAACGTATAGGAAACTCTGATTCACTCATCTTGTTCACTACAAAGATAGAATCAATGCACCTCGCGAGGGTTAGAGCGCGCACAAAACTACCTATGTAATCCCAAGTGTTTTAATCATGGATTGGCACTTGACCCAAATTTTATTATGAAGGTACAACACATATAGCATGGCAACACATTTATACGCACATAATATAAACATGTAGGGAATCAGTTAATCAACCTAAGTTGTTTCATGTGATTTCTTTATGCTAAATAAGGATTTTAATTCTGAAAACTTTTAAATTTCTGCAGAGCATCTTGAAATTGAGAGTATGAAACATACGGTCGAAACTAAGCTCAAGAGCATCCACAATCCCGTACTAGAACTTAGAAACATGCAGAAACGATCCTTTCAGAAAGTAACTCGATTCTAAATTCCTTCAACTCACAAATCTCACAAATTACAGCAACCTTAAACTCTTTAAGATTCTGACTTCTGCTAAGTTCTGTATATCTGTTGTTTAGATCGTTTCAGGAAACACGGTTTCCAAAACCAGCCGTCTGAAATTTGATCATGCACAGAGATATCAAAACCATCCGTACGGAGCGTTCTGGAAACATCCAGAACCATCCGTACGGCTATACTGGCCAGGTTTCAGCAATTTTGAACTCTTCAAAATTCTGATTCCTGCAGTCTTTATGGATTTCTGATTTTGAGATCTTTTCAGGAAACACGGTTTTCCAAAAACCAGCCGTCTGAAAACAGATTCAAACCTCAGATTCAGATTTTGTAAACGATTTACATAAAGATCTGATTTCCAGAAAAACAAACAGAATTCTGGATCTTCCAGAACCATCCGTACGGATCTTCTGGAAGCATCCAGAACTATCCGTACGGATCCTCATGGTAGATCCCAGATTTCCAGTTTCTCAGAATATTTTAAATTCAGTTAATCTCAGTTTCGTGTTTTAACTTAATCTGATTAACAAATCACGAAATTACAGATTACGAATTTAAACAAGTCCAATTCATATAAGCAATAACCAATTTATTCCACATATAAATTAGATCTAGAGCATCAATACATATAATCCAATTACAATTGACAATCTAAGCATGTGATTATACATATAAATCTCATAAATATTATAATCACATAATCCCATCAAATACTAGCATGCAAATTTTATATCCCATATAAAATTATAATCACATAATTTCATCTTATTTCAATCATGCATATTAAAATAATCCAATTAAAATAATACTAACATGATGATATTAGAATTATTGATCATAAACAGAGCTCTGATACCACTGTTGGGTTTTCATGATTCATGCGCAGCAGAAGATTAGACATAAATAAAACCCAAACCCTAGATCCAATTATATCAATAACTCATAATAGTAAGATGAAAGAAACTAAACTCTTGTAGATTCGAAATATGAAACTTTGAATTAAGATACTAAAGCAAGTACCCTCTATCGTTGATCCACACTTCGAACGGACTTCAAGAATGCTTCTTGAATACGACTACTTGATCTTCTTAGGCCTTGAAAAACTCTTTGAAGAACCCTTCTTCAATCTCCCTTGATATTATGGTTTGATGATGAAGATTATCAAACCTTAATAATACTAGTAAAATATGTGTTAATCTTTCTCCAAGAAAGACTTTTGTGATTTCTAAAATCTATGCAATAGCATGTGTTTTCGGCTGCTGAAAACAACTCATATTTGTACCATAAAGTGACCTAATTCCATAAGGAAAAAGGATTTCTTTTCGAAAAATAAATCTACCAACAATCTGTCAACGGACAAACCATCCGTACGGATGGTGTGGCCGCGTCCCAGTTTTTCCAAACCATCCGTACAGATGTCTGGACTGGCCCATTAGTTTTTCCGTGCCTTGATCTGTTCTGCGTGTGTGACCCAATAGGATTATACTATGTTGCCAACGAGTCCGAAACATTCAGCCCTAGTAAATCATAAGCGGACTCTGGCAAGCCATTATGACTACCCAAATAGTATAACTTTGTAATCCAAAGTTTAACGTGTATCCTTATAGAAAGTATCACAATCCCTTTGTCTTCGATGTCAATGAACATAAGCCACATTCCAACGGTCAACTTATCTTTGTTCAATACTTTCTCGATATCCGAATATGTTGATAATACAAATGCAATTGATATCATCAATCCATTTGGGTTTGGCCAAACACTTTCATCAACATAATTCATCGAGAGGCCTTAAGCTTGACATCTCTCTTATAGAGTGACAAATCCATTCTTGACTTGTTACTCTTCCCTACTTGATTCCGATCATGCCAATCACACCCCTTATGATTATCCGGTTAAAGACAATGTTAGAGTGAGTCAAACATGATGTTCACCAAGTGGAAGACTATAAAAATCTCATGTCTAAGGATATCAATGATATTAACTATTTGAGATTTAATTATGACAATTGACCATGACATAAATCTCAAAGCTTACCTTCCGAAAGCACTTTTTCAGCTTGCTGACTAGGATTGGCAGCTAAATTCAGTCTTCGAGACCCTTGACGAAAGTAGTGTGCGCCCGGGGCTACTTTCTTGTGGTAGTCATTGCGAATGTTTTGTAGGGGGCGGCAACTAAAGAGGTAGCGAGACTGACCGCAATTGCAGGAATAGGTTGACTTTCTTTCATTTTTGTTATGGAAAGTGAAAGTTCTTTTGTTTAGTACGAGATCGCTTCACACCTCACGGTGCTTGTCCAGTATACATTTCACAACATATACCTATAAGTTTGATTTGTATCTCATACAGATAATCATCTCATGATTATCAATCAACCCTTATACTAGTTCCAATAAGAGCAAACTAGGGACGGATTATTATGAATAAACATGTAACATTAATAATCAAACATCTCTTTATATAATGAAATAAATAATAACATAATCATCGTTCAAAATAACGTGCCTAGGGCAAACACACCAACACAGGATACCCAGTGAATACCCGAGTTTTTGTCAAGGCCAAGCCAAAGAAATCTATTGAATATACGGTGGAGCTCCTTAATTTGGTAGATAGGGAATTTGAAGCAAAACATGGCATAACCTGGAATGGTGGTTATGACGTGTTTGATAAGTGTTGCACGACCTGCTAGAGAGAGAAACTTTCCTTGCCAACCTTGTAATTTAGTACGGACTCTTTGGATGATATCTTGAAAGATTTGTTTTTTGGAACCGTAGAAAATTTGTCTAATTCCCAAGTATTTACCATCGATTTTAGAATTTTGAAGAAAGAGGATTGATAATGTTTGTTGACGTAAATCAGGAGAACAAGAAGGTGAGTAATAGAGATCACTCTTTTGGAAATTTATTTTTTCTCCCGCTTGGGTACTAAAGTTGTCCAGAACCCATTTGAGAAAGAAACAAGCGTTCAAATTAAGCTCAAAGGAAATAAGACAATCATCTACGAATAAAAGGTGATTGATTGGAGATGCAGTTCTACCTACTTTGATTCCCTTAATGATGTTTGCTTCATTCAGATGGTGGAGTGTGTCTGAGAGTGCTTCCGCACAGACGATAAAGAGGTAAGGAGAAATGGGATCGCCTTGGCGGATACCTCTAGTGGGAATGAAAGAAGGTGTTGAGGTTCCATTTAGAATGATGGAGTATGTGACCGAGGAAATGCAAGATTGAATTAGATTAATCCATTTGGGAGAGAAACCTAACTTGTGCAACACTTTGATGATAAATTGCCAGTCTAATATATCATAGACTTTGCTGATGTCTAGTTTGGCTAAGAACAAGGGGTTGTTTGAGTTCTTCCCTTTTCTGACTTGTTCAAAAAGTTCATGAGCAAGGAGGTTATTGTCAAATATAAGTCTACCCAGATAAATGCATTTTGGTTTGGGGAGACTATAGAAGAAATTATCGGTTTGAGACGGTTAACAAGGACTTTGGATAAGATTTTATAAAGGGTGTTACAAAGGCTAATTGGTCTAAAGTGAGAAGGTGAGGATGGGTTGGTAATTTTTGGAATGAGGGATATCAACGTATCATTAAGCGATAACAGGGAAATTTCAGTAAGGGGAGAATTTTTAGAGTTACGAATGTTAAGGATAGCACGAGTTACCTCTGATTTGACTGTTGTCCAATTTTACTGATAGAACTCCGTTGTGAAACCATCTGGACTAGGAGATTTAAGGGCGCCAAGTTGAAATACGGCAGCTTCTACTTCTTCCGGGGTGAAGTCTTGATCAAGTGATTGTGATTGGGTTTTCGTTAGATGATATCTGATGTGAGATATTGTATCTATGTCTGGTTGAAGAGGAGATCGGTTGTTCATCTCTATCTCCGCTCGGGAGGGGCTAGAATCTTCGAGAGGAGTAAGGAGTCTTTGGAAATAATTGGTGAAGATGAGTTGGATATCTTGAGGGTTTTCTGTCCAAGAGTTGTCTTCCTTTTGAAGTCTACGAATACCAGTACTCTTGGCCTTGATTGTTTCTATACGGTGGAAATAACTTGTGTTTCTATCTCCAAGTGTATACCAGTTTTGTTTAGCTCTCTGAGTCCAATATTCATGGAGAGCCTTTTGCAGATGGTCCAATATCTGTCGGTCATTATGAATAGATGATTTGATGATTTCTAAATTTTGGGTTGGGAGATAAAGGGTGAGTTTTCTCTGGTGTAGGGTAAGAGATTGAGTTGTGAGGCTTATTTGGGTTCGAAGATTGCCAATGGTACCCCAAGACCAGTTTTTTAGTGGCAAAGGAGAATGGTTTGCTTATCTATGATGTTTTGGAGAGGGTTCTGGCTTGGGGGGTGCACCAAACTTTTGAGAGAATTTCTTTGCTTTCTTTGAATAGCAACCTGTAGACACCCCTCCTTGGACCGCTCAACCCGATTGCACATTTGATCTTGTGTTTCTCCCTATTTTAAGTGTTTCTCGTTAGTTTTTGTTACTTTTGTTAAGTTCCTGGCTAACTCCGTTAGGTCTAAGGACTAAGCTGAATAACAATGCTGACTTTCTCGTCCATTATGTCAGAAAAAGCATTTCGAAGTCGCGCGCCTCCGCCCTTTGGAGTCAGAAGCGCATGCGTCACGCCGCCAAGGCAGGAAGCGCGCGCATCTGGGCGTCAGTTACAGATTCAGTCCAAGAATCCCTCCCTTGCTCATTTTACATGATTTTGCCTGGGAAACTGATCTTTGTGCCTTCGTTTTGGCACCAAAAACACCAGTTTTACACCTATATAAACCCCTCTAATTCACCATTGAAAAGGAGGACTTTTTTGAGATAACAAAACTATACTAGAACTTTAAGGCATTTTGAGTACTCTCTCCAAAGAAGCACTTGAAAAACTCTTGAAGTCTAGGTAATCTTCAACTCTTTTCTCTCTTCTGTCTACTTCATCCCTTCTCTTCTTCTTTTACTTTTGTCAAACGTGCAATCACCCAAAACCATTTTGGGACACGACACCAAAGTCCAATTCATTCCATTGAAGTTGGTCAAGGAGTTATCTCCCCACATTCAAAACACCCCTTTTAAACCCCCTTTATCATTATCAAAGAATAGGAATAACATTTCATTTATGTGGACTACGAACAAGCAAGACCAACATTAGTTGGGTGAGATGGGTGTTTAAGTACTTCCCATATCGTAATTTAACCCCCGAACCTCATAACAAGAATCTTTGTTTTCGTACCAAAACTTAGGCTAAATATTAGGTTTTTCTTATGTTCCTCTAAAACATAGGTGGCAACTCTAAACAACTAAAACACAAATAGACATACTAGGATCGACCCACCGCTCTAGCCAAGCGAACCAAGTGGGGCTCCTCCCGGGGTATCTACAGTGGCGACTCTGCTGGGGACGTTTGAGGGTTAAGCTTGTGTTTTTGTTCAAAGTCTACATTTTTTCTGGGCATTCTGGTTCCTGATGGAGAAGGCGTGCGCCTCTGGCCGTCTTGGCCTAAGGCGCGCGCATCCCACATCAGAGACCAGAATCGCCCGCTTCTCAATGTTCTTCCTATTCTTCCTTTTTCTACACTAATCATCTTTGCAGGGGTTCCATTAGACATTTAGGACCAGGGCAATCCCCTGAGTCCAAAGTCTCTGACAGTCTGACAGGTTTACCCAGAAGCGGGCGCCTCCCATAGACCTTGCGCCATGCGCACGCATTCCATGACACATACTAGAGGCGCGCGCTTTTGGACGGTTTTCCAGAACAGGAACAGTTTCCAGAACAGAGCAGAATAATGGGCTGTGGGCACAGTTGCCTGCATCAAGGACTGATTCGGACCATTTGACTATTTAATTTTTGTGTTTTTATCAGTCACACGGGTGTTTAAATTACGTGCATATTTGCTTTTCTTTCATAAAAAAAAAGTAAAAAATGTTTTGTCACTTGTTGGACCTCACACTACGTGCACGAATTCTTATAAATTGCTCACTATCGAGTCGCACAAATTCATAACCCCAAACCTGTCGAGACCCGAACTAGAGAGTTTCAAGATCTACCCGACCTTGACTCTCTCGAAGCGGTAAACCTCAGCCTGTGGCGTAGTTCGTGACTACATGCCGGGGGTGACCTTAAGCCTCTCTTTATCCGAGCACAAGCCAACACAATTCTAGTTAGGGTCTAACACTCTGTGACTAAGTCTGTATTCATGTACCGAGATTTCCCTAAACTAATGTCTTCAAATCATACATGCCGTTTCCAAGAGAAACAAGTGGTTATCATGGACGAAATAAAACTCCGTCCCCAAGTTGTTATTATGGACGAAAATAAAAAATCTGTCCCCGCATGTATGCTTTAATACATTGATTTAGTTTAATCCCGACACATGTAGGTATCACAAACGTGGTGGAATCCGATGATTATATGGGACCGTGAGAAGATCTATATACTAGTGTGATGATTCCTCTATTTTCTTAGAAACTCAAAAGGACCCCGTCCCTCCGACTTATAAAAAAAAAGTCTTTTTGTTTATGTGGTTTGAGTCGTGTTCCCACTGTGTGTTCTAAGCCTTTTCATGGACCAGAAATGTTACTCAAGACTGACAAGGGCCTCTTCTTCAATTTAGGTCCAATTGGTACTTACCGCATCTACCGAGATTCAGCAAACCGGCTGGTTCGTGAATAGATCACTCCAACAGCTCAGACAGCATCAATGGTCGGTGACTCAAACAGCAACAACACCATGTCTCTTGAGCAACTCTCGGCTATGGTCCAAATGCTCCAAGAACAAATCTCCACTCTCAAAAAAGAATCCCAAAGCAAAGATGACCTTTGGGAATCCCATCTTGACAATCAAAGGGAGGCTCATGAAGCCGAGATGGACCAAATGAAGGCCAAGCTCACCAAGCTTTCCAATGGTAAAGGCAAGATTGACAATGATGAGTCCAAGTGGACCAAGGGTTTATTTGAAAGCCCTTATGTTAGTGCCCGTACCAAGAAGGTGGGGGAACCAAGCACCGAGAACAGTGATCACAAGATGGTTGATTCAATCATGGCCTATATCGACCAACGTTTCAACGGTCTCAACATGGGCAACTTCAAGGGCAACTCTTGTCCCATGGCACACATCGAGACTTACATATGGGCTATGGTTCCAAAGAAGGTCTCTCCAAAAGTGATGGCACAATGCTTCCCTCTTACTCTCGAGGGGGCCGCCAAGGATTGGTATGCAACTCTCCCGCTCACAGTCCATCTTGATTGGGACGCCGCCATACTTGCTTTCAAAAGTCATTACCAAGGCAACACCACTCATCGCCCGACCAAGAAAGAGCTCGAGAACACCACCCAAAGGGAAAATGAATCCTTTATTGACTTCACAAGGAGGTGGAATGACAAGCTTGCTGAAATTGTCGAGAGGCCTATACCAAGGAGCAAATGGACATCTTCCTCAAGTGTCTAAATATTGATCTCCGCACCCACCTAAGTGGGGCTTGCTACGCAGATTTTTCTCAAATGTATGAGGTAGGGGTCCGAATGGATGACTTGCTCAAGGAGATCAAGAAACATGCTCCTAGCTTCCGATACAAGTCCGCCTCTAACTCAACAAAAGAGGCTTCAGTCAATGCCGTTACAACCGACAAGGGGAATTACAAAAGGGTTCCTCCACCACAAGGCAAGAAATTCCAGAATGATCGTGTTTACACTCCTCTTCAAGGCATGAATATCACCGAGGCCTTTGAAGTTCTCAAGGCCAAAGGACAATTTACTCCTCTCCAAGAAGGATACAAGCCCAATGCGATCCACGCCAACCATGCCCATCACAAATATTGTGACTACCATCAACATAGTGTCCATCTTACCGAGTAATGCTTTATCCTCCATAATGTTATCCAAGACCTCATAGACAAAAAGGAATTCATAGTTCCCAATGAGGGTGATGTCAATGTAATAGAGATAGGAGAGTTTGAGGAGACCACTCATTCAATTCCAATTGTGAATGAGGGCTCCAATGTTATGAATGAAATTGACAATTCTTGCTACGTTGTGACTTATAATGAGGTAATGAGGGAAGTACTAGAGAATAGGAAAAAGAGGCAAAATGGGAACGTCAACATGCTAACTTGATCTGGACGAGTCATAGCAAGCAATCCCGCCACCTCTGCACCAAGCACCTCTTCTCCAACATCGCAAGCTCGCGACACTCCCGAAGACGCTTTACTAGTTCAACTCAAGAAGACTCAAGCAAATATATCCATTTGGGACCTCATTGCGTCTTCAAAGAAGCATCGAGACCTTGTTATCAGCAATCTCGACGACACATTAGTCTCTCCCGATACAACTCCTGAGGACCTTACCGTAATGATAGGCCAGATACATTTTGGTAATGTCATCACTTTTGCTGATATGAACCTCCCACCATTTGGGTCCGATCACAATGAGGCCATCTATCTCAAAGTAAGGGCAAGGGGGAGACCTATTTCAAGAGTCTTGGTTGACGGTGGTTCCGCACTCAACTTAATGCATGGCCGAATCATGGGCATTCTGGGGCTTAAGAATTCAGATCTAAAGCCTTCTACTCAAGTAATCCGAGGTTACGACAGCACTGCCCGTACAGTCATGGGTATGGTGGAAGTATACATTGAGTTTGGGAGCATGGTTATGTCCGTCTCGTTTCAAGTGCTCGATGTACCCTCCTCGTTCAATTTTCTCTTGGGCTGACCATGGATACACAGTTCTAATACCGTCCCTTAAACTCTCCATCAGTGTGTCAAGTTCCGAAATGGAGATGAAATAGTGACCGCGATGGCAAAAAACGTCACTATCCACAGAAATGGGGAACCCGTCCACCAAGTTCAGCATGGCTTAGAAGACTCCACCCTCTCCGGCATCTCAATCAACTCCATCGACAAAGAAGGGGGAAACGGACCATGGACCCTTGGTAATCACAAAGTCCTCCGTATGATGAGGAATATGAACTACTTTCCCGGTTTAGGCCTAGGGAAGCACCAACAAGGGAGAATGCAACCTATTGAGGTCCCTTTTGTCAAGAACAAGTTTGGATTAGGGTACTGTAGACACCCCGCCTTGGACCTCTCATGTCCCGATTGCATACACATTCTCTGTCTTCCTCTTTCTGTTAAGTTTTGTTACTTTTCGTTGACTTTCGTTACTTTCCATTAAGTTCCTGACTTACTCCGTTAGTCTTGGACTTGACTAAGTGACAAAGTCAACCTTGAGTCTTTCTTTTATTTGTTTTTATTGACTTTCGTGGTGTTCGTTAAGTTTTTGACTAATTTCGTTAGTTTCGGGGTTTAACTGCATAACGGGGTTAACTTTTGGGCAAAATTATGGATATTCTGAAGGCGGGACGTGCGCGCCTTTGCCCTCCTTTGTGAGAGGCATGCGCCTCCCATAGGGGGGGTGGGATGTGCGCGCTTCCCACCTCCAGAATCCCAGATTTTGCCAAATTTCCCTCATTTTCTGATTTGTAACCCCCAAGTCCATTATGCCTTGGCTTGATCCGGGGAAGAGCCATCTTTGTGACCACAAACACTTCCTTAACACCTATAAATACCTCTTCATTCCACCATGGAAAAGGAGGAAGGATTCTTGACTCAAAAACTCTCTAAAACTCAAAAGTCCATTTTCAAAGAGTGGTTACTATAGACGAATTGGTTCTTCCCCATTCAAGCACAAGGTACAACTCCCACTTTCTCCTTCTAAACTCTTTTACTTCTCTTTATCAAAACTCTTTATTGGTTTTCTTCATCTCTCATCTCTTCTAATGTGTATGTGTAGACACCCCGCCTTGGACCGCTCACCCCGATTGCACATTTGATCTTGTGTTTCTCCCCATTTTAAGTGTTTCTCGTTAGTTTCTGTCACTTCCGTTAAGTTCCTGACTGACTTCATTAAGTCCAGGGACTAAACTGAATAACAGGGCTGACTTTCTAGTCCATTCTGTCAAAATTGCCTTCTCTGAGTCGCGCGCCTCCGACAGGAGGATCTAGACGCGCGCGCCTCCCGCCCCCAAAGCAGGAAGCGCGCGCCTCTGGGCGTCGGTTACAGATTTCTGGCCAGGATTCTCTCCCTTGCTCAATTTACAGGATTTTGCCCGGGAAAGATTTCTTGGTGACTGAGTTTTGGCACCAAAAACATCTCTCTTTCACCTATAAAAACCCCCCTTTACCTCCATTTTTAAGGACCTAGACCTTGGACCTTTGGCTCTCAAGCTTACATTCTCAATAAGACACTAAAATTTCACACTTACAAAGCATTTCCAAAGGATTTCTCCAAAGAATTCATCAAGAAGTGTTTGAAGTCTCTTGAAGTCTAGGTAAAGTCATTTCTTTCCTCTTCTTAACTTCATCTCTTTTCTCTTTCTTTTTGTTTTATCAAAGTGCAATCACCCAAATCATTTTGGGACATGACTCTAATGATCACCTCATCTCATTGAGGTCGGTAAAAGAGTTATCTCCTACATTCCAAACTCTATTTTAAAACCCCTTTTTATGATTTAAAGAAGAAGAAGAAGAACGTTTGTCATCCATGTAGATTTTGATCAAGCAAGACCAACTTTAGTTGGGCGAGATGGGTGTTTCGGTACTTCCCATCTCGTAACCTAACCCCCGAACCTCAAAACAAAGAATCTCTGTTTTCGTAATCAAACTTAGGCTATTATCAATAGGTTTTTCTTATGTTCCTCACAAAACATAGGTGGCGACTCTAAAAAACAAGTTAAACATCCTAGGAATAACCCACGCGCTCTAGCCTAAAGCCGTGGTTACCCCGGGGTATCTACAGTGGCGACTCTGCTGGGGAGATTTGAGGGTTAAACTTGCATTCTGATCAAAATCTACATCTTTTCTGGGCATTCTGATGGGGGAGGCGCGCGCTTCTGGCCTCTTCAGCCTAAGGCGCGCGCATCCCGCATCAAGGACCAGAATCGCCCGCTTCTTCATGTTCTTCATCTTCTTCTTCTGCTATTCTCCACTAATCATTTCTGCAGGGGTTACAATATGCACATAGGACCAGGGCAATCCCCTGAGTCCAAAATCTGACAATCTGACAGGTGTGCCCAGAAGTGCGCGCCTCCCAATAGCATCGCGCCATGCGCGCGCGTCTCGTATCAACACTCAGAGGTGCACGCTTCTGGGTTGGTTCCCAGAACAGAAACAGGTCTCAGAACAGAGCAGTATGATGGGGGTATGGGCACAGTTGCGTGCATCAGTGGTTATTCTGAACTTCGGACTGTTTTAATTTTATATTCTATTTTATCGGTCACACGGGTGATTCGAAAGTTGTAATTATGTGCTTATTTGTTTTTTTATTTCTTTTAAAAAAAATATATAAAAAATATTTTGTCACCTGTTAGACCTCACACTACATGCACATATTCCTATGAATTGCTCACTATCGAGTCGCACAAGTCCAACCCCAAACCCGTCGAGGCCCGTCCTAGAAAGTTTCAAGCTCCACTCGACCTTGGCTCTTTCGAAGCGGTAAACCTCAGCCCGTGGCGTAGTTCATGACTACATGCCGGGGGTGACCTTTGAGCCTCATATTCAAGCCGAGCACAAGCCACACAATTCTAGTTAGGGTCTAACACTCTGTGACTCAAGTCGGTTTCTATGTACCGAGATTTCCCTAAACTAATGTCTTCAAATCATACATGCCAACTTGTTGCAACGGACGCAATAAAAATCCGTCCCCAAAAGTGGTTATTTTGGACGAAAATAAAAATCCGTCCCCGCATGTATGCTTTACTACATTAATTTAGTTTAATCCCGATACATGTAGGATTCACAAACGCGATGGAATCCGATGAGTATATGGGACCGCGAGATGGTTTATATACTAGTGTGACGATTCCATTATTTTCTTAGAAACCCCAAAAAGGGATCCATTCCCTCCGACTTATAAAAAAAAAAAAAAGATTCTTTTCTTATGTGGTTCGAGTTGTGTGCCCAACTGTGTGTTCTAAGCCTCTTCGTGGACCGCAAGTGTTATTCAAGACTGACAAGGGCCTCTTCTGCAATATAGGTTCAATTGGTACTTACAGAGTCTACCGGGATTCGGAAAATCGGTTAGTCCGTGAAGAGATCACTCCAACAGCTCTAACATCAACCATGACCGGCAGCAGCAACACCATGTCTCTCGAACAGCTCTCAACCATGGTCCAACTCCTCCAAGAGCAAGTCTCCACCCTTAATAAGGAGGCACAAAGCAAAGACGACATTTGGCAATCCCACCTCGACAGCCAAAGGGAGGCCCACGAGGCCGAGATGGAGCTAATGAAAGAAAAGCTCACTAATCTTGCCAAGGGGAAGAGCAAAAATGACGATGGCGAATCCGAATGGACCGAAGGTTTGTTCAAAAGTCCTTATGTCAACACCCGCACCAAGAAAGTGGGAGAGCCAAGTTCCGAGAACAATGAGCCCAAAATGGTGGATTCTATCATGGCCTATATCGACCAAAAATTCAATAGGCCCAACATGGGGAAAGGCTCCGACACAAGCCTTTATCAATCATCCATCCTCATGAGTACTATGGCCGCTCTTCCTGATAAGTTCAAGATGCCCGACATAAGCAAATTCAAGGGCAACTCTTGTCCTATGGCTCACATTGAGCTTAAATTTGGGCAATGGTTCCGAAGAAGGTCTCCCCCAAGGTTATGGCTCAATGCTTTCCTCTCACTCTCGAGGGGGCGGCAAAAGATTGGTATGCAACTCTCCCGCTCACTGTCCGTCTTGATTGGGACTCCGCCATGCTTGCCTTCAAGAACCAATACCAAGGCAACCCCACTCACCGGCCCACAAGGAAAGAGCTAGAGAACACTACTCAACGAGACCACGAGTCCTTCATCGACTTCACAAGGAGATGGAATGACAAACTCTCTGAGATTGTGGAAAGGCCAAATACCAAGGAGCAAATGGACATCTTTCTCAAATGTCTCAAAATTGATCTCCGCACCCACCTAAGTGGGGATTGCTATGCAGATTTCTCCCAAATGTATGAGGCGGGGGTCCGAATGGACGAGTTGCTCAAGGAAGTCAAGAAAAGTGCTCCTAGCTACCGCTACAAGGCCGCTTCCAACTCCACAAAAGAGGCCTCGGTCAATGCTGTCACTATCGACAAGGGGAATTACAAAAAGGTTCCTCCACCCCAAGGGAAGAAGTCTCGAAATGACCGTGTCTACACGCCTCTCCAAGGCATGACTCAAACCGAAGCTTTCGAAGTCCTCAAAGCAAAGGGTCAAGTCACACCCGTACAAGGGTACCAACCCAAGACGGTCAACCCCAATCCTGCTCACCACAAATATTGTGGCTACCACCAATATAGTGGCCACACCACCGAGGAATGCTACGTTCTCCGCAATGTCATTCAAGATCTCATAGACAAGAAAGAATTTGTAGTGACTAATGGCGAACATGTCAATGTAATAGAGATAGGAGAACTCGAGGGGACCACCCATTCAATCCCAATTATGAATGGGGGCCCCAATGTTATGAATAAACTTGACAATTCTTGTTATGTTGTGACCTACGATGAGGTAATGAGGGAAGTACTAGAGAATAGGAAAAAGAAGCAAGATGGGAATGTCAACATGCTAACTCGATCCGGTCAAGTCATAGCAAGCAACCCTTCCACTTCCGCACCAAGCTCCTCTTCTCAAAGGCCGCAAGCTCGTGACACTCCCGAAGATCCTCTACTTGTCCAACTCAAGAAAAATCAAGCCAACATCTCTATTTGGGACCTCATCGCATCCTCAAAGAAACACCGAGATCTTGTCATCCGCAATCTCGATGATACATCAATTTCTCCCGATACTACTCCCGAGGACCTCACGGCAATGATCGGTCACATTCATTTTGGCAACGTCATCACCTTTGCCGATATGGACCTTCCACCATTTGGTTCCGACCACAACGAGGCTATTTACCTCAAGGTACGAGCAAGGGCGAGGCCCATCTCAAGAGTCTTAGTGGACGGTGGTTCCGCACTTAACCTCATGCCTGGCAGAATCATGGGCATACTGGGGCTTAAGGATTCCGATTTGAAGCTTTCTACTCAAGTAATCCGAGGTTATGACAGCACCGCCCGTACAGTCATGGGCTTGATCGAAATAGACATTGAGTTTGGGAGCATGGTCATGTACGTTCCATTCCAAGTGCTTGACATCCCGGCCTCGTTCAACTTGCTTTTGGGTCGACCATGGATTTACAGTTCTAATGCCGTCCCGTCAACTCTCCATCAATGTGTCAAGATCCGAAATGGTGATGAAATAGTGACCGTCATGGCCGAAAACGTCACTATCCACAGAAAAGGTGAGCCCGTCCACCAAGTTCAGCATGGTTTACCAGACTCCACTCTCTCCGGCGTCTCAATCAACGCCATTGACAAAGAAGGGGGAAACGGATCATGGACCCCCAGCAATCACAAAGTCCTCCGCATGATGAGGAATATGGACTACTTCCCTGGTTTAGGCCTAGGGAAATATCAACAAGGAATCCTACATCCTGTGCGAGTCCCATTTGTTAAGAACACATTCGGTTTGGGGTACGAGCCTTCCAGAGAAGACTTGAAACAAGAGCAAGCGATCAAGAATGAAAAGTCCCGAGCTCGTAAAGAAGGCCGTCGTTATGAGGTCCCTAATCTAAGGCCTTACCGCAAGACGTTGAATGGCTATTTTGTCCGCCAAGGGGAAGACGTTCCATACATGATCTTTCCCGAACCATGTGTTAACTATAAGGGTGTCAAAAAGCCCGGTCTCGAAATCTTCTCCGATTGTGAGATCAAGAAATCCGAAAGGGAACCAACTCCCATGTCGCCCCGTGAATGGTGGGGAAGAAAGGTGACTATAGAGTCCGAGACAGAAATCATCGTGGGGGAAGAACCGACAGATTTAGCCTCCATGTTCGAAGAGCTTGCCATAATGAATGAATGCCAAGTCAACGCCATCCATGAGACCGTCATCATGAATGAGACTATCAGTGAGATCCCGCCAAGCTCCGAGCCGATCAACAATTGGTATTCTACGAAAGGGCCCGTGGTATCCGAGGAATTCTTAGTCCAAGAAATGGGTTGCATAACCTGCACAGCAACAAAGGAAGAGCGGCTCACACTTACTTTCGAGTCCGAGAGTGTCTCTAATACCCTCACCCAAGAGGATATGGAGGCCATAGCCGAGCGTGCGTTTCCTTTCTTTGCTAATGAAAAATTTGATATTTCTGAGTACCCTGAGATTGCAAATATCATAAATGATGAATTAACTAATAATAAACTTAATGAACAAGTTAATAACGATTCAAATTATGATGAAATAGACCACGAAAACACAACATACTTAAATAAACTTGCTCAACAGGTCCGTAGTCGTGGTGAAAATGGTCCAGGGGCTGACGAAGAATTGCATGTTGTTAATCTGGGTACCGACGAAGAGCCAAGGGAAACTAAGATCGGAAGCTTCTTCAAGGGGGATGACAGAGACAGATTGACTGCACTACTACAGGAGTTCGTGGATGTGTTCGCATGGTCATACAAAGACATGCCGGGTTTGGACAGAAAAGTAGCGGAGCACAGAATTCCGATCAGAGGAGATGCCAAGCCGGGAAAACAGAAGCTCAAAAAGATCAAGCCAGAATGGTCTCTGCAAGTCAAAGAAGAGATCGAGAAGCTCCTCAGTATGGGTTTCATCAAGGTTATCGAGTATCCGACATGGTTAGCCAACATCGTGACAGTCAGAAAGGCAAACGGCAAGGTTCAAGTTTGTGTGGACTTCCGGGATTTGAACAAAGCTTCCCCGAAAGACGATTTTCCACTCCCTAACATCGACATGCTGGTCGAATCCACTGCTGCCTGCGAGGTTCGCTCATTCATGGATGGGTTCGCTGGGTACAATCAGATTCTCATGGCCAAGGAAGATCAACATAAAACAGCCTTCACGACACCGTGGGGTACCTTTTGCTACACAGTCATGCCATTTGGGTTAAGAAACGCTGGGGCTTCCTACCAAAGAGCCGTGACAGACTTGTTCCACGATATGATTCACAAAGAAATCGAGTTCTATGTGGACGACATGATCATTCACTCCAAAGGGACCGATGGTCAACATTTAATCGATCTCCGCAAGTTCTTCGAAAGGCTTCGTCAACACAAGATGAGGCTCAACCCTGCAAAGTGCACGTTCGGGGTTATCCGAGGCAAAGTCCTTGGTTATATGGTCACTGAAAGGGGAATTGAAGTAGATCCCTCCAAAATCAAGGCAATCATTGACATGCCTCCTCCAAAGACGAAGAAAGAGATCAAAGGTTTCATGGGCAGACTGCAATACATCAGTCAGTTTGTGCACCAACTCACTTCCATGTGCAAGCCAATCCTCAAGCTACTCAAGAAGAATGTGGTTCTAGAATGGACCGACGCGTGCCAAGAAGCCTTCGACCAAGTGAAGCATTACTTGACGTGCCCTCCTGTTCTAGTTCCGCCGCACAAGGAGAAGCCTCTTTTGCTCTATCTCACTGTCAATGATGAAGCCCTAGGGGCTATGTTAGCACAAGAGCAACGAGAGTCCACAAAGGAGAATGCCATTTATTTTGTCAGTCGCCGATTCCAAGGAGGCGAAAAGAACTACTCTGTCTTAGAGAAGTCATGTGCAGTATTGGTTTGGGTTACTCAAAAGCTAAAACACTATATGGAAGCTTTTCCAATCAAGCCAGTAGCAAAGGTGGACCCGCTCCGCTACATCTTCGAGAAGCCTTTCATGTCAACAAGAATAGCCAAATGGTTCTTCATGCTTGCCGGCTATGATATCACTTACGTCACACTAAAATCCGTCAGGGGGAAAGTGTTCAGTGACCAGCTTGCCGAATTCCCGTGTGACGAAGTGAAGGGGGAAGACGTACAGTTCCCCGACGAGCATTTAATTTGTACTGCAACCGAGGAAAATAAGTGGCAACTTTTTTTCGATGGCGCCGCAAATAAACACGGTTTTGGTATAGGAGTATTGCTTGTCGATCCAAAAGAAATCTACACTCCCATTGCCATCCGTCTGGAATTCGAAGCTACCAACAACATTGCCGAGTACGAAGCATGCATAGCAGGGCTCGAAGCAGCTCTCGAAAGAAACGTCACGGAACTAGAAGTATTCGGCGACTCTTTGCTCCTTATCAATCAGCAATCGGGTAAATGGCGAATCCAAGACCCGACCCTCCAATAGTATGGTCAGCACCTTGAAGAATTGGTTGAACAATTCCAAGAGATCACTTTCAACTACCTGCCAAGGGATAAAAATCGCTTCGCCGATGCACTGGCCACCATAGCTTTATTAGTCAAAATGCCCAAAGGGAAAATGGTGAAGCCTTTCAAAATTACCCGAAGGAACAGTCCGGCGTACTGCATGAGTATCGAGATCAACGAGGTTCAAACAAACTCTCCGTGGTATTCGGATATCATGAATTTCCTCAAAGATGGCACTTATCCCGAGAATAGCAATAAGAAGTCTCAAGCGGCTCTGCAAAGGCTAGCCTCTCGGTACGTACTGATTGGAGACCGAGTCTATAATAGGCACCACGATGGGATCAATCTCTTATGTGCCAATGAGGCCGAAGCTCAAGAGATAATGTGTGAAGTGCACGAAGGAGAGTGTGGACCCCACATGAATGGGTTTATGCTAGTCAAGAAGATACTCCGCATTGGTTACTATTGGAGCACTATGGAACGAGACTGTATCGAGAAAGTCAAAAGGTGTGCCAAGTGCCAATTCCATGCTAATATGCAACATGCTCCACCGTCGCAACTTTACAACATGGTCGCGCCTTGGCCTTTCTCTTGTTGGGGGATAGACATCATCGGTAAAGTCCATCCTGCCGGAAGCAATGGGTAGTCATTCGTCCTAGTGGCCGTCGACTACTTCACAAAGTGGGTTGAAGCACAAGCCTATCGGACCCTCAACGCCAAGAAAGTGGCCGAATTTGTAAAGATTAATATCATGTGCCGATACGGCGTGCCTCATGAAATCATTTCTGACAACGGCTCTCACTTTGAGAAGGAAATGGATGCACTTTTGGTAGAATACAAGATCACCAAGCACAAGTCATCTCCTTACCGTCCCCAAGCAAATGGCGCGGTCGAAGCAGCAAATAAGACCATCGAGACCATCGTCAAGAAAATGGCCTCAACAGGAAGGGATTGGCCCGAGAAGCTACCATTAGCATTGTGGGGCTACCGCACATCAATACGGTCAGCAACAGGAGAAACTCCTTATGCACTAGTCTATGGTTCTGAAGCTGTACTCCCAATCGAACTTGAAGTCCCATCTCTACGGGTTCTCCTTGAGAATCAAGTCAACGAGGTCGACTGGATGCAAAGTCGATATGAACAGCTAGCCTTACTCGACGAGAAAAGGCTAAGAGCACTCGAACGCACAAGGGCATATCAGCAAAGGATGGCAAGAGCTTTCAACAAAAAGGTGAAGCCTTGAAACATCAATGTGGGAGATTTGGTCTTAAGACAACATCCTCCTAATGCCATGAATCCCCTGGGAAATGGGGACCCCGATGGATCGGTCCGTACGTGGTCAAAAAGATAATAAGCGGCGGTGCAGTCCGACTCGTGGATTTAGATGGTGACCAGCTGCCAAAGGAGGTCAACCTCGACAAGCTCAAGAGGTTCTATGCTTAATAAACAAAGACCATAAAAAAAAAAAAAAAAAAAAAATCGCTCGCTAGGTTGAAAACCCGCAAGGGCGGCCTAGGAAAAAATTAGAGCACGTGCAAAAAAGAAGCCCGCTAGATTGAAAACCCGAAAGGGCGGGCTAGGCAAAAGACAGGGTGCACACAACAAAAAAAAATGGTCTTTGTTTGTTTGAACTACGGAGACCTGAGCCTCCCAACTGGAGGAACGTAGGCAACCTTCGGGTGCGGTCTAAAACATATCAAAAATACCCAATTCACTTCAAATAACAAGATGCAATTTTTATTCATTCAATGAATTATTCAAGCCATTACAACAGATTTATTGAGCAACAAAAGACATCAAAACATTAAATCCTAAAACAAAGTGGTCTAATTTAATTGCAATCTCTTAGGGTACTAAGAAAAGTCCAATTTTCTCTTAGCCTTCAAAGGACCACCCGATCGTCTCTCAATCCTTTTCTTCTTGGATAACGGAGGAGCACTAGTACGCACCGAAGCCTTCTGTATTGCGGCACGTCTCCTAGCATAAAAGTCATCCAAAGGAGTACCGAAAGGGTCAGCAAGAATGTTACTTGAATCAGCAGCAGCCTCCCTATATCTCAAAGCGCTGCTAGGCTCAAAACCCTTTCCCAATAACTCGGCACGAAGCACATCGACCCAAGTGATGCCACGGTAAAGGGTGCCGAACAAATAATCCAAGTAGCTCTCGGGAAGGAAGACACTCCCCCGATGCAGAGGAGCAAAAGCCCAACGGTTGCGATCATCTCCCCAAGCCGACTGAAGCTCACTCGAGAAGTCCGGACCCATGTAAGCAACTGGACGAAGCATTCCGTCCCTCGGAAAAGGAATTATCTGTTGGGGACCAAACTGCCGCAGAACTCGCTCTGGCTGGTAAAATGAAGAATCTCTCAAGCCGGGTACAACCACGTGCTGAAAACCAAGAGTCCATTCCACAAAAGGACGAAGACCCCAAGAAGGAGGGCACCACTCAATATCGACGGTTCCCCGAGAGGCAAAGAATTTCTTCCAACCATCTTCACATAAATCCCGGATCAACAGCTTCCTCCTATGAACAGCAAAAGGAGACAAATCACCATCCGAGGAATAAATCTTGAAGTGTTCTCGGAGCCATATGGTCAAGAGCAAAGGGCTTCCCCGACACATCTTGTCCGTCCTATGTAACTCATCAAGGCCGTGCAACGTCTCCCCTACAATAAGAGGGATTATGCTAAATTATTGCTCCTTGGCTTGCAAAATAATCTCAGCCAACTGTGCATCCGCAGTCCCGAAGGGTGTGACCAACAGTACTTCACTAAAAAGACAAGCGGCCATGGCATTCCTCTTGAAAGATTGAACCACCGGATCCTCCGAGTGTAAACTGAAGAACATCGGCAACTCAGTTATGTCAATCACAGTACCGTGCAACATCTTCCTTACGTCCTCAACAGGGAGATTCAGTAACTCAACCCAAGAGTCAATGGCACCACGGTGATATTTAGGGACGGCAATCCGACCGGCCAAAGGCATGCCAAGGATGGCCCCGAAATCATCAACAGTCGGCACCATTTCATTAGCTGAAAAGTTGAAGGTATGGCTATCGCAATCCCAGAAAGCCGCGGCAGCTCTCAAAAAATCCCAATCCGGCTTCAACGTCCGCAAAGTAAAAAGAATTCGGAACCCGAAGTCTTTAATGAAGGCCTTCTTGGGATGGGTCTTGAAAGAATACACAAAAGTGTCCAAGTCCTTTCCATACCCACTAACAACCTTGGCATCAAGAACAAAAGAATTGGAAGCCATAGAAAATTTTGATCACAAGCAAAGTTGAGCATTAATATGATGTTCAAAAATGGCAGAAAGGAGCTGTGAGAATCAAGTGGTCGAACAGAAGCTGATATTATAGCTGTTGGGGGGTCTTTTAGCCAGCAAATGTCAAGTCTGGAATTCCGCCTCCCAGACGCGCGCGCCACCCGCCAGCGGTCTGAAATGCGCGCGCGTCCCAAGCCTAGAGAGGAAAGCGCGCGCCTCCCAAGTCTAGATCACTTCAGAAAAGGCCTTGTCAGAAATCTCCAGCCTAAATCAAGACACAGCCCCGGTCCTCGGACACCCAGTTGGGCACACCTTCTTCTGGTCCGCCCTTGAGGCATGTCAAAGATTGAAAGTAGGATAGAAACTCCCACTCAAAAGTAGGCTATCCTTCTCCGGATTCCGAACTCCCTAAGTTCTGTCACGGGTGCCATACCCCCCTCAAGAGTCAGTCTCAACATTTTATCCCCAGCAGGAACATTCTTCTGGTCGCGGTCAACTGTGCCCGCACCCCACAAGTTAAAAAGTCAAGTGTGAATCCAAGTGGCACGCGACTTCAAAGCAATATTTCATCAACGAATTTCACTAACGGATTCGTCAACAAAGGTTCACCAACGACCTCTCCAAAGGTTCACCAACGGCCTCTACAAAGGTTCACTAACGGCCTCATTCAAGGGTTCACTAACGGCCTCATCAACGAATTTCACTAACGGATTCGTCAACAAAGGTTCACCAACAGCCTCTCCAAAGGTTCTCTAACGGCCTCTCCAAAGGTTCACCAACGGCCTCATTCAAGGGTTCACTAACGGCCTCGTCAACGAATTTCACTAACGAATTCGTCAACAAAGGTTCACCAACGGCCTCTCCAAAGGTTCACTAACGGCCTCTCCAAAGGTTCACTAACGGCCTCCTCAAAGGTTCACTAACGGCCTCTTCAAAGGTTCACTAACGGCCTCGTTCAAAGGTTCACTAACGGCCTCATTCAACATATTCAGCCGGCAGGTTCACCTAACGGATCATGCCACCCCCTCTATCAATAAAAGCCGCTCATACAGGTAGCGCACCACTATCTCTCGCAATTTCAAATTCATGCTTTCATCGAGTCTTTGCTTTTTCTTGGTGATGTCCTCGGCGGGTGTTTTTAACTTTTGTCGACGCGTTTTGCTTTACAATCCACGTCGCCGAGGGGCTCTGTAGACACTCCGCCTTGGACCGCTCACCCCGATTGCACATTTGATCTTGTGTTTCTCCCCATTTTAAGTGTTTCTCGTTAGTTTCTATCACTTCCGTTAAGTTCCTGACTGACTTCATTAAGTCCAGGGACTAAACTGAATAACAGGGCTGACTTTCTAGTCCATTCTGTCAAAATTGCCTTCTCTGAGTCGCGCGCCTCCGACAAGAGGATCCAGACGCGCGCGCCTCCCGCCCCCAAAGCAGGAAGCGCGCGCCTCTGGGCGTCGGTTACAGATTTCTGGCCAGGATTCTCTCCCTTGCTCAATTTACAGTATTTTGCCCGGGAAAGATTTCTTGGTGACTGAGTTTTGGCACCAAAAACATCTATCTTTCACCTATAAAAACCCCCCTTTACCTCCATTTTTAAGGACCTAGACCTTGGACCTTTGGCTCTCAATCTTACATTCTCAATAAGACACTAAAATTTCACACTTACAAAGCATTTCCAAAGGATTTCTCCAAAGAATTCATCAAGAAGTGTTTGAAGTCTCTTGAAGTCTAGGTAAAGTCATTTATTTCCTCTTCTTAACTTCATCTCTTTTCTCTTTCTTTTTGTTTTATCAAAGTGCAATCACCCAAATCATTTTGGGACATGACTCTAATGATCACCTCATCTCATTGAGGTCGGTAAAAGAGTTATCTCCTACATTCCAAACTCTATTTTAAAACCCCTTTTTATGATTTAAAGAAGAAGAAGAAGAACGTTTGTCATCCATGTAGATTTTGATCAAGCAAGACCAACTTTAGTTGGGCGAGATGGGTGTTTCGGTACTTCCCATCTCGTAACCTAACCCCCGAACCTCAAAACAAAGAATCTCTGTTTTCGTAATCAAACTTAGGCTATTATCAATAGGTTTTTCTTATGTTCCTCAAAACATAGGTGGCGACTCTAAAAAACAAGTTAGACATCCTAGGAATAACCCACGCGCTCTAGCCTAAAGCCGTGGTTCCCCCGGGGTATCTACAGTATGTAATCTCCATAAAAAGGAATACAACCAAAAGGCCACTTCACTATTAAAGTTTGGTCAAGGTTACATTCCAACATTCTAAACTCCATTTTAATTTACCATTTACTTCTTAATGTAATCGTTTGACATGTAATTGTTGGCATTAAATCAATAAAGTAAGTCGCTTTTTATTTCCCTTTGCAACTCCTCTTTTCTTTACATTATAATTGTTAGCACATTTTTAATATCAATAAAATAAGGACATTTAGCATTAGAACACCAATAGTAGCAAGACCCGCGTAAGGGGGACGGAGTGGGTGTTTAAGTACTTCCCACTCCGTCATCTAACCCCCGAACCCTTCTCTTCCCGAATCTCTGGTTTCGTATATAAAAATAGGCTATTTCTTTAGGTTTTTCTTATGTTTCCTCAATAACATAGGTGGAAACTCTAAACAATTAAAACACAAATAGACATCCTAGGATAATTCACCGCTCTAGCCAAGTTGTGGTTTTCCCGGGGTATCTACAGTGGTGAATCTGCTGGGGAAGATTTAGAGGGTTAAACTTGCGTTTCTGCTTTTAGTGTTCTTTTATTCTGTTTTCTGGGCATTCTGGTAAAAAGGGTTGGAAGCGCGCGCCTCTGGTCTTCTTGGCCTAAAGCGCGCGCGTCCGACCCCAATTACCAGAATCACATGCCTCTCATCTTGTCCTTCCATTTCATGTTTCTGTGCTAATAATAACTGCAGGGGAAAGTTTTCTTATTTAGGGTCAAGGCAATCCCTTGAACCCAATGCGCGCGTGTTGGTACCCGATCCAAAAATGAGTTTATTAGGGCATTCCCAATAAACTCATTTTCGGATTCCCAAAATATATCTCATCATTCTAGAACATCTTAAAAATGGCCAAAATAGGGTTTCCATAACAAGGACCAAACCCTAGCCTAACAATCATGTCAGCCAGGAAAGATGGCCACGCGGCCATATTTGATCTTGGCCACGCGGCCACATTCGACCATGGCCAGGCGGCCAACCTCGCCTCAGCCAATCCCAGCCGTCTGATCCCTCCATCAGTCTACTATATAAGGCCATTCCATTCTCTTGGTTAAAGGTCTGAATTTTGATCAATCTTAGGCTCTCTAAGTGGCGATTTTACTCTCTAATTAAGCATTCCAAGCATCCAAGAACACTCTCAAGAATCCCAAGAAGATCAAGGTCTATTTCTTGCCAACATAGGTAAGTTTTCTAAGTTTTTCTTCATGTTCTTGCCATATTCTTAGTGTAGATCTATAATATTCATGTGCCTTGCATGTTTATTCATACGTTTATCATATCATTCATGTGTTCATGATATGTTCTTCGCATACTCTTCATGTTCATAGATTAAAATCTTATTTATGCTATATTTAGGGTTGCGATCTTCATGTTTGCATGTTATTTCATAGTCGATGATGATCTAGGGTTCATCAACCCAAAAACGATCTAGGAACTACTTCTAAACCCTAATCTTTTGGTAAAATTCCCCAATCATTATGCATGATCTGATTCTTCTGCCTATTCTAAATTCTTCTCGAACTACGCTGACCTGAGCTTCTCATATTGAGAGGAACGTAGGCAATCTTCAGATTCGGTCTCAAACACATTGCACACTACATCCACCACATCATGATAGAAAGACCGATCATTCGGGCGATAGGAGTGATAACGTTCAATATTCTTCTCTTGTCGTAATTTGACCCCCGAACCCATTAACATGCTTTTTTCAATGTTTTGGCTAATTAAAATGGCATGGCGACTCTCATAATTTTAAATGTCGTTATGAATATTCCCTTTGATAATAAAAATAATTGCAAGATACTTCCCATGCGTCACTTCATCGGAAAAGGGTATTCACAGTGGCGACTCTGCTGGGGACTGCTTTGAAACATTTTCAAACTTAGTGGATCTAACTTTCGTTTACATCATGATGTTTCCCATGTTTACACATGCACCTCACAGTTTGCCATGTTTTCACATGCACCTCACACTATGCCATGGTTGCACGTGCACCTTGTATTTTTTCCATGATAATACGTGTGCCTTGTATCTTTTTCAATACATGTATTTTTTGTACTTTCGCCATAGTGCTAAGATCAAACGAGACTTTGCTATGCTCCCTTGTACATTCTTATCCTCTCCCTCTTCTCTCTCTCCTGCATTGCATTGCATCATTCAAAACATTAAAACCTCTCTTTGTCTCCTTAAAAAGAATTAGTTTCTTGCCACACACTACCACTAGTCCGTGTCAGCACTGCACATGTCCCTTATTACCCCTGGAGTGCACAAGGTGCGGGAATTAGTGGCGCTACTGCTGCCCTTTTTCCGAGTCACTCGTTCACTCCACTCACCGTGTACGATCTGCGAGCGGTGAGAACCTTTATCCTACCCGTGTTAACCTACACTAGAGGTTAGGTCACTCCAAAAAAGTTTTGACCGGTTGGTTTGGCTAGATTTTTCTTACAAGACATATAACATGTTGTCTATGTCGAGTCATCCCCAAGTCAATGATGAGTCGAGATCTTTTAAGAGAAAGTGCACAAAAAATTGATTTCCCTACAAGGGACGTGCCATGGTGAGATGAGTGTTTGTTGTCAAAGATCTCCGCACATCGTTAACTTGTGTAGGATGTAACATAGACATCACGTTAAATGCCTTTAAGGAAGGGTTAGTCGTAGGATCCATTTATTGGTGGAAGCCGCTTGCCCTATAGGACCCTCGCCCAAATTGTCCGTTTGGGATGTGCAATGCAGGTGAAAAATGAGGGGTCTATAGACGTAGTGATGGCCTCCACTGATCGTAGTCTTCTAGTTAGTTGGGAAAAAAGGGTACCCCTTCCAACCAAGTAGGATGTAAATAATGTATGTTTTCTTGTAAATTAAAATATACTTTGCATGAGTCCTTCTCCTCCTAAAAGCCATATCCCTTCAACCTTTCAGCAAAGCAAGTTTGGGTCCGTTCGGGTGGTCGACTGCAACGTGAAGCTTCTGATCCGTCCCTGTTCTCAGTCTCAACATCAGCAATGGCAACTCCCATCTTATCTTCAGTCTCTACAGCCTTCGTCGCTCCCAATGTTAGCACTAATGAGCTCAATACCGAGGCTAATCTCAATGGCATTCCCCCAAGCCTCCAGAACATCCTCGCCGGTCTCGAAGCTAAGATCAAGAATCTAGAGGAGAGTAACAAGACTTTGGAGAATCACAACCAACAGTTGAGGAGCCACATCCAAAAGAAAGGAGCCGACGTGATACCCGATGGTGAAAACTTTATTCATATCGAGGATGAAGAGGTCAATACCAACTACCCCGTCAACACCGGTGCCCCTACTCTCCATTTGCCAAGCTACAGAAGTGTCCCACCTCCTTCTCTCTATTCCCAAAAGGGATCCACTACCATGAGCAAGAACAAAAGTGCCTATGAGCCTTCCCCTGAAATGTTTGGTGGTTACCTCTCCGCTAGAAAGTTTCATGCACCCTCATTGCCTCTTAGTATTGGGATGGCTGCTGCCACCGCCTCAATGACTCCTCCTACTGCTCTGCCGGAATCCATCCCCGACATCTCCAATCATCCCGTCGTCATGGCTATGCAAGAGCAAATGCGCAAGTTGATTGAAACCGTGGATAAGCAAACCGCACCGACCACCAAGACTATCAACCCTAGCCAAGAAGGGGCTCTCCCCAAGGATTTCAAGATGCCTAAGGTGGCGATGTTTCATGGTGACTCTTGTCCTAAAACCCATTTGGACAGTTATGTATTGGCTATGAGGGCTCGTGACTGCACCAACGAGAAAATGGCCCGTGTATTCCATAGCACTTTGGATGGTATAGCTCTGCGTTGGTTCTTGGGGCTAGAACCAAGTGAGAGGAAAACTTGGGATCAAATCAGTGCCATCTTCTGTGAGAAGTATCAAGCTAACTTGGATTGGGATATCAACCAAACCGATCTTGAGAACACCATGCAAAAACCCGGCGAGGCTATTTATTTACAAGAGGTGGAACCATCAACTGTGTGAGGTCCAATACCCACCTTAGGCGAAGGAACAGAAACAAATTTTCTACAAGTGTTTGCTTCCTGAGATGAAAGTGGCTATAGGTAATGGTTACTTCCCTAATTTGCGGGAAATGGTTGACACCGGAGTGAGGTATGAAGCTGGGATCACCGGAATTGTGCCGCCAAAAGACAACACCAAGACCAACAACAACTCCTTCCGCTATAAGGATCCCTCAAACCCCACGCCTCCTAAAGGTGGGAAAGAAACCGTTGGACAAGTCAACATGGTCCAAAATGAAACACCGTTTGATGTTCAAGCTGTCACAAGAAATGGGGCTCCGCCGCAAAGAGAGAAAGAGAATTTCGATGATTTTGGCATGCCTCTGGGGAAAGTATTTGATGTGCTAGTCAAAAGAGGTCTCATCAAGCCACTAGAGAATTATCAACCCACAAACCAAAGGGCCAACGTGGATGCTTCCAAGTTCTGCAAGTACCACAAGTGTATAGGGCACACGACCAATGGTTGTATCCAATTGAAACGTGTAGTGCAAGGGTTGATCAATGCCAAGAAGATTGAAAATCCGAAGGGTCCCAATGTGGTCAGTAATCCTTTCCCCAACAATGGTGGGGTTAACATGGTGCAAACAAGTGAAATCAGCATTCTAGAGCTCATAGATTCGTTCGCCAAAGCCAAGGTGACAATGGCTAGTGTGTTTGAGGTGCTTGTGAAGATGAAAATCCTCGAACCGTTGGAAGGACATCTCCCACAACTAGGCTGTGATCTGTCAAAGTTCTGCCACTACCACAGATGTACCGGTCATACTACCGAGGAATGCTTTTCCCTCAAGAAAGCCGTGCAAGAGCTCATTCATGCGGGCATTATTGAAGACCCTAGAGGTTCCATAGCTAGTGATGTACTCATGGTAGAAATTAGCGAAATCACTGATCCGACCGAGCCTGTTGTGGCGGACTGTGATAAGACAAATTGTATTTCAAAGATTAATGACAAAGGTGTTGGATGGCAACCCAAAGTCCCATATCGGCAATTAAGGAAATAATTGCAAGGTATATAAGAGCACCCACCCACTTCATTAGTATGAGGCCTTTTGAGGGATGCCCAAAAACAAATCCATGCGGGCTTGGCCCAAAGCGGGCAATATCATACTAATGTGGAGAGTGGTGGTGGTGGTCGCAGTCCCTACAAGTGGTATCAGATCCATGGTTCGGATGGGCCCAGCCGGGTGGACCGTGTGTGTGCTTTATATGGTGGGGTTCCCCTTGTGCGACATAGCGAATCGAGTCTTGCAATCGAGGGCGATGGTGTTTCGCGGGCGGTTGGTGCAAGCTTTCACCGATATGGGCCAGAGGAAACACTGTGGGCCATAGCGGTGTGGTCCTTGGTTTGAGGGGAGGATTGTTGGATGGCAACCCAAAGTCCCACATCGGCAATTAAGGAAATAATTGTAAGGTATATAAGAGCACCCACCCACTTCATTAGTATGAGGCCTTTTGGGGGATGCCCAAAAACAAATCCGTGCGGGCTTGGCCCAAAGCGGGCAATATCATACTAATGTGGAGAGTGGTGGTGGTGGTCGCGGTCCCTACAAAAGGAACTTCTTGCTACTTGCTGTCTTTAGATGAATTAGCTAGTGAAGTTGGATCCTTAGACAAAGAAGATTCCGAACCCAACCAACCTTTGTCTTGGGACGAAATCTTGGAGGAGGCCGAGAAGATCAAAATTCCACCCTCTCAACATGAGGCACCACTCTCTTTAGGTCCGGCCAAGTATACCAGTCCGATGTGAAAGGTGCCAAGAAAATCTTTGGGAAAGAGCCCGAGCAAACCGACCTCGAAAAGGAAGACCCCATCCTTACCCAACTCAAACAAACCCAAGCGCACATCTTACTTTGGTCTCTACTCACCTCTTCTCTTACCCATCGCCTCATGCTTGAGAAGAACCTAACCGCTACTATGTTCCCGTCAATCACTACCCCGGAGAATGTCACACACATGATTGGGAATATCCACTACGGAAACATCATCACTTTATCGGAGTTAGACAAGCCAATGTTCGGAGTTGATCACAATGAACCCCTCTATATTACTGTAGAGGTGGATGGCAAGAAGATTCCCCGTGTATTCGTGGACAATGGTGTAAGGATCCCGTCCCTCCCGGAAAGAACAAAGAAAGGATTTTCGTTTGTTTGAAAGTTATTTTAGGGAGGAAATGCCAAACGCGGTTATCTCACAAAAACTTAACGGAGTCGCCACTTTTGTTAATTATTTAACCCAACAAAAGAAAAAGTTAGAGATTATATTAGTTCAGAGGTCAGGTTACGCCTTGGGAAGAGTTTTACGTCACCCAAGTCGCCTCGGATGAGTCCGAGTCTCCCTAATGTTGGTTAACAAAAGTGCAAGAAAAAGAGTCTGTTTTAACTTTTATTCAAAATTTAACTGAAAAGGGGGTCCTTTATTAAGAAAACAGGGATCAGAGGACAAAATGTACATTTTGCCCTCTGAGCCCAGAGTAGCCGTACGGCTAGAGTATACTCTTCTTGGAATTTTTAAAGTTTGTCCAAGAACAGTCCAGTTCCAGGCAGAAACAGAGCATTCTGCTGAAACTGGACTAAACTGTTCTGATTTCCAGTTTATGATTAACAACAAAACTTAGAAAAGATCATTCCTATGCACTTAGATCATCAAAAGAGCCCCCAAAAACCAAGACTTGGGTGTGATCAAAGGCAATCATTGGAGAAATTTATGAAAAGTTGATGAACATGGCTTTTGAACCAAAATGACCATTTGATGACTAAAGATGGAAACTTTATCATCAAGATGGCATTTTTACACATTATTAACCTTTTAGGGACCAAATTATTGCATAAAGATTCAATCTTTATGACCCAAAATGGGATTTCAAGGCTAAATCAAGAGGGGAAGTGATAAACACCAAGATTTTATCATCCCACATGATTATCATGGCCACATCAAAACAAAATTAACATAAAGATTTGAGATTTCACCACAAGAGTAGATCCTTAAGCCAAAGGTAACCTTGGGGCAACATTATTTGTCATAAAGATTTGATCTTTGTGACCACAAAAGGGGTTTGAAGCTAGATCAAGTTTTGGATGATAAAGATTGAAACTTTATCATCCAAATGATCATCCTTGCTTCCAATGAACAACATAATCAACCAAAACATGTTCCTCTTCCATTAAAATAGATTAACAAACAAGAAATATCAACAAACTATGATCATCTTTAGGTTAGAACCACTTTCACACAAAGTGTGAAGGGCACCTTGAATCATTCATGGTTTGAACCATATGTATACATAATAGTGATTTATATATATATATATATATATATATATATATATATATATATATATATATAGCTTGGAATGCCAAGGCTTGTAATACACACACATATATATATATATATATATATATATATATATATATATATATATATTGCTTGATATGGACAAGACTTGCAAGAAATATAAATTGCTTGAGATGGACAAGACTTGCAAGAAATGTAAGAGATGAGCAAATAAATATGAACAAACAAGGAGATGAAATGGAGAGAAGGATGGGGGAGAAGGTGGCTTTACCTATGTTTGGTTAGGCCAATCTTCCTCTCTCTTTTCACTCTAAACACTCTTCTGGAGTGATTTTAACAAAGTAACACTAGCAATAATTGTTTCTCCCCCCTGGAATGATCAGCAAGGGGTTCAATTTATAGGGGCTGATAGTGCCCAAAGTAGCTGTACGGCTCATGTTGGCAACCTTCTGGATTTTTCAATCTTTTAATTCCAGAACAGTCCCTGTGTCCATATTTTGTCTTAGTGAGGTCTTGGCCTATCAGTTTATCCCTGAATGGTGCCTAGAATTCCTCTAAGTTGGTCAAATTCAGATTGGGGTACTTACAGAGCCCCTCGGCAACGTCGCTTTTGAAGAAAGCGGGGTTGTCGATAAACGCATCCCAATCTGATGGGAGGACGGCAAAGGCCGATTTGATTCCAATGGCTGGACCTAGAGGTATAGGATTCCTACATATCCCTTTTGTTGGGAATCAAGCCTATCGTAGTTTGAAAAGGGTGAGAGATTTTAAGGCTACTCAAACCTATAGGCGACCGTTGAGGTCGGGTGGAGAACTTAGCGTCTTAAGCCTAAGGGTGACCGTTCAAGGTCGGGTGGAGAACTTGGCGTCTCAAACCTTTGGGTGACCATTCAAGGTCGGGTGGAGAACTTGGCGTCTCAAACCTTTGGGTGACCGTTCAAGTTCGGGTGAGGAACTTGGCGTCTCAAACCTTTGGGACCTAGGTTGATATTTATCATCCTTTTCTAAGGAACGGGCGTGACTCTCCTTTGGTCAGAGGCGGGAACTCGGGCATGACACTCACTCGGTCGGAGGCGGGAACTTGGGCATGACACTCACTCGGTCGGAGGCGGGAACTCGGGCATGACACTCACTCGGTCAGAGGCAGGAACTCGGGAATGACACTCACTCGGTTAGAGGCGAGGACTCGGCAATGACACTCACTCGGTCAGAGGCGGGATTTTGGTCAACGCTATCTTACGGGAAGATGGTCTTGACTACAAGCACGGACATGACTTTCGGCTCAAACAATGGGCATGGCTCAGAGGCTAGACTTGATTAACTTGGCTCTATCAGAGAGGGTCGACTCAAGGAATGGGCATGGCTAAGAGGCTCAAATAATGGGCATGGCTCAGAGGCTAGACTTAATCAACTTGGCTCTATCGGAGAGGGTCGACTCAAGGAATGGGCATGGCTTAGAGGCTCAAATAATGGGCATGGCTCAGAGGCTAGACTTGATCAACATGGCTCTATCGGGAGAGGGTTGACTACACAGACTGGTCTTACGTCTCACCGGACTGCCGGGACTAACACTACTCTGAGTCAAGGGTCGAGTCAACTCCACCTTTGGGGAGTTTTGACGAGGAAAACTGGTCTTACGTCCCACTAAGGACTGCCGGGAATTGACCAACTAGGGATCTAAGTCTTTATTTTATAAGGGTCACTCAGGGGACCTAAGTCTTATCTCATAAGGGTCACTCAGGGGACCTAAACCATTTATTCAAAGAGGGTCGCTCGGGGGACCTAAGTCTCGACACTCGGGGCTTGACTCTCTTTTGGTTAAAGTCGGGGCTTGACACTCTTTTGGTCAGAGGCTAGGACTCGGGCATGACACTCATTCGGTCAGAGGCTAGGGTTCGGGCATGACACTCATTTGGTCAGAGGCAAGGACTTTAGAGTGACACTCATTCGGTCAGAGGCAAGGACTTGGGCATGACACTCATTCGGTCAGAGGCAATGGCTCGGGCATGACTCTCATTCGGTCAGAGGCAAGGACTTGGGCATGACACTCATTCGCTCAGAGGCAAAGATTCGGGCATGACACTCATTTGTTCAGAGGCAAAGGTTCGGGCGTGACACTCATTTGGTTAGAGGTAAGGACTTTGGCGTGACACTCATTCGGTCAGAGACAAGGACTTGGACATGACACTCATTCGGTCAGAGGCAAGGGCTCAGGCATGACGCTCATTCGGTCAGAGGCAAGGATTTGGGCATGACACTCATTCGGTCAGAGGCAAGGACTTGGGCGTGACACTCATTCGGTCAGAGGCAAAGATTCGGTCATGACGCTCATTTGGTCAGAGGCGAGGGATTCGGTCAACCTGGATCTATGGGAGAGGGTTGACTACAAGACTGGTCTTACGTCATCTTCGACTGCCGTGATACATTTGGTCAAATTTTCTCATGGCGGAGGGTTGACTACACAAACTGGTCAACTTGTCTCATGGCGGAGGGTCGACTACTCAAATTGGTCAACTTGGCTCTATGGAAAGGGTTGACTAGGGAGAATGGTCTTACGTCACTTTTGAGTTCCGGGACAAAACATTCGAGGCAACTCCACCTTTGGGGAGTTTGACAAGGCAAACTGGTCTTACGTCCCACTAAGGACTGCCGGAGAAAAATGCTTCATCCTAAGATGGCCACTTCAAGGGTTGGACACTCTTTTGGTCACTCAAGGGTTCCGGTCAACTCTAACTACGAGATGGTTGACTAACAAGGTTCGGGCGTGACACTCATTTGGTCACTCAAGGGTTCCGGGTACCAAGGTTTTATTAACCTATTACGACCACTCCGGGTACCAAGGTTTTCTTAACCTATCACGACCATTCCGGGTCAAAAACTCGGGTCAACTCCATCTTTGGACAAACTGGTCTTACGTTCGCCTAAGGACTGTCGGGACAACAACGGATTTGACTTTCACTTGGTCAACCCTAAAGGTTTGGTCAACACTAACTACGAGATGGTTAACTAGCAAGGATGGTCTTACGTCATTTTGGACTGCCGGGACAACAACGGATTTGACTTTCACTTGGTCAATCCTAAAGGTTTGGTCAACACTAACTACGAGATGGTTGACTAACAAGGATGGTCTTACGTCATTTTGGACTGCCGGGACAACAACGGATTTGACTTTCACTTGGTCAATCCTAAAGGTTTGGTCAACACTAACTACGAGATGGTTGACTAACAAGGATGGTCTTACGTCATTTTGGACTGCCGGGGACAAACACTTTATCCTAAAATGACCATTCTGGGTCAAGGCTTCACTTGGGTCAACTCCATCTTTGGGGAGTTTGACCGGGAAAATTTTAACTTGACCTCTTTGGCCAAAGTTTGAACTTTGGTCAACTCAACTCTACGGGAAGGTTGACACACTTTCTTGACACCGGGGGAAGCCTATTGGTGACCTTTTAGACACATTGTGGATGAAAAGTCCAATCATTTTGAGACAAGATCAAAAGCATTTTGCTTGAAACATTGTTTTTTGATAAATGAGGCCAAAAGGGAAAGCTTAAAAATGCTTATTCCTAAAGGCAAATCTTTTAACGAAGCATGTTAGTCAAATTTTTTTATTTTAACTTAACCATGAGGTTTGTCATGCATAAAGTCCCTTGGAGCTTTGTTCATTTCTTAGCAGTGATCGGGTATAGAGAACGCTTTTGTCATTGATATTAGGGTAGCCCCATGTCCTTCTCGCTGTTGATATTGGAGGTAGCCCTATGTCCTTATTGGTGTCGGTGGCGGCATAGCCCCATGTCCTCGTTGTCATCGATGTCGGGGTAGCCCCATGTCTTTGTGGAAGTAGCCCCATGTCTTTGTGGCGGTAGCCCCATGTCTTTGTGGAGGTAGCCCCATGCCCTTGTGGTCGTTGGTGTGGAGGTAGCCCCAATGTCGCCCTTCAACCTTTGATGCTGGCGTAGACCCAATATCATCTTTTGACCTTTGGCGTTGGCGTAGACCCAACATGACCTTTGAAGTGAGATTAGGAACCCATCCCTTTTTCATGACGCACCCTTTCTTTGTGCCTAGTGTAGATACCCCGGGGGACCACGGCTTGGCTAGAGCGCGTGAATTTTACCCAGGATGTTTACTTGATTTTAAGAGTCGCCACCCACATTTTAGAGGAACGTGAGAAAACCTAAGAAAGATAGCCTTTTTGTACGAAAACCAGAGATTCGGGAGAGAAGGGTTCGGGGGTTAGGTGATGGAGTGGGAAGTATTAAACACCCACTCCGCCCCGCTTACGCGGGTCTTGCTACTTTTGGTGTTCTAATGCTAAATGTCCTTCAATTTAATAATAAGTGAAATGTGCTAACAATTATAGTGAAAAGAAAGGAGAAATTTATAGAGGAAAAATAAAGGAGAATTGTTTATTTATTGATTTATGCTAAAGATTACATGTCGAATTATCGCTAGGTAATTACATTAAGAAATGAGAATGTAAATTAAAGTGGATTTAAAATGTTGGGATGTAACCTTGACCAAACTTCAATAGTGAAGTGGCCTTTTGGTTGTATCCCTTTTTATGGAGATTGCATATATTGACTAGACATGAATAAAATAAGAAGAAGAAAAAGGGAAGTTGCACCTTAAGAAGAAGGACTTTAAACCTTGACTTGAAGATGGTGTTGTTGTAGAGAAAATGTTGTGCAACACTTTGTGTAGTGTTTTGTAAAGAAATCTTGTTTAGAGGATTTGTGTATAGTGTATGTGTAGAGAAAATTCCAAAAAATAAGGTCCAAGAGAGGTAAAAGAGATCCAAAAAAGAGGAAAAGAGGTCCCCCTCCAATGGTGGATTGGAGGGGTTTTTATAGTTGAAAGGGGATGTTTTTGGTGCCAAGACGGAGTCACCAAGATCAGTTTTCTGGGCAAAATCATATAAAATGATCAAGGGAGGGATTCTTGGACAGAATCTGTAACTGACACGCCAAGACGCGCGCGCATCCCATATAGTCGGCGGGAGGCGCGCGCTTCTGGCCCCAAAGGGCGGAGGCGCGCGACTTCGAAATGGCGATTTTGACAGAATGGACTAGAAAGTTAACTCTGTTGTGCAGTTTAGTCCAAAACTGACGGAATCAGTTAAGAACTTAACCGAACTAACAGAAATTAACAAAAACAAGTAAAGTAAAAATACTATGTATGCAATCGGGGTGAGAGGTCCAAGGCGGGGTGTCTACAGAGCCCCTCGGTGTCGTGGATTGCGAAGCAAAACGCGTCGACGAAAGAAAGACAACCGCCGAGGACATCGACAAGAGAAAACAAAGACTCGATAAAACATGAATTTGAAATTTGCGAAGGATAGGGGTGCGCTCCTTGTGTGAGCGGCTTTATTGATATAGAAAGGATATGGCGGGATCCGTTTACTGAAGCGAGATCCGTTTGCTGAAGCGGGATCCGTTTGCTGAAGCGGGATCCGTTTGCTGAAGCGGGATCCGTTTGCTGAATGCGGGATCCGTTTGCTGAGGCGGGATCCGTTTGGTGAAGGCGGGATCCGTTTGCTGATGCGGGATCCGTTTGCTGGTGCGGGATCCGTTTGCTGATTGCGGGATCCGTTTGCTGATTGCGGGATCCGTTTGCTGAAGCGGGATCCGTTTGCTGAGGCGGGATCCGTTTGCTGATGCGGGATCCGTTTGCTGATGCGGGATCCGTTTGCTGAATGCGAGATCCGTTTGCTGATGCGAGATCCGTTTGCTAGAGGCAGGATCCGTTTGCTAGAGGTGGGATCCATTTGCTAAGGCGGGATTCGTTTGCTGATGGCGGGATCCGTTTGCTAATTGCGGGATCACCGTGGACCAAATTGCTGTCTAGAGCTGCAGTTGCTGTTGACTTTATCGTGGGAATGCGGGTATGGTTGACTGTGGACCATTTTCTGCTGGGGATGAAGTGCCTTGAGTAGCAGATGCTGTTGACTTCGTGGTGGTACCTGTTATGTGTGTGTTTGGCAGGTATATGTGTTTGTGCAAGAAGATGCATAAAGTGTGAAATGAAGAGAGAAATAGTGCTCGTGGTGCAATGTGATTTGAAAGCAGTTTGTATGAGAGAGAAGTAAAGTGATTCTGTGTGTGAAGTGATTTTTGAAAGCGGAGATTGCTTGAGATGAATGATGTTCATACCTTCACCTACCATTGCCGCTTGATTGGGGATGGATTGCTGAAGGATGTTGCTGCTTTTGATGAAGAATGTCCATGCTTTGGATGGAGAATGATGATGGTGATGAATTGTTCTTTCCTTTGAAGGAGTGTCGGCGAGATGGTATTCTGGATGGTGGGTTGGTCGTGCCAAAAGGCTGCCTACGTATCCCTTGAAAGGAATCAGACCAGCGTAGTTCAAGGATAATGGAGAATGCTGGAGGAGAAGCTAGGAGCAAAGCAAAGTAAAGCACATACTTTTGCACATAGAAGGAGAAAAAGAAAAAGAAAAAGAAAAATCTTTTTTTTTTTTTTTTTTTTTTAGATTAGAAGGGAAAGAATTTGCACACATGTGAGAAAAATATTTTTTTTTTAGTTCGTGGGTGAACCATTTTAACCATTGTGTGTTTGTAAAGCCAACCCAAGATCAAGTCATGTTCAATCGAAGTCCGGATTGCCTCGCTTGAATGTTGTCGCCGCTGTGTCCAACGAAAATTGATGTCTAGCCCCAAGAGATTTGTCGTTTATGGGGCTTCAAAAGGACTATTGATGCCGAGATGCCAAGGGGTTGCTGACTGTAAAGTCCCTCGATTGCTGAACTTTGAGTGGCTTATGAAGCCCCAAGATGAATCAACTCTTAGCCCATTCAAATAAACTGTCTTTTGTTGTCGACGTGGGCAAGCCCCAAGAGAAGATCATTGATACCAAGCTTTGAGAGATTGCTAAGCCCCAAATGTCATGGGCTTATCAAGTTTGTAGATGGCGGGATGTGGAGACCTTTCGGTGTGAAGCCTCAAATTGGCTTAGCTTTGTATTGAGAGCGGATGCCACATTGGGTAGGACTCTTGAAGGCGATCTCCTTCTTTCTCTTGCTTGGAGATGGATGGCCCTTTTTGTGGTTGATACCCAAACGGCGGAAGGCCCATGTTGGAAGTATAGTACGGTCTTCGGGAGACGTCTCGTGGGAGATGGTGATGTTGTTGCAGATGATAAGGTCTTGGTGTGATAAAGTCTCGAACGGTATGTTTGCTTGAGTCTTCTTGAGTTGAGCCGACGGCGGATCTTCGGATGCATCCTGTGCTTTTGATCTTGGAGAAGGTGGTGCTGTATTGCAGAAACATTGGGATTGGCCGTAACTTTGTCTCTAGAGTTAACATATTGGCATTGCCCACCATAACTCAGCCGGGTTAGTCTAGCATATTGAATCTTTTTCCTTTTCTCTAAGACTTCCTTCAGAATCTCGCTGTGAGTTCTAACAAGAATCATCAAATTCGTTCATATCATCGGAGCCTTCATTTAAAACCAAGAGGCCTTTTGACTGGAAGTGTTGAGAGACCCTTGAAGCTTGATCTCTTTCATGGAGACATAGGGCTACTCTATATTGCATTGGTCGAGCATTCTTGTCCCCAAAGGACTGTCGGTCGCGAAGCTCCAATATTGCCCTTTGCTTGAATTGCTTGTAAAGCCGTGGCCCAAAAGATTTGTAGATTGCGAAGCCCCTTGAGAAGCTTCAAATGTTGCTGGGGACATTGAAGTGAATTGCTTCTTGCCGAGGGAGCCTTTAAGACTTGACTGTAGCCCCTAGAGTGCCATCATTGATTGCGAGAAAGGTCCATCCTTGATTGGGGGAACGAGCACGGGCACACATGACAAGAGGGCTTTTTGTCATCCCTTTTTAGAGACTTTGAGGATAGTCTAACACATCTTTCTCGAGCATAGAAAAAGAAGCCCTTGTTCTTGAGTCACATAGCCCCTAGGGGTCATCATTTGTTGAGCAAAGCAAGAGTGACTCATCCTTGTGCGAGGGAATAAACATGAGAGGACATGGCAAGAGCTACTCCATTTCTCGGGAGCCTTTCGGCGTACTTTAGAAGCACATACTTAAAGAAGCTTTGAAAACTGAGACACATGTTGTTGCTATTTGCTGCCCAAGGCAATTGACTAGCTAGGGGTTATTTTTGCAACCTCGTGCCCTTTTATGATGGGCTCGTTCTCGGATGGGTCTTGGTTACCACGGGCCTTCTTTTCATGAACCCAGAAATGTACACTGCTGGAGAATGATGCTGATAACTCAAGACAACTTTTGATGGTGCCATATCTTGTCGAGCCTTTTGCAATCCCAAAGTTAACTCGGCGGGGAATTGATTTGTTGAGGAGATCCAATGTAGAGCTTGTGCAGTTGTCCTCCTTAGAAGCCGGAGATCTCCATTTATCTTTCCCTTCTCTCTCTCACTCTCTCATTTTTTTTTATGACGCACCCTGTTTTTTGCCTAGACCGCCCTTTCGGGTTTTCAATCTAGCGGGCATCTCTTTTGCGTCTTCACTTTTTTTTTGACTCGATTGATGAGGAAGTGTGCATTGACTCTGGCTGAGGAGATAAGACATGTGATTTTGCGGTGAATGTGAGAGCCCGCGCTCGAAAGCCGGACCGCGAAATGATCGTCCCGTGAGGGCGATTCGGGTCCGTTTCGTGCTAATGCGCTTTTGGAAATGCGCTCGGTTCTCACACAATGGTTTCCTCTCGATGGAATCAAAACATTCAAGAGTCGCCACCTCATTTTATTTTAGGAAAAACGAAGATAAAACTTTTTTTAGAGAAAGTGGGTTCGGGGGCTAAGTTACGAGAAAGAGAAGGGGTTAGGCACTCTCCTCGCCCGTGATGGTCTCTAGCATGCATGCCACGTAGATTCAATTTTATGCCTTTTATGCCTTGATTTTATGCCCTAACAAAATGGTGATTAATATGTATATGGGAGTCTTCCTAATCTAGGTATATTTGCTTTAATTCACAAATGAGAGTCGGTTTGGGTGGACTCTCACTTGGTTTTGAAATGGTTTAGCATTCATGTCCAGTAAAGGATATCACAAAGAGGGGGTGGGGGATTAATATTTACAATGGTGAACAAAAAGGGAAACAAATCCCGTAAAAAAGAATGTCCAAAACTCCGTCCCCAAGCATTTTAGGGACTGCTGCGCTCTTCTTCTTTGTGTACCTGCTCTTATGCTTGCACAATATAGAAACTAAAAGTTAGGAAAAGTCCCTAACACATCAAGTATCAACCATGAATTTTCCTCTGATTTTAGGAGCATGTTATGGTGTCCAAATGAGGCATGCAAGATTATACTTTCAACAGCCTAATCTGCCAGATATTCATACTTCCACAAAAGATCCACTTTTTCCATCATGAAAACTGGGGGATAATGGGGAACACTAAACATGAAAGTTATTCCTAACATATAAAAGTTTAGATCTGGAAAGTTTCAAGGCCATTGAGCAAGTTTAAGTCACACAAAACACCTCTGATATTTTAGTGTCAGAACAGAAAGTATGCTAATCTCAGAACAGAGAGTTGAAACAAAAAATGGAAAGAACCTCTTCCACTCAGGGTAAAAATAAGATATTTACATTATAGTATTAATATGTTTGTTTATAACAAAATCCTTTTTATGGTCTAAGACCAAAACCCAAGTTTGCTATGCACAAAGGGAGCAACAAGACAGAAAGGTGCAGATGGACAGTCTGCTGAACATTTACAAAAGGGGTGAAAACACCCATGAAAACTCACTCAAATGAGATGCTATGAACATGAAACTTTGGATACACATAGATCTATATATGAAAAACACAAAACAACAGCCATTTGAGCATTTAATCATAGTATGTCATCACTTAGAGAGAAGAACAACAAGAGTATCCACATTACATCTTTTGGACATCAAATGGAGGTCTAGCCTAACAAGTGGCTAGACCATTTTTCCAAATCACATAAGGATCTACATTTTACATGGATGAACTTTACAAGAACAAAGATTACCTAGGTGTGCTTCCTTTGCTTCCAAGGGAAGACTTTTTTGTTGCTTTTCTTAAGGTGTTTGCCTTAGATTGAGGGAGTGTATGAGTGAGTTGTTTTGGTTTGTTTTTGGTGAATGTTTATGGTGGTGCTATGGTGGTGTGGTGGTGGTTTAGTGACTGGGATTTTGGGAGTATTTTTGTTGCTTGAGAGAGAGCAAAAAAGGGCTGAATATGGAGTGAGAAATGTGGGAGAGTTGTGTATGAAGTGTGTGTGTTCTCTTTGTGATAAAATGGATGAGGGAGGTAAGTGTATGGAGGAGGGAGGTGGGAAATGACCTTAGGCCATCCTTGCTAGGCTTAGGAGTCAGTTTAGGGGGTGGCTACCCCGTCCATTTGCAGCTGGGAATGATCAAAATCAAGACTTTTGTGGCCAAGTTGCTGAAGAACAAACTGCTGTCTGAACCTCCCAAACCAGCCGTACGGCTTGGACTGGCTGCCAGGGGGATCTGGTTTTGCCACGTGTCGCGCTATGATTGGACCATGGCCTACTTGATTGGCCATCTACTTGCTGCCATTAGCTGGATGGTGGTTGGTCATCATCATTTATGCCTTGAATTTTCAACGTAGATGATCACAATTCCTGCTCCGGTATTGGTTCCGCAACAGTCCAAGTTTTGTCCGAGTGTGCGCACAACGGTGTCCCGGTTGTCCGCGGTCCCAACATGGAAGCTGCTTGAAATAATCTTGTGGTCACGTACGTCTATCTGAAATATGTTAATGAGCAAGAAATGACAATAATATATTTTTAATGCACAGAATGGATAATAACGAGCAGTTCTAAGGGTGCGGGCCCCGTTTCGGGTCCCGCAGCTCAAAAATTGAAGTACATGCTTGTTTACTCGTTTTTTCACTTTGATCATGAATTTGAAGTCCGTTTATCCATTCGATGCACCGATAAAGCTTACGGCACTCCCGCATAGCCAAATCGAGGGCTTAGGTCAATTTTAGGGTTTAGACCAATTAAAAGGGGTTTGATAAGGGGTGCGAGATCGGGGTATCTACAGTGAAGACCTCTTGTCACTAAATATGAGTGAGATTGACTCGAATAGGGAAGTGTCCCTAGTATTGACTTTGCATATATTTGTTGAATGACTCACGAAGGCAAGTAAGTCATTAAGAGAGAAGAGAAGGGAAGCCCCAGTTTGATTGCAAGAAATTGGGAGTATGCAGAAAGAATAGAAACCCTAGACTCGACAAGGAACGGAAAGCGATTCCAAATCTAAGAAAGTTGTTCAATCTTTTGGTGATTAATTCATTGGCAAATGAATCGTACAAAGATGTCATGACAAGTTCGAGAGGAAGGCCGATCACCATAATGCGTTAGGGCTAAACATATCTTCTTTCTTGCATGAGACCGGACCCGAAGGTTGCCTATGTTCCTCCAGTGTAGAGGCTCAGGTCACCATAGTTCTTGTGGATTCTCCATTCGTAGTGATGGTTGTTGCTTCGTCCTTCATCGGTGGAATGATGTTGATCTTGTGAACTTCTTTGAATGAAGGGGTATTTTTTTTTTTTTTTTTTGTGCTCTAACTTTTGCCTAGGTTGATTTGAGGATTTCAACCTAGCGAGCTTTTTTTTTTTTTTTTTTTTTTTTGAATCCCCCTTTGAAACATTGCTTGATTTTTCTCCATGGTTGTTGCTTCACCTTTCTTTGGCTTGATTTCGTCGTTGTTGATGTCTTCGTTGTTGATGCCGTCGTCGATGTTTAGCCCCTAGGAGTTCAAGCGATGGTCTTCGTTCTAAAACTTGTTTAGACATCTTTTCACCATTTTGCCAAGAATTAAATTGAACAACTTGGAAGAGTGTATGAGGACAAGAACGACTTTTATTTGATAATAAGACTCGACATTGAACATGGGACGAGAGAAAACTTTAATACACACTAAAGAGGACTTTGACTCTTTTTTTTTTTTTTTTTTTTTTTAAATCCTATTTCTAGGTAGAGAAAGAAAAACGGAGATTGTTGTCGTCATCCCCCATGTCGTTGTAGTCCTCATTGTCGTTGTAGTCTTCCATGTCACTACATTCTTCCATGTCATTGCTTGGAAACCCTTTGTCGTCGAAGCTTGTGTCATAGGAGGACTCGGCCACTTCTCGGAGCAAATTTTCAATTCTAACCCCGCATCATACATGCTTGAAAAATCGGAGTGAAAATCCCCACTAAGATGAGTGCGGTAGTCCATTTTCAAACACTTCAAGAAGATGTCCATTTGTTCCTTCTTGGAAGGCCTATCAACCATCTCGGCTAGCTTGTCATTCCAACGGCGATAGAAGTCCCCAAATGATTCATTGCCCATTTGCACGGTGCTCTCCAATTCCTTCTTGGTGGGGCGGAATATGGAGTTTCCTTGATATTGTGACTTGAAGGCAAGCATAGCGGCATCCCAATTGAGGCGGGTGGAAACTGGAAGACCCATATACCAATCTTTTGCGACCCCCTTGAGAGTAAGCGGGAAGCATTGTGCCATTATTTGAGGAGACACTTTCTTTGGTAGCATGGCCCGAATGTAGGAGTCAACATGAGTGTCGGGGCAAGAGTTGCCGTTGAACTTGCCAACATTGGGCATCTTGAACTTTTCGGGAAGAGCCTCCATTGTGTTCATGAGGAGAGAAGCTTGATGAAGATCGGTGCTTGGGCCCTTGTGAAAATTTAGCCCACTAAGCCTTTGGTCAATGTAGGACATGAGAGTGTTGACCAAACCGGTATTGATGCCTTGGACCTTTCTTTCATTCGTGAGCCCCTTCAATTGGTCCTCGAGTTTGGATACTTCTCTTTTATGGGCCATTTCCACGTGCTCGTAAGGGGCTCGCCATAAATCATCCTTGCGGCGAACATCCTCGGCTAGTGTATCAATTTGCCCTTTCAATACATTCACCATTTTGAGTAACCCTTCGTTGGACACGGGAATGTTCTCACCCTTGTTGTTGTTGTTGTTGGAAGCCATTGGACCTATTGAGAGAACACGGTCGATCTTAGGTTGGCCCCACAAATACCTTTTGAGTAAAATAAATTCACCCACAAACAAAGGAAAAAGACTCAATCACATAAGAGAAATGACTTTTTTTTTTTATTTAGAAAAATCGGAAGGACGTGGTTCTTTTTGGGGTTTCTAGAAAAATAGTGGAATCGTCACACTAGTATATAGGCCTTCTCGCGGTCCCATATACTCATCGGATTCCACCACGCTTGTGATACCTACATGTGACGGGATTAAACTAAATTAATGTCATAAAGCATACATGCGGGGACGGAATTTTTTATTTTTGTCCAAAATAACCACTTTGGGAACGGAGTTTTATTTTGTCCCATAACAACCATTTGTTTCTTTTGGAAACGGCATGTATGATTTGATGACATTAGTTTAGGGGAATCTCGGTACATGAAAACCGACTTGGTCACGGAGTGTTAGACCTTAACTAGAATTGTGTGGTTTGTGCTCGGCTTAAATATGAGGCTTAAAGGTCACCCCCGGCATGTAGTCGTGAACTACGCCACGGGCTGAGGTTTACCGCTTCGGAAGAGTCAAGGTCGGGTGGAGCTTGAAACTTCCTAGGACGGGCCTCGGTGGGTTTGGGGTTGGACTTGTGCGACTCGATAGTGAGCAGTTGATAAGAATTGTGCGCGTAGTGTGAGGTCTAACAAGTGACAAAATATTTTTTTTACAGGAAATAAAAAAAAATAAGCACGTTATTTACAACTTTCGAATCACTCGTGTGACCGATAAAAATGAATAAACAAAAGTAAAAGGGGGTGTATGCAGGCCCGGTGCCCACACACTGTCAAAACTGCCCATTCTGTTCACTGTTCTGTTTACAATTCTGTTATGGAAAATGGCCCAGAAGCGCGCGACTCAGGGCAGTTACGTGGGAAGCGCGCGCATTTCGCCATGAATGTGGGAGGCGCGCACATCAAGGGTACCTGTCAGAATGTTAGAAGAAACCGCGGACTCAGAGGATTGCCCTGGTCCCAAATTATGTAACTTTCCCCTGCAGAAACTTGTTAGCATAGAAATATGAAATTTGAAGGACAAGATGGGAGGCGGGCGATTCTGGTAATTAGGGTCGGACGCGCGCGCTTTAGGCCAAGAAGTCCAGAGGCGCGCGCTTCCTACCCCTTTTACCAGAATGCCCAGAAAATAAAATAAAAGAACACCAAAAATGAAAAACACAAGTTTAACCCTCTATTCATCACCCCAGTAGAGTCGCCACTGTAGATTCCCCGGGGGACCACGGCTTGGCTAGACCGCATGAATTACCTAGGATGTCTACTTGATTTTAATATTCGCCACCCACGTTTTAGAGGAAAGTGAGAAAACCTAAGAAAGATAGCCTTTTTGTACGAAAACCAAAGATTCGGGAGAGAAGGGTTCGGGGGCTAGGTGACGGAGTGGGAAGTACTTAAACACCCACTCCGCCCCGCTTACGCGGGTCTTGCTACTTTTGGTGTTCTAATGCTAAATGTCCTTCAATTTAATAATAAGAGAAATGTGCTAACAATTATAGTGAAAAGAAAGGAGAAATTTATAGAGGAAAAATAAAGGAGAATTGTTTATTTATTGATTTATGCTAAAGATTACATGTCGAATTATCGCTAGGTAATTACATTAAGAAATGAGAATGTAAATTAAAGTGGAATTAAAATGTTGGGATGTAACCTTGACCAAACTTCAATAGTGAAGTGGCCTTTTGGTTGTATCCCTTTTTATGGAGATTGCATACATTGACTAGACATGAATAAAATAAGAAGAAGAAAAAGGGAAGTTGTACCTTAAGAAGAAGGACTTTAAACATTGACTTGAAGATGGTGTTGTTGTAGAGAAAATGTTGTGCAACACTTTGTGTAGTGTTTTGTAAAGAAATCTTGTTGAGAGGATTTGTGTATAGTGTATGTGTAGAGAAAATTCAAGTCCAAAAAATAAGGTCCAAGAGAGGTAAAAGAGATCCAAAAAAGATGGAAAAGAGGTCCCCCTCCAATGGTGGATTGGAGGGGTTTTTATAGTTGAAAGGGGATGTTTTTTGTGCCAAGACGGAGTCACCAAGATCAGTTTCCCGGGCAAAATCATATAAATGAGCAAGGGAGGGATTCTTGGACAGAATCTGTAACTGACACGCCCAAACGCGCGCGCATCCCGTATAGTCGGCGGGAGGCGCGCGCTTCTGGCCCCAAAGGGCGGAGGCGCGCGACTTCGAAATGGCGATTTTGACAGAATGGACTAGAAAGTTTACTCTGTTGTGCAGTTTAGTCCAAAACTGACGGAATCAGTTAAGAACTTAACCGAACTAACAGAAATTAACAAAAACAAGTAAAGTAAAAATACTATGTATGCAATCGGGGTGAGAGGTCCAAGGCGGGGTGTCTACACCTAGGCCGCCCTTGCGGGTTTTCAACCTAGCAGGCTACTTTTTTGCGTCTTTTATAGCACACCCTGTCTTTTGCCTAGGCCTCCCTTATGGGTTTTCAACCTAGCGGGCTACTCTTTTGGTGCCTTTTTTTTTTTTTTTTTATGAGTGATCCAGCCGACTCGATGGGACGGGGACTTAAGATGTCTTTTGGAGAAAACATGCAGGGGCATTTATTTAGGCGGGAGACAGTCCCTCAATTGTATCATGAAATAGGAGGAAGCCCCTGCTTGACAGAACATAAGTGTTTAGCTCTTTCCTAAGATGTAGAGAAGAAGACTTGTCGAGACATTTGAAATTTGCCTTGGTTAAAATTATCAAAATGATTGCTTGGATGGATCATGTTCATTATTAAGTCAAGATTATAACAAGCAATTAGCCTTAACATGTATAAATGTTGTGATCAATTAGGATTAAGATTCAATCAATGGCAAGATCAAAATGTGTTTATGGGGAATTGGTCCTTGTCTGGTAAATAGGTCATTGATGGGACCAAGGGGGAGAGGCTTGGCTACTTTGGGAAAGCCATGGTTTGACCGTTCTTTCTCATGCTGTGACCGGATCCGAAGGTTGCCTACGTTCCCCTCAGTTTGAGGAGCTCAGGTCGCCGTAGTTCGGCCTTGGGCCGTCTTTTGCTAAAATTGGCTTTCTTCTCACGTTGTCTCGGAAGACGTTGTTGATCCTTTGATGTAGATCCTTCCACTTCGTGGTGAACTCTTTGGGACGGGCCTTTTGGGGTGAACCCTCCTTTTGTGTGAACTCTTGGGGGTGGACCTTTTGCGACGAGCTCTTGAGGCAAACTTCCTCTTTGCATATGCTCATTTCCATTCCCTCTTCTCCCTTTTTTTTTTTTTTTTTGGAGGAGGTAAACATTAGCCCCAGCTCACTTTCTCAGACATTGGCTCCTTTGTAGCCCCTTGGTGGCGTGCCTATTACTTTGGGATGACTTTGAAGATTTCGGGAAGCCCTATGCTTGGTCGCACACGTGTGAGCACTGTCAAATCTCGGTGGTCGAGAAACAACGTCCTCGCCTTTTCACTGTCTTGGGATGCCTTCGATGTGCATCAAGAATTGGTTTTGGAAATGTGTATCGGGTTGTGTATCGGGGAAGTGTATGAGGGAAGACTTGCCATTAATGGTTTTTTCATGCCAATTGATCACAACATTTATTCACATCAAGATTAATTTTTTCCCTTTAGCATTTCTCATTCGTGTTAGGTCCATTCGCCCTTAATGAGTCGTCATTGACTAGTATGCTTAGAAGTCAATTCATCGTTTTGGGGACGTAGCAATCAATTGATCATAACAAGCAAGGCAATTTCAAGAGTAAATGTATATTGCAAATAATGTCTCAAGTCTAGAGATAAGAGAATGAAAATGACTCTTTTATTGAGATAACTTTGTACATACATGTCCAAGTGCGGACCTTTTCAAAACTAAAAAGACACAGTCCGGGACGGACTTTTGGTGAAAGTCTAGATCCTACGATGCTGGAAGACTCATCATTTTTTATTTTTTATTTTTTTTTTATTTTTTTTAGGGATGGGCTCCTATAAAGTGCGATGGTTCGTTTTCTTCCTCAATTGTCGGAGAGTTTGTCGGCGGCACATTCCATGTCTTCCACGGGGAACTCGGGTTCCTTGTCGTCGGGAAAGACGTCACGAGGTCTCCACTTGGCCTGGCATTGCAATCGCCAGACTCGCCTTTGGCCATCTCCTTTTGGTGGTTCCCTTTCAAGGGGCGTAACCTCGCACATGGCATTCGGCGAAGGTACGGATCTCCATTTGATGTAGCCGCCTTTGGGCCACTGAGGCATGGGTCTCTTCTCGTGGACGGTGTCCCAATCCTGCTCACGTGGATGGAAGTCTCAGACGCCATTTCAGATGTGGGCTCCTTGGTTGATGTTTCCGGTGGACAAGACCGCAAAGGACTTTAGCATTTTAAACCTCGAGGTGAAATTATAACCATGATTTAAGAGGAACGCCTCATTAGCGGATTAGCCTTTTGGAAAAGAGTTGACCTTTTATTTTAAGAAAACCTGATTTCCAAATTTTTTTTGAATGAGGATTGACACACACATTTTTTTATTTGAGTAAAAGACTCACACATTCAAATGGGGTTAACGGAGAGACGATCATGACTTAAAACGGGCTTCTGGGAAGAGGTGAGTGATTGACTCACTTTCCTAACGGACTTCCTAGGGTGATGGAGAGCGGCCCTAAAGGTCCTAACATAAAGGTTACGGGGACAAGGAGCCTCCTTGGCTTGTCGGAATATAATCAGTATAACATGGGACAAAACCTTACTGGCTTGGGACCAGATGGTACTCACACTAGTTCGAGCCATCAAGGCGATCGGAGCAACTGAGATGGTCATCACATGGAGGTGCAAACTGAGGAGGCCAATGCTTGACCAAGATATATTACCATGTGGTGCCATGACAGCTAAACTTGAAGGGGTCATGGGAACGAAATGGCATGAGGGGCGCAGAATTGGTCATCATGTGATGGCCTAAGGAAAGGGGAGAGAGTTACCCTAAGCACCTTTTGTTTCTTTTCTTTAATAGACGCTTTGGAGGATAACAGGGATCCATCCAAATACTTGACTAACTTCCTAGGGAACTATGCCTAGGGGTTTAACGGGGACCTAGGGGGACAACACCTAGGTGTTTAGCGGGGATTTCAACGGGGACCTAGGGGACAACACCTAGGGTTCCAACGGGAATCTCAACGGGGACCTAGGGGACAACACTTAGGGGTTTAGGGGTTTAACGGAGGTTTTAGCGGGGATCACAAACGGGATCACAACGGGGATCACAACAGGATCACAACGGGATCACAATGGGGATCACAACGGGGATCACATCGGGGATCACAACGGGATCACAACGGGCATCACAATGTACATCACAACGGGATCACAATGGGGATCACAACGGGGATCACAACGGGATCACAACGGGGATCACAACGGGGATCACAACGGGATCACAACGGGGTCACAACGGGGATCACAACGGGATCACAACGGGAATCACAACGGGGATTACAACGGCATCACAACGGGATCACAACGGGGATCACAAGGGGATCACAATGGGATCACAACGGGGTCACAACGGGGATCACAACGGGAACCTTGGAAGGATAGCGGGGATCCATCCAAAGGCTTAACGAAATGCGTTTATGGAAGTCTTGGAGGATAACAGGGATCCGTCCAAAGACTTAATGAAATGACGCTCATTAACACAAGAATGCAATGCGCCAAGGCCAAGAATCAAAAACGGAGCAAAGTCATGCAATGTGCAATTATTTATTCATCCAAGTTTACTTAAAAAGCATTTTTATTTCCTAAATGGTTGGAAAAGATTTCTCTTCTTTTTCGCAACTACTCTAATTCCTAGATCAGTGGAGATCATCACTACGTCTATAGACCCCTTGTTTTTTACCTGTATTGCACTCTCCCAAGGACGGACTATCCCGGGCGAGGGTCCTATAGGGCAAGCGGCTTCCACCGATCGAAAGAAATGATCCTAAGGTCTAATGCGTCGTAAGGTTCCCGATGTGCGGGTTATCCTAATCATAATTAAGCCCCAGTCGGGATCGAGACTGTTTCGAAGGCTGCACCGATATTCCGACACGACCTCATTTTGAATGAGGTGTCTCAATCCTCGACCATGAGCTTAAGGATGATTAACATGACTCGTTCATTAGGGCTTAACGACACGGTGGTACCCTATCTTCAACACATGACCTTTGTTAATTGTGGTCGTCATTAACACACGGGTTAATGGCGGGTTAGGCTACTCTTACATTACATCAAGTAGTCGTAACCCGGGCATTAACTTGGCCACAATTGACTTTGGACACGTGCTTAAAGACAATGGCAACGTGAACTAGACCAAAAACCAACCAAAGTCACGGTATCTGTGTGTCACGGACATGTGTGGTTGACTCGGCTCGGAAGGGGAGGTGGAATGGACCCGTGCGCGCTCGAAGGGAACAAGAGGGCCAATCGAGCTGCATCTGGAATCCATCTCGGGTTTAAAGGGTATTTGGAACGTGCAAGGTCAAGTGCGCGTTGTGTGAAATCAATTCTATATTCCCCTTTTGAGTCAAAATAGAGATTTTTATTTTGTTTTTCAACATGATGAGCATGGCATAAGCAAGATATGAACAAGTATGAACAAGCAGGGAGTAAACAATTCATACACAATAAGTCAAAGAATACAGACAAAGATCAAAACTTGTATATGTACCAAGTTGTGCACAACCAATGATTTTGAATCAAACATTTTGCAAAAGAACAATTTTCTCATTGAAACCATTTGTACAAAGCAAGTTGTGCACAACGAGAAGAGTCAAGAAAATTTTACAGAAAAGGGTTATGCACAATGAGATTTTGGAAACCATTTTTGTTGACAAAAGATCATGCATAACCAAGTTTTGGCCAAAAGAATAAAGGTAATGTGCACAATTAAGGCTGTATATTTGGAACCTGGACAAGCAGAAGCAGAAGGGTATTCAGAATGTTGCTGCCCTGCACAAAATTGTTAATGTGCAACATTCTGACCCTTTTACCAAACTAGCCGTACGGCTAGAACCATGGGGTTGAGATTTTTCTCAGTTTATTATCATACTCCAGCTTATTGCATTTCCAGAACATATGTACTCAAAACAGTTCAAACAGAAACAGCAAACACACACAAATATGCACAAAGTCAACTAACGGAAACGGGAGTTTGACCCACACAAAAGTGCCTTCAAAGCTTCTAAAGAGAAGTTTGCAAGCACTTTATCTCCCCAGCGGAGTCGCCACTGTAAGGATCCCGCCCCCCCGGAAAGAACAAAGAAAGGATTTTCGTTTGTTTTAAAGTTGTTTTAGGGAGGAAATGCCAAACGCGGTTATCTCACAAAAACTTAACGGAGTCGCCACTTTTGTTAATTATTTAACCCAACAAAATAAAAGGTTAGAGGTTCTATTAGTTCGGAGGTCAGGTTACGCCTTGGGAAGAGTTTTACGTAACCCAAGTCGCCTCGGATGAGTCCGAGTCTCCCTAATGTTGGTTAACAAAAGTGCATGTGTGTGTGTGTATTTAACGGAAAAGAGTCCGTTTTAACTTTTATTCAAAATTTAACTGAAAAGGGGGTCCTTTATTAAGAAAACAGGGATCAGAGGACAAAATGGACATTTTACCCTCTGAGCCCAGAGTAGCCGTACGGCAAGAGTATACTCTTCCTGGAATTTTTACAGTTTGTCCAAGAACAGTCCAGTTCCAGGCAGAAACAGAGCATTCTGCTGAAACTGGACTAAACTGTTCTGATTTCCAGTTTATGATTAACAACAAAACTTAGAAAAGATCATTCCTATGCACTTAGATCATCAAAAGAGCCCCCAAAAACCAAGACTTGGGTGTGATCAAAGGCAATCATTGGAGAAATTTATGAAAAGTTGATGAACATGGCTTTTGAACCAAAATGACCATTTGATGACTAAAGATGGAAACTTTATCATCAAGATGGCATTTTTACACATTATTAACCTTTTAGGGACCAAATTATTGTATAAAGATTCAATCTTTATGACCCAAAATGGGATTTCAAGGCTAAATCAAGAGGGGAAGTGATAAACACCAAGGTTTTATCATCCCACATGATTATCATGGCCACATCAAAACAAAATTAACATAAATATTTGAGCTTTCACCACAAGAGTGGATCCTTAAGCCAAAGGCAACCTTGGGGCAACATTATTTGTCATAAAGATTTGATCTTTGTGACCACAAAAGGGGTTTGAAGCTAGATCAAGTTTTGGATGATAAAGATTGAAACTTTATCATCCAAATGATCATCCTTGCTTACAATTAACAACATAATCAACCAAAACATGTTCCTCTTCCATTAAAATAGATTAACAAACAAGAAATATCAACAAACCATGATCATCTTTAGGTTAGAACCACTTTCACACAAAGTGTGAAGGGCACCTTGAATCATTCATGGTTTGGACCATATGTATACATAATAGTGATATATATATATATAGCTTGGAATGCCAAGGCTTGTAATACATATATATATATATATATTGCTTGATATGGACAAGACTTGCAAGAAATATAAATTGCTTGAGATGGACAAGACTTGCAAGAAATGTAAGAGATGAGCAAATAAATATGAACAAACAAGGAGATGAAATGGAGAGAAGGATGGGGGAGAAGGTGGCTTTACCTATGTTTGGTTAGGCCAATCTTCCTCTCTCTTTTCACTCTAAACACTCTTCTGGAGTGATTTTAACAGAGTAACACTAGCAATAATCGTTTCTCCCCCTGGAATGATCAGCAAGGGGTTCAATTTATAGGGGCTGATAGTGCCCAAAGTAGCCGTACGGCTCATGTTGGCGACCTTCTGGATTTTTCAATCTTTTAATTCCAGAACAGTCCCTGTGTCCATATTTTGTCTTAGTGAGGTCTTGGCCTATCAGTTTATCCCTGAATGGTGCCTAGAATTCCTCTAAGTTGGTCAAATTCAGATTGGGGTACTTACAAATGGTTCCGCTATTAACATCTTGCCGTCAAGGATGATGGATGTAGTCGGTGTCTGTTGGTCCCAAAGGGCAACAAGAGTATGAAAAATAGCTAGAGGAGGGGTGAATAGCTGTTTTAAAATTCTTTTCGTACCCTTGATAAACTCAATTACAAATGCCCACTTTATCAAGTAAGCGTTATGATATGCACCTAAGTGAGTGAGTGAAATGCACAGCGGAATTTAGTAATGTAAATAGGCGCAAAGTATGATAAAGGGGGCGCACACATACTCTAAGTATTTTGGCTCAAAGTGGGTGAAATAAGAAACTAAGGCAAATGATATAACAAACACAACACAATTAAATCAATCAATCTACAATGAATAAACAAACAAATAGTTAGATATGATATGAACTTGAAAGGAAATAGCAAGATAGTAAGTACGCGCTATTTGGAGAGGTTCGATCGGGAAAATGATCTACGTCCTCTACCAAGATGGTTAGTCTTGTATTTCTAATGGAGATCGTATATAATGAGAGAGTGTTACAAATTACAATCGTTTGAGCTTATACACTAACTCAAGATCTATTTCTATGAAAGAACAAATCCTAGACAATAACCGGTGTATCTCTAAAAGAAAGATCTAAGTGATCAAACTTAAAGAGGTGCGTGTGTGATTTTAGATTCAAGGCTCTTTAGATCTTTGAGATTGAGAGCACAAGAAAACGAAAGTGTTTTTCCTTGAGGATCTGGGCTAAGGATGAAGTTATGAAGATGTTCTTGAGAATTCTGGAAAATCAAAGGCAATCTTCAAATCTTCAACAAATGCTTGAGAGAGAAATTCGTGAAATGCTTAGCAACTTCAAATGGTTGAAGTTATGGGGTATTTATAGTAGAGCCCCAAAAACTAGCTGTTGGAAATCCTTGGTGAATCAGAGAAAGGACGGATATGCTGTCGCTCATTGAGTGGAGCACGTGTCCTTTTATAGCCGTTAGACACATAACACAAATATGACCGTTATGGACAGATGTCCTTAGATGCAGGTGCATACGTTTTATTTAACCACCATTGGATTATTGGCGTAGTTTGAATCTCTTCAAGTTTTCGAGTCTTCATTAAATCACTGAATGTTATTTCAACATTTATGCGCGTTGAGCCAAGGGGCGCGTAGACATAGGGCGCACTAAGCCATCTGGGGCGTATGAGCTATGCTAGGCGCATACTCATGCGCGCGCCTAAGGAGGCGCATGGCGCATGGGAGAGGCGCATGGCGCGTGGCTCAAACTAAACTTGTCATTTATCTTGAATCTTGATCTTCTTGCCCTATTCCTAAGCCTATTCTATTATAATGGACAACCTAAAAAATGAAGTATAAATACTTCTTACATATGGGTCTAAAGTCCATGAAATAAAACTTAAGTGATGGATCAATCAAATCTAATCAATCCTATTACATTGAAACTGAGATATAAGTGGGCATACCCAACAATCTCCCCCTATTTGATTGATGCCATTACCTACTATATCAGGGACAAACATTACACTTGATAATAACATGTCAAAATAAATGAAATTGGTAAATCATATCTCAAGTTAATGCACACATTAGTCCAAGATATAGATTTCTAATCTATACCAATAAGGATAAAACTTTACAACTGAAAAGATAGAAATGATAGTTTATAACACATTCAAATGATATATGAGTTTTAGTTTTGAGATATGTTTAAACAAAGTTTAAACTCAATGCATGAAATATGAAGCAGTTCAAATATGATGCATATAATTTTAAACAACATTCATTGTTCTACAAACAAGAAGTTTGAGTGAACAAGGTTTGAAATAATAGTGATGCTTGGTTCTCATTAAAACTTGGGGAGTTAGAGTTACAGATTACAAGTTTTGAACAGAACAAAAACAAAAGGTGCTAAAACAGGTAAGCACTAAATCACAAGGTGCTAAAACAGGTAAGCACTAAATCACTAACAAAAGCTTCTAATCACAAAAAGAGTTCTAACAACTTACAAACAAAATATAAACTAAGGGTTGGGAGGAGGCGCGTCGTCATCCTTCAATCCTTCTTCTATTTCTGAAATAGAGCGCTGAATTTGTTTGGAGAGTTGGTGACAACGGTTTACAACACCGTGAGTATCAGTGACACCATCTCTAATGTAGCGCAGATGATCAACATTGATGTTTTGATACTCATCAATGGTGCACTGAGTGATGGATTGCTGTTGTGAAAAGTTTTCAGTGAAGGCTTGGAAGTTAGCTTCAACAGCAGCTTGGGCAGTGAGAATATCAGCAGAAACTCTATCTGTGCGCCTGTTTGCACTGGAATACGCGGCATTAAAGTGAGTGACAACTAATTCCTTCAAAACATCAATCTTTGAGAGCAGTGAATTAATGTCAATATGCGCGCCAGGAGCAGAGCTGGAAGAGGGCGCAGGAGTTTCAGGAGCTGAAGGCGCATTGGATTCAGGAGCTTTGGGTTCTGCGCCAGGATCAGCACCATAAACAGTTAAACCCATGATTTCTAGTTCATCCTTAACTTCTTTGAGTTTATCAACAACACTCAATAATTTTTGGCTATCTCCAGCCACCATCTCAAACAACTTCCTTATATCACCTGCTATATTCAACTCTACCTCCCTTATGGCGTTAATGAAATCTTGGCCATCAGTGAGTTTGATGCCACCATCTATGCGCTCATGTAAGGAAGCAAGAGTACCTTTGAAAAGCTCATTCATTTGATCTATAGCGTCATTCCATTGTTGAGGAGTAAGGAAATGTTTGTCCTTGATATTAGCATCTATGCGCGCCATCTCCCCCTTAATGGCAGCAATCTCATCAGCTTGTTGAGTAAGCATAGAAGTATGAAGCTCCATCTGAGAATTAATGTGAGCTTGGCCTTGCTGAAGTTTCTGAAGCAATGAGATAACCATAATCATATCAAGAGTGGGAGGAGCAGGAGTAGGTTGAGGCGCAGTAGAAGAGGAGCGCCTAACTGGTGATTGAGTAGGAGCGCTAGGAGAAGGAAGATAGTCATTACTTGAAGTAGGCTCTACTGAAATAGTTGGGGGCGCAGAATCACAAGGAGAAGGCGCAGAAGGGCTCTTGCGCCTAGTCAAGGGCTCTGGCTCCCCCTGAACTGGATCATCACTCAAGTCGCCAAATTTTTTATCAGATAGCCTATCTTTGAGTGCTTGGCGCTCAGCAGAGAGTGGTTCTGAACTAGACCCTATGCCTTTGCACCTTTCAGACTTGGATAAATCAGCAGCCTGTTTCAATCTATAGTCCTCATCCCTCTTTTTCTGCGCTTCCAGTCTACTGGCTTCCTTAGCGCGTTTAAGTTCTTTCTCTTCTTCAGTGTCAGTTCGAGGGCGCTTAGGAGGTCTACTTGTACCTTCAGCAATCCCTTTTCCCTTTACTTTGTCTGCGCCAGGAGCAGTTGCTTCTACGCGCGGTGCTGCGTCAGGTTCTGCACCATCTGCATCTTCATCAGACTCAGTGGCTTCATCAGCCAACTGATCTCCTTTAACTCTTGGCGCGCGCTTAGCCATGCGCTTTCTGCGCCTTTTCATAACCAAACTGTCTTTGCCAAAAATTGGAACGTCAGTGGTTTGATAAGTTGGGTTCTGAGCGAGGAAATTAGCAAGAGCAGGATAGGTGAGAAATATCTTCGTGAGTATTCTGCAGTGAGTTTTGAACTTTGTCTTCCCATCAGCCTTGTTCTTGTTGTACTTATCAATCTGGTCCGACAAAGTTTTGAATAAGATTTGAGGCCAGTTGAGGATTGTGTTTCCCACAATAGCTACAGATATTCCCACTGCTCCATTGTGAATCTTTTCACATTTCCCGTCTTGAAAATAATGGAAGTCCCCACCAAATGCACGATATGCGCCAGTAAATCACAACCATCACTTATTTCAATAGATTTGATGTTATTCTGAAGAGTAGGAATGTTGAGATGGGTACTCGCCATAAGATTCTGCGCAGCAGCAGGATAGGTATTGATTTTAACAGCTACACTCAGAGGGCCAGTCGTGTTGAAGTTGATGATATTCTTGAGAGTGGCAGTAGAGATAGTTATAGCAACGTTCTGAACGTTGGCGCATATCCTGTAGTGCACGTATCCATCAGCAGGAGTCTCAACGAGAGTAGCAGTTGAGAAGAATTCATCCACGAGGAGCGGTGAGTAGAAAGGTTGCTCCAAAGTAAATAGAGGCAGTAGACCAGCTTGTCTGATAAAGTCCATAATATCAACGCCAATTTGGACTGCAGATAGCTCAGTGAGATTAAATGTCTCACCGGGCCTAAAATTTGCTGGATCCTGAAAACATAACAATGATTTAAGTTAGGAGTTTATCAGGAGCATAGAATCATAAAATGAGCAAAGTAAAAAAACAGGCGCATAGAATGAATTAGGCGCATGAGTTAAGCAACAAAGGAGCATAATTAATACAGGCGCATAGGATTTACAAGGCGCATTAAGAATGGTTCTATGAAGAAACTAAGGAAAAGTTAAACAAATAAATTTGACTAAGTACAATGTTAGGCGCATAAAATTTTTAGGCGCAGAATGACTTAGGCGCATACAAATGTAGAGGCGCAGAAGGCATTCAGGCACATAAAAGAATTAGGCGCATAAGAGTGTATTTAGGCGCATAAAATGTGTAAATTAAAACTTAATATAAAAACACACAAAAACAAACAAACACATATCAAACATGCATATGCAAGTAATAAGGATCAAAACATGAAAATTTTGAAAAACAAGTTTTGAAAATTTTGAAACCCAAGTTATGCAAAATTAACGAAGAACACGAAGAACATGGCTTGAGTGCTCGAAGAACACCAAGAACACATAATTCATGAAACTTTACCAAATCAAGTATACAATATATCAAAACGACCACACAAAGACGAGGATAACAAATATATAAATCAAAACAAGTAAAAATCAACAACAAATCTAGAAAATGGATTCAAAGATCCGAAAATTGAAAAGTTCAAAAATGGAGATTTTTCAGATTCGCACCAAATAGCGAATTGATCGTGGAAAAAGTTAGATATAAAGAATCTAAAGCACAAAACGAACATAACCTAACAAACGATTTAGAAAACGGAGAATTGAAGCAAGATTAATCAAAGAAAGCCATATTCGGTTTATGAAGAACCCGAAACTCGGAATAGTAAAAAAAAAACGTGAAAATTAAGAGATTAAGGTTCAAGAAATCATACCATTTCATCTTGGTTTATCTTTGTAGCTTTCTTAGGACCCATGAAGTTATATATAAGATAAAATTGAGAAGAAAAGATGAAAAAGATAAAGAGAGATAGAGAGAGAAAATGGAGAGAGAGAGAGAGAAAACTGGGAGTTGGTAATGATTAAAAGAGGAATGGGAAGAGGTAGGGTTAGTGTATAAATAGGTTTAGGATTTCCAAAAAGAGAAGATGAAGAGATGTGAATTTATGGTGATTTGACTAGGAAAACCATTAATGAGGGTTTTTTATGAAATGATGGCTATTAATGGTTGAAAGACCCAAAGTACACTAGATGTGACATATTGGGTAAAGAAAAACTGCTCTACTTTCCCTACAAGTGTATGAGCAATTTTGATTATTTTTTGCATAAACTCCAAAAACATATGTTTTGGTGTAAGTTTGGGGTGCAAGAAATATATCCCCATAAAATAAAATTTTGAAAATCGAAAAACGAGGGAAAAATAATTGCACAAGTACCCTTGAACAATTATGGAATGTCAAACGACAAAGATTCCTATAATAAATAAGAACAAATATACCTGGTACTTGTGAGTATTGAATACGTTCAATCATTGGAATAATAAATTTTGGTGCATTGATTGAGCCGCAAAAATTCAATGCGCGCGTAAAGGGCGCAATGGCTTATCAAGGCGCGCATAATATAGATCAGGCGCAATGGTTCATTGGGCGCGCAAAGTGAGAATGGGGCGCGCAAGGGTTTTGGGCGCGCGTGGGTTTCCTTGAAACTTTGAAATATATATAACTTTTGAACCTAGTATATTCATAACTCAACAAAACATAAAATCATTAGTAATAACAAAACTATATGGAATTAGTTGAGTTCAAGCATACCCATTTCACCTCTCAAAAAGATGAACCGTTTCGCGTCAAGTGCTTTCGTTAGAATGTCGGCGATTTGATAGTCGGTTCCCACGTGTTCCAAATGAATATTGCCTTTCTCCACGTGGTCTTTGAGGAAGTGATATTTGATGTCGATGTGCTTGGTTTTGGAGAGTATGACAGGATTTTCAGAAACGGCAATGGTTGAAGTATTGTCGCAGTAGATGGGACAATTTTCTTCGATGATATCGTAGTCCACCAATTGCTGCTTCATCCATAGTATTTGACAGCAACAACTTCCCGCAGCGATATATTCAGCTTCGGTTGTTGAGACAGATACTGAATCTTGTTTCTTACTCGCCCATGACACAAGTCGATATCCGAGGAAATGACAAGTGCCACTTGTGCTTTTCCTATCAATTGTGCACGCTGCATAATCCGCATCTGAATAACCTACAAGTTTAAAGTTCGAATCTTTGGTGTACCAAAGTCCAAGGTTAACAGTACCGGATAGATATCTTATAATACTTTTCACAGCAATTAAGTGCGCTTCTCTAGGGTTAGATTGATAACGAGCGCAAACACAAACACTAAACATAATATCGGGCCTACTAGCAGTAAGATAAATGAGTGAGCCAATCATACCTCAATAGAGCATTTGATCGACACGTTTACCTTTTAAATCTTTGTCGAGTTTGTTGCCGGTGGCCATTGGAGTATCGTATAGTTTAGCATTGTCAAGTCCAAACTTCTTGATTAAGTCCTTTGTATATTTGGCTTGATTGACAAATATGACTTCACTCATTTGCTTGATTTGTAGCCCGAGGAAGAATGTGAGTTCTCCCATCATGCTCATTTCAAACTTGCTCTTCATTAGTTTCTCAAAGCGTTTGCACAACAATTCATTAGTAGAACCAAATATAATATCATCAACATAAATTTGAACAAGTAATTTATGACCATTATGTTTGGCAATGAAAAGAGTTTTATCGATTTTACCACGAGTGAAGCCTTTTTCGATGAGAAACTTGGATAGTGTATTGTACCATGCTCTTGGTGCTTGCTTGAGCCCATATAAAGCTTTCTGGAGTTTGTACACATGATTTGGAAATTGAGAATCTTCAAACCCAGGTGGTTGAGCAACGTAGACTTGTTCTTGGAGTTCACCATTTAGAAACGCGCTCTTCACATCCATTTGATATAACTTGAAGTTCTTGTGAGCTACGTAAGCTAGAAATAATATGATAGCTTCAAGTCTTACTACGGGCGCAAAAGTTTCATTGTAATCAATTCCTTCTTCTTGCCTATAGCCTTGTGCAACCAATCTTGCTTTGTTTCTTGTGATGGTTCATTCTCATCCATCTTGTTTCTGAACACCCATTTCGTACCAATCACTCCTTGATCATTTGGTCTTGGAACAAGAGTCCAAACCTTACATCGTTCAAATTGATTGAGTTCTTCTTGCATAGAAACAACCCAATTAGGATCTTGGAGCGCTTCATCAGCCTTCTTTGGTTCAGTTTGAGAGATAAAAGCAATGTAAGCATCAAAGTTTGTAGCTCTTCTTGTACGAACACCAACGTTTAGATCACCAATGATATTATTGATTGGGTGACCTCTAACTTCATGAATTTCAGGAGGTAAGTTAGGTTGAGTCATAGTAACTTGAAGGTCTTTAATTGGTACATCTTCACCAGATTCTAAATCATCAAAATTTGGGGGTTGAATTGGTGTAGAGTTAAAACTTGGGTTTACACCAGATGCAGCAGTAGATATAGGCGCATGAGAGGAATCAAGAGGCACAACATGTGAGTGAGGCGCAGCTGATGATCCATTTGGCGCGCCATATGAGGAGTTAGGCGCAACTGATGTAGATGGATTTCCTTGAGTTGATAGATTCTGATTTTGAGTAGGCGCAACATAAATAGGAGCACCTGTATCATTAAGCTCAACAGAATCATCAGCAACATTTAGAGCCAAATGTGGCTCAAGGAGAGAATGTTCATCAAATGTAACATGTACAGATTCAACTATCACTAATGTAGATCTATTAAAAACGCGAAATGCTTTAGAATGTTTGGCATACCCAACAAAATACCTTCGTCGGCTTTGGCATCGAATTTACCTCTATGTTCGTTTCCGTTGTAGAGGATATAACACTTACAACCAAAGATCTTGAAGAATGCAATGTTGGGAGTTCTACCACGCCAAAGTTCATACGGAGTCTTGTTGTGAAGTTTGTTAATGAGGGAATGGTTTTGAGTAAAACATGCTGTGTTGATAGCTTCTTCCCAAAAGTACTTAGGTAATTTCGCTTCAGCTATCATCGTCTTTCCCGCTTCAATCAACGTCCTATTCTTTCTTACCACAACACCATTTTGTTGAAGAACTCCAGTGGTTGAGAAGTTGTGATCTATCCCATGATCGTCGCAATATCGAGCAACACCGTTATTCTTAAATTCTGTTCCATTGTCGGATCGAACACTAATGATGTCATCTTCTTTTTGGGTTTGGAGTAGTCGAAATAAGGTGGTCAAAATGTTGTAACAGTTGTCTTTTGAGATCATCATTTTCACCCATGTGTATCTTGAATAATCATCCACCACAACTAAAGTATACTTGTTTCTTCTAATACTTGCGGGGGTGACTGGACCAAATAGATCAATGTGAAGCAGTTGCAAACATCTAGAGTTGAAGGATTGGTCTTGTTGGAGAAAGACTTCTTTGGTTGTTTGCCAAGTTGACATGCGGCGCACTTCTTATCATGATGATCAGCAACATTGGGAAGTCCTTTAACAAGGTTATTCCTGCTGAGTTTAGATAGATGTTTGAAGTTCAAGTGACTTAAGCGCTTGTGCCACAGCCAACTATTTTCGCTCACACTTTTAGCTACAAAACAAAGATTAGTACTAGAGTTCATACTATGGAAATCAATAATGTAAATATTTGTCTTACGATATCCCATGAGTAATGTAGCTCCAGTTTTTCCATTCTTGATAAGTCATTGAGTTGAGGTGAAATGGCATTCTAATCCTTTGTCGCAGAATTGAGATATGGATAATAAATTGTGCTTGAGCCCTTCAACGAGAGAGACTCTTTCAATGCACACTTTGTCTTTCTTGAGCTTTCCATATGCAACAACTTGACCTTTGTTATTATCACCAAATGTTACTGAGGGACCTCTTTCTTCATGGACATCTTCTAATAAGGATTCATCTCCAGTCATGTGTCTTGAACACCCACTATCGAGAATCCATTCATAATTTCTAGCTTTTGAAGATCCAGCCATGAAACAAAGAACCTGAAATATAGACATTTAAGCAGGTCCCCTTTATTCCTTTTGGGTCCTAGAGTTAGGAACTTTTGACAACCCACTCTTGCTTGACCTTAGGGTTTTTACGTCCTTTGGCATTGGGAGTGAATCGCAAAAGGTATTCCATGGCCTTGTGTCCAGAACAATCACAAATGGAACAATGATGAAAGCCACTAATCACATGAGTTTTCACAAACTCTTTACTTTTCTTTGGGGTAGCATTCTTCTTTGGGTCAGATGGACTCGCCTTAACAAAATCATTCTTTTGAAATTTTAGAGAGCTTGATCTAGGAGGGCGCATAGGGCTATGAGGCGCACGGCGATGAGGCGCGTGGCTCTTAGGCGCATAATGAGCACTCGAAGAAGGAGCGCGCTTTGTTTCAAGAGGGATTTTGCTAGAGGATGATTCATCTGTAGCTATATCTTTTCCATTAGCTTTCCCAAATTGCTTCGTTGGGTAGACATAATGGAATGTTTGTCTTTTGACTTTTTCCTGTCCTTTTCCCATTTAATTAGAATGTTTTTCCTTGGGAATTTCAAAAGTTTACTGTTTTGTAAATTCACTATCTCTTTCAGCACAGACATCACACTTAAAGTTGTCACTATTTGATGAGAATCCCAAGCCACTTTTATCACCACTGGCTTTTTGGGACTCAAAAATATTGTCCATAGTGACACGAGAATTGGACCACTCATTTGTAATCTTTTTGAGATCAGTAATTTGAGCGACTACTTCATCATTTTGAACTTTAAGAAGTGAGTTTTGTTCTGTTAGAAAAGTGTTTTTAACAGTAAGAGGAGTCATGCTCTTTATCTGCTACTTAAGGAGGGTGAGTTCAGATTTTAGAACAGTTTTCTCGGTCTTAAGCTGGGAAATTTCATCACATGATAGTGCTAAAGCTTCCTTCATTTTATCAAATTTACTGATTACCTTTTCAGCCTTTTTGAATAACTTTTCTTGTTCAGCAACAATTTCATCATCGTTGATTTTAGGAATTGGTGCAGCTGGTTTAACTTGTGGTCTGATGTAAGTTCCCTTTCTTAGCTTATTCCTTGCACTTAGATCACATCGGGCAAACAATAATCCACCATCGCTTTGAGCTGGAGTAAGACATCCTTGTTCAATTAGCTTACTGATGGTTGGTCCTTTCTTCTTTTTCGCCACAGAGTGACTAGTAGATTTCTTGATTGGTTTGTTCAAGTTTTTCATATCGGGAACATCCTTTGAAAAGTCATCGGAGTCATAGTCATTAATTTCAACATCATCTTCATTTTTTGCAACAAAACAAACGAGTCCATCATCGGAGTCTTCATCACTCTCATCGGAGTCTGTTTTAATCCACGTGTTGTGCTCATTTGCTGGTGCTTCTTCTTCAGCAACCATTCCCTTATGACGAGTGAACTTGGGAGTGAATTTAGGAGTATGGCTGCTCTTCTTTTGCATATACTCGAACTTGGGAATTGGGCAGCTCGATGCAAAGTGTCCGGGTTTCTTGCAATTAAAACAAACAAGGTCTTCTTTTCTTTTAGAATCATTGCTCCTTATGAACTTTGTAGGAGCTTTGCTGGTGGATCCTTGATATTTGCTGGTTGAGCCGGGATTGGTGAATTTTCTGAACTTCTGGAATCTTTTCACAAATAAAGCGAAGTCTTCATCATCCATGTCCAATAGCTCAGAAGTAGAAATTTGGCGATCAGAACTTTTCTCTTTCTGAATAGGCGCAGGCGCAGGAGGTTGGGCTTCCTCTCTATGCGCCACCATTGCAACAGATTTTTATTTTCCTTCAGTTTCACTAATTCGCTGAAGTTTGAGCTCATAAACTTTAAGATTAGCATAAAGGTTGTCGCGACCCCGACCCCGCGGGCCCGGAACTCGCGAGCTGGACGTCGACTTACAACAATACACCAAAATAATGAAGATAAAAATTCCATTTTTTATACCCAAAATGTTTAAAACAAAGTTTTAGAAATCCAAGCTTAACAACAACAACAAACTACTAGAATAAGCTTCGCAAGCTCACCCCAAAAATACAAAAGATTACAAATCTTAATGACGTCATTGTTGGTAAAACTATCCCCAAAAGGTTATACATTTAAATAATGCAAACCGATCTAACAACCTGCCCAAAATCTCAATCCTCTCGACGTCCTCCTCGATCCGCGAATCCTAATCCTTTTCCTCCTGGAGGGGGGGGGTTAAGGAAAACAATTTGAAACAAGAAACGGGGTGAGAATAAATCTCAGTAAGTTACTAATGCAACTACATGACATGCTAATATGCAATGACCAATAGCAATTAACATAAGACAGATAGCAGCGGAATAATAAGTGACATGCTGTCAAACAGTAATATCCAATAATCAATCATATAAATAAACATATAACAACAAATGAGAGGCTCCCTATCGCCAACCGTCCCATACCGGTTGGAAATAACGACCAGCTCATCATGCAACACATAAAGCTGAAATAAACACTCATAAGTGGATACATAGCCAAGGTTTCACCCAACTGAAAGAACCAAATAAAGGTCGCTGCGCAGCTTCAATAATCCACAAATCATCATCTTCATAATAGCATGAAAGCTGAAGAGAAATCCCCGGTACCGGAACCAATAACCATAAAAGTGTCACAAAGGACAAGGACCATGACACAAAGTCATGCCCGTTAGCTAGATACATTCACAGAGGAACGCTAACTTGACTTTTCCAAGGCCAATCTGGAAAAGGGGTATAGAAGGGGGCAAAACAATGGTCAACATTATAATGGACTTGGCTTTGCCATTATAATCTTTCCCATCGCCCGATGCAACAAATATGCCAGCTGGGCTTCCAAATAAATGTTAAGTAATAAATACTAGCTTAATTAAACAACTTAGGGTTCCAAAGTAGGGAACCACACCAATTAATCACCATAAAGATGCAAACGATTTCTCATGAAGAGTTCAACAACAACGAACACAAGAAGTTTCTCATACAAGCACAACAACGATAAACGGAATTTCTCATAAAGAGCACAACAACATTGATCATTAAACAAGATGGTTCCAAGACAAGGACCCATACCAAACACATCCTAAAGATGATACCCACGAGTTAATCATAAAGAGCACAACCCAAACGGTCGCTCACCAATGGCACAATGACTATTACCAAAATGACCATAAACATTTACTCAAAAGATATACTAGGACTATGGACTCAACCATCTCATCACACCTGAAATTCCAAATAAGAAATCCGAATGAATGCATCTTAAGGTTAATCAAACCGTAAGTACCCAAACGAATCCAAAAGGTTACCCTTATTAGAACATGATCACGACTGGACTAAACCCTGCACTTTAGTGTTCCAAAACAACCCTCTAGGTACTATAGGATATCACCTAAAACCTAGACCAAGTCTTATTCTAAAATCAATCCGATCAGTAAAATAACTTTCAATTAAAGGGTCTCAAAGTATGAAGTCCTCACTTATATCCCAAAATGATCATAACAACTCAATAAAGTCACTCAATTGGTTTTACAAAACTTGTTCACAATGGATCGATACAACTCCTCTTAACCTCAAACACCCAATAAAATCCCGAAGTATAAAACTTATAACTTAACTGAAGAACCTATACCATCTTGTAGTACTCGAAGAGATCTTCGAAACGATAGTTTACACGCCTAAAACGGAGTCCGGATGAGAAAGTTATGGCCTCCGGAAGATCGAACGAAAAACGGACAAACTGGAAAAAGAGGGGTGCGCGCGCCTCCCTAAAAAGTGATGCGCGCGCCTCCCTAGGTCAGAAGGCTACGATTTCGAAGCAGAAAAGGGTGCGCACGCCTCCCAAAACATGGTGCGCGCGCCTCCTTGCCCGGAGGGATGAAATCCGGCCAAAAACTGGGTTTCTACCATTTTTCCTTACCCATTTCACATAACAATCAAAATCAAACATAATCAACCTTCCTCCAAGCATAAAGATGAACCCAAAACAACTTCTAACTAGAACGGGGACTTAAATAATACCATTCATCAACCAAGATCAAGATTCAAACTCAACATTCCTAAAATCACCATTTTTGACCAAAACTCAAAATAAATTCCAAATAAACTCCAAACTCAACCAAACTTCAAATATAACACATCAAGCATAATATAAACATGATATGAACATTTTAGCATAAAAATGGGGAAAAAGCAACTTACCCGGATTTTCTCAAAGTTGCCGGAACTCGAATATTCTTAGCCCTTTACGATCCTATCGACGATCTAAACAAGATTCATGTTTTAAGAGATGAGAAATAACAAGAGGAAGATGAAGAAAATGAAGATAGAAGTGAGAGGAGAACTTACCCAATTTGAGCTAGAGAGAGAGAGAGATGGGCTGGGAATGAGGGAGAGGTGAGGGAGAAGAGAGGGAGAAGGGGGAATTATTTCCAAAAACTTACACTCAGGCCCCTCCTCTACACTACACACAAATACTTACACTCCCTACTAACTATTAAGACCCAACAATACTACACTAACCCAAATAAAATGCTAGGCATAAATTATTATAACACATACAAAGCACACATAATTCATTAATTAAATAATAATTTAAATGAATAAATGAGCAAATAAATAAATGATAATTATTTATTACTAATAAAATAGAGCCTAGCTTTTGGGTCGTGACAAAGGTTCCTTAGAGTCCAATCATCCAAAGTTCCAGCGTCTTCAAGAGCGCTAGATTTATGTAGGTATCTTGATCCAAAAGCTTGGAGAAAATTGACATTCAAATCTTTGTTTGAAAACTTCATGCCAAGTGAAATACATAGATTGATAATTTCACAAAAGCATTCATAAGTTTGTCTTAAGGTTTCTCCGGGGAGTTGAGAGAAATTGTTGAATCTCTTTTGTACTTCGTATCTCTTGTTCTCCTTGCAAATAGTATCTCCTTCTATATGCTCTTCAATGGCATCCCATAGCTCATTAGCAGTAGCACAATGCATGACTTGTTGTTTCATAGCCGTGCTTAGAGTGCTTAGGAGAATGTTTCTTGCTTTTCTGTCATTTGCAACTCTTCTTGTTTCTTCCTCAGTCCATTCTTCCTTCGGTTTAAGAACTGTAGGTTGAGCAGCGTTGGTGCGTGGATTTGGATTCGCTTTAACCGGAATGTAAGGTCCATAAACTATGGTGTCATGGATCCTTTCGTCGATTAAGTTGAGATGGGTCAATATGCTGAATTTCGACACGTCAAAATGATCTTCATCAAAGACCGGAACATGAGTGTAGTTTGCAGTTGCCATAGGTTTTGAGTTTACCATTTAGAATCGGCACCCAAGCTGTTAAGCTTGAAAAACAAAAGTGTTTTAAAAAGGTGTTTGCTCTAATACCACTTATTGGTCCCAAAGGGCAACAAGGGTATGAAAAATAGCTAGAGGGGGGTGAATAGCTATTTTAAAATTCTTTTCGTACCCTTGATAAACTCAATTGCAAATGCGCACTTTATCAAGTAAGCGTTATGATATGCGCCTAAGTGAGTGAGTGAAATGCACAGCGGAATTTAGTAATGTAAATAGGCGCAAAGTATGATAAAGGGGGCGCACACACACTCTAAGTATTTTGGCTCAAAGTGGGTGAAATAAGAAACTAAGGCAAATGATATAACAAACACAACACAGTTCAATCAATCAATCTACAATGAATAAACAAACAAATAGTTAGATATGATATGAACTTGAAAGGAAATAGCAAGATAGTAAGTACGCGCTATTTGGAGAGGTTCGATCGGGAAAATGATCTACGTCCTCTACCAAGATGGTTAGTCTTGGATTTCTAATGGAGATCTTATATAATGAGAGAGTGTTACAAATTACAATCGTTTGAGCTTATACACTAACTCAAGATCTATTTCTATGAAAGAACAAATCCTAGACAATAACCGGTGTATCTCTAAAAGAAAGATCTAAGTGATCAAACTTAAAGAGGTGCGTGTGTGATTTTAGATTCAAGGCTCTTTAGATCTTTGAGATTGAGAGCACAAGAAAACTAAAGTGTTTTTGCTTGAGGATCTGGGCTAAGGATGAAGTTATGAAGATGTTCTTGAGAATTCTGGAAAATCAAAGGCAATCTTCAAATCTTCAACAAATGCTTGAGAGAGAAATTCGTGAAATGCTTAGCAACTTCAAATGGTTGAAGTTATGGGGTATTTATAGTAGAGCGCCAAAAACTATTCGTTGGAAATCCTTGGTGAGTCAGAGAAAGGACGGATGTGCTGTCGCTCATTGAGTGGAGCACGTGTCCTTTTATAGCCGTTAGACACATAACACAAATATGACTGTTATGGACAGGTGTCCTTAGATGCAGGTGCATACATGTTATTTAACCACCATTGGATCATTGACGTAGTTTTAATCTCTTCAAGTTTTCGAGTCTTCATTAAATCACTGAATGTTATTTCAACATTTATGCGCGTTGAGCCAAGGGGCGCGTAGACATAGCACGCGCTAAGCCATCTGGGGCGTATGAGCTATGCTAGGCACATACTCATGTGCGCGCCTAAGGAGGTGCATGGTGCATGGGAGAGGCGCATGGCGCGTGGCTCAAACTGAACTTGTGATTTATCTTGAATATTGATCTTCTTGCGCTATTCCTAAGCCTATTCTATTACAATGGACAACCTAAAAAATGAAGTATAAACACTTCTTACATATTGGTCTAAAGTCCATGAAATAAAACTTAGGTGATGGATCTATCAAATCTAATCAATCCTATTACATTAAAACTGAGATATAAGTGGGCATACCCAACAGTATCCATGGTGTTGACTTGAGCCCGTCTAAGCAAACAATTAAAGCTTATGACTCAACCTGTCGCACAGTTCTAAGCGTTGTCACCTTGCCCATCACGATTGGAACCAAAATCCTACCCACCGAATTCCACATCATAGACATTCCCACAACCTTCTCACTCCTCCTGGGATGACCATGGTTACATCAGTCAGGCGCAGTACCCTCTTCCTTGCATCAGTGTGTGAAATTTCAATCTGGTAGCGAGGTGATGGTTATCTACAGTGATCTAGTAACTTCCCAAAGGACGGACACCAAGGGCATCCCCGTGTTACAAATACAGTATGGAGAGGAGAGTAGACTGTTCAATGGATTTGAAGTAGTCGCTCAGGCACAGATCTGCGCAATTGACCTCACAAAGACATCAGACAAGGTGGCACCCGTTGTCAAAATATTGCGGAACATGGGCTTCATACCGGGGCTGGGTCTAGGAAAGAACTTGCAAGGTCCCACGAATCTGATTGAAGAAGTTGATCACCAAGGGCTGTTTGGCCTTGGGTACACCCTCACTCCCAAAGACAGAGTGGAACAGAAAAGGATAGAATTCCTCAAGAAAATGAAGTTGCCATACAAGAAGCCTGAAATGCGGCCATACCGCCTCTCTCTTAACAGTTACTTCATTAAGGAAGGTGAGGAATTTTCGTGTTTTGAATTTGCGGAACCGTGGTTTGATCACACCCCCAAGTTACAGAAAGGGTTCGAGATCTTCAGAGACGTAGAATTCGACCGGTCCAACTTGATGCTGACTTATATGGAATATGACGAGGATACGGGCAGAATCAAAACCACCAAGTACGAGTATGCCACCGAAGTCGCAAGTGACTTAGCTAATCAGCTAGAAGCCGCAACCCTCGACAAGCCGACAGCAGAAAGCACAGAGACTCCGGGTTTGACTGAGATGTGGGACGGGCAATATCTGCTTCAACATCTGGGTTATCTAGGGCTCGACGACGACATGGTAGCCGCTATTGGGGATGAATCAGAGAAGGACATCGATCCGAGGACATTGGTGGTACCCATGGAGGGTAAACTGAAGAATTGGTGCACGTTCGGAGGTCCTGTAGCTACTCCTGAGTTCATGGTGGAGATATTGGGGCTTACTCCTTCTCCTACCGCTCCTCTCGCAGCATCTCCTATCGCTTCCTCAAAATCTCCCTCCCCCGAGTCTAGTGTTTTTAGCTTTGAGTTTGAGTCTTCCTCTAAGTCTGACGACCTCACGTCTGAAGACTATGACCTTGTCGCTAACGCTATATTCCCTTTTGCCATGAATGAAGCCCTCGACCTTTCCGAGTATCCCTCCATAGCCACTCTTTTAAATGATAAATTAGCTAATAATCAACCTAATGATATACACTTAGTTAATAATGATTCATTAGAAGAGGCGGACACATACACACTAAATGATGAATACATAAAAGAAATTTCAGAACAGGTTATTAACCAAAGGGAATCTCGAGGCCAAGCTGCCAATGAGGTGCTAACGTGCATGAATTTGGGAACCGAACCGAGCCAAAGGAAACGCAGATTGGGAGCTTGTTCAACGGAACCGAAGATTGGGAGCTTCTTCAATCAATCAATAATCGTTTGAGCTTATACACTAACTCAAGATCTATTTCTATGAAAGAACAAATCCTAGACAATAACCGGTGTATCTCTAAAAGAACGATCTAAGTGATCAAACTTAAAGAGGTACGTGTGTGATTTTAGATTCAAGGCTCTTTAGATCTTTGAGATTGAGAGCACAAGAAAACTAAAGTGTTTTTGCTTGAGGATCTGGGCTAAGGATGAAGTTATGAAGATGTTCTTGAGAATTCTGGAAATAACAAAGGCAATCTTCAAATCTTCAACGAATGCTTGAGAGAGAAATTCTTGAAATTCTTAGCAACTTCAAATGGTTGAAGTTATGGGGTATTTATAGTAGAGCCCCAAAAACTAGCCGTTGGAAATCCTTGGTGAGTCAGAGAAAGGACAGATGTCCTGTCGCTCATTAAGTGGAGCACATGTCCTTTTATAGCCGTTAGACACATAACATAAATATGACCGTTATGGACATGTGTCCTTAGATGCGGGTGCATACGTGTTATTTAACCACTGTTGGATCATTGGCGAAGTTTGAATCTCTTCTAGTCTTCAAATCTTTCATTAAATCATTGAGTGAATAAATCACTATAAGGCGCGTGAGCTAAGAGAGGCGCGTTACACTTTGCGGACGCATAAGAGGCGCAGGCGCACTGTGAGGCGCGTGGCGCGGCGCGACACGTGAGTGATGCGCTTTGGGCGCATGGCGCATGACTTGGCTCAAACTCGTGATTTTCTTGAATCTTGATATTCTAGCCCTATTCCTAAGCCTCTTCTATTACAATGGACAACCTAAAAATGAAGAATAAATACTTCTTACATGTGGGTCTAAAGTCCATGAAATAAAACTTAGGTGATGGATCAATCAAATCTAATCAATCCTATTACATTGAAACTGAGATATAAGTGGGCATACCCAACAATCTCCCCCTATTTGATTGATGCCATTACCTACTATATCAGGGACAAACATTATACTTGATAATAACATGTCCAAATAAATGAAATTGGTAAATCATGTCTCAAGTTAATGCACACACTAGTCCAAGATTATTCATATCCACTCAGAAATCTCAAAGGCTTGTCACAAACCAACTGATTACTGATATTTTACTTCCAGATTATGTTGGTAGTGGTGCCCTAGGCACATTTGATAAACGTTGTAATTGTTATCATTTATTTCATATCAATAAAGAGATGTTTTGATTATTATTGTTGTTCATGTTTACTTATAATAATCTCTATCCCTAGTACTTGTTAAGCACTAGTATAAAGGCTAAATGATCATGAGATGATCATGTTAGATTTATGGGTACTTGTTTGGAACAAGGTACTGGACATGACCCGCTGTATGAGATTTATGTCATGGTCTATGTCGTACATATATCTCATATTAGTTATGTCATTTGAATCCTTAGACATGAAGTTATTATAGTCTTCCACTTGATGAACATTATGTTTGACATATTCAAACGCTACCTTTAACCGGGAAGTTATAAAGGGTATGATTGGCATAATCGGATTCACGTAGAGAAGAGTAATAAGCCAAATGGATTTGTCCCTCTTCGGAGAGATGTCAAGCTTGGGCCTCTCGTAGGAATGATGTTGATGAAAATGTTCGGCCGGACTCAAATGAATTAATTAGATCAATGTCATTTGGATTATCATCATATTCGGAATCGAGAAAGTATTGAACAAAACAAGTTGACTTGTTGATCATGACTTGTGTTCAATGACATCGTGGACAAAGGGATTATGACATATTCTAAAGGAATGCGAACTTGTATCTAGTTATACTATTTGGGTAGGTATGACGGTTTGCTAGAACCTAATCATATCTTATGGATTCATGTTTGAGCCCATTGCCAACTTAGTATAATCCTAGAGGGTCACACACAATAGAACGAATCTTAAATAAGGACTATATTGGAATTTGGAAATTTAGGAAATTTGGGGAAAGTGTGCGACCGCACAAAACGGCTTGGGCGTCCGCAAGTTTAGCTCAAAAAGTACCAGAAACCTTCCAGATAGATGTGTGACCGCACAAGGGTTTTGGGCGGCCGCACACCATGTTGGGACTGGTTTCCTTATTTGTTTTGGAAAAGAATTTTGGACGGGTTTAGACACAAGTTTCCTATTTGGAATAGGTCTAACTTGTATATAAACAGCCAAATTCGGGCCAGAACAGATCATAGCTTTTGTGCAAGTCTCCAAAGAGTTTGAGAGAGTTTTATTTTGTTCTAAGACATCTTAGATTGAAGAACAAAATAATACACAAACCAATATTCAATATAGTTCATATCAATTGTGGAAACGTGTTTCACAATTTGGTCTAGCAACCAAGATCAAGTGTTCTTGATATTCGTTCGTGGTGTGGATACCGCTAGAGGGTGAAGCTCATCATCTTCAAAGTTCGTGTTCTTACTTTCATTGTGATCAAGCTTCAAATCTCCACCAAGATCAAAGCTAGAATTCAAAGTCATCAAGGGTTAGTTTTTCCTCTATTCATATTGTTGTATTTGATTTAATAATTTGAATAGATCTATGGGCTTTAGGTTTCATAAATTTTAAATGCTATATTCCGCTGCGCATGTGACTACGAAACCCAACAGTGATATCAGAGCCCCGTTCATGTTGATTATTTCAATACCTAGATCATGTTATGTGTATATAAATTGTTTATGTGCCTTGCATGATATGAATATTGGAATATATGATGTTTATGTGTTATGTGATTTTATGTGGTTTATTGTTTTGCAACTTTAATCGCACGATTCAATCGCAATAAATATTATGATGGATTCTAAATTGTTTGATTATTAATTCTTATTGGATCATGGTTTTAATAATCGGGGAAAAACAATTTTGAGACAAATTTTCGAACTTTAAAATTGCCTTCTGATCCTACTGTGCGACCACACAGAATCACATGGGCGGCCGCACATGTTTGGGCGACCGCACATACTGATCAGATTGTCTGATTTTGTTAAAATCAGAATTTGGAATTTTCGAGAGATTCAACAAAACCAGTAACAGAACCTGTCCAGACCTGCTGATCTGGAATGGGTTTTGGGTAGTTGGTTTGGGTGTGGATCTTGGGGTTTGATTTTCCTATTTGTTTTAGTCTTGTGAATCTAAGATTGGTTCAAGGTTTGGATGGCTAATCTGCGTTCATCGAGATTGTGTTTCCCAAACTTGATCGCAATCAAGGTTTCAAAGATAAAAACGAAGTTAGAATTATGAAGAGTTCATAATTGCTAAAATTAAGAAACAAAGTTCTTGATTCAATGATTGGAGTTCCATGTGGAATTGTGGATGCAATTGGCCTACGTTCATCGAGACCATCTATTGCTTAGTTTCGGCCACATGGACTACTTTCTTGGTATCTTGAATTAGTGCGGAATTGTGGATGCCTCATGACTTAGTTTCGGCCGCACTTCTTGTTGTCTTGATTTGGAGATAATGACCAAAGTTGAAATAGTCTCATCCTCATAATTATAGAGAAACTAATGACACATGAATATCATGCTTAAATTAATGGAGATTAATTTAGTGACTAAACTTGGTGCGTAACATGTTTATATTATGTGCTCATAAATGTGTTGTATGATATATGTGATGAACCTTCAAAGAAAGTTTTAAGTCCTTTTGCCATGCCATGATTAAAGCACTTGTTTATACATGGGTAATTTTGTGTGGGCTCGCCAAAGCGAGGTGCATTTATATTATTCATGTAACACCCCGAATTTTCTTATAATATCTGAGCATTTAATGGCATTAAATATCCATAAATAACAATAATAAAATACTTCAAATTAGGGTTCACAACGGCCCCTTATTCAACCATAAATTCAAACAATAGCGGAAGCGTAACTTAAACTTGTCTTGGTAGGTAACAACCCTAACCATTAATGTACTTCAACTTACATCAAGATAAATAAACGTACTTAAACTATTAAATTAAGAATCTTCAGTCCACCGTTTTCCTACGGCTGCTTTCCTTGTCTTGTCCTTCTACTTAAATCCTGAAAACAAATTTATAGAGAAGGGATGAGCGAACGAATGCTCAGTAAGTTCATACGTGGCCTCTCCGGTTACTAAGGAGAGACGACCAGAACGAATACTTCGAATAACTTTTACAAGGATAGGTTCAGTTACTTTTGGATTCAAGACTGCAGAACAATGCAGTCATATTACTTTTAAGATTTTACTTTCAAAGGATTATGGCACTACAATCCAAAGGGATTCATTCAAGTTCCGTCAATTCCTTGGTAACGTACATTATAACCTCAATGCCAAAGGTACAATTTATACACCTAGCTTTTCCAGCCAATAGTGTGGGTCGTAACATATATGGTATCCACACACATATGCTCGGGGTCTAGAATCATCCTTGTAATCGGACAATTCCTGAGAGAAGGCATGTGATCACTCATGCAATCCCTAGTTTAAGGACGAGTCTTTTCTAACGGGACTGTCCGTCAATGTCTTTTCTAACTGGACATTGGATGCCTTAACGAGTAAGCAATTAACTTACAAGTTAAAATTGGATGCCTTAACGAGTAAGCGATTAACTTACAAGTTAAAATTGGATGCCTTAACGAGTAAGCGATTAACTTACAAGTTAAAATTAGATGCCTTAACGAGTAAGCGATTGACTTACAAGTTAAAATTAGATGCCTTAACGAGTAAGCGATTAACTTACAAGTTAAAATTAGAACATACCATGGTACAAGTATGTGATACAAGTTTCAAACTTCGATACTTAGTAGATCGATGGGGACATCACTAAGTATAGATTCTTTCAAAGAACGTTCAATAACGCAGAGTTCATTCAAATACTATCATGCCATACTGATAGCTAACTTTAGAAAGAAATACCGAATTCCAATAAACAGGAGTTCAAATACTGTAAGGAACGTAATCCCTTACCTGAATTGCTTTTCCTCGCAATCTCCTCTCTGTGCAAATCTACAAGGCACGGAGTAATTTACTTTAGTACTCTCAACATTGTTAACTATTTCTACTTAGTTAACTGAGAGATGCGTTTTAACTTCTTTACTTCGTTACTTCTTTTCTTACGTTTAAGTTTCTGACTTTGATTTACGAGTCAGTCCTTTAACTTTGATACAATTGCAATTAAGTCCTCTGACTTTGGGTTAATTACAATTTAGTCCCTCAACTTTGGGTTAATTGCAAGTTGGTCCTTCAACTTTAGTTCAATTACAATTTAGTCCTTCAACTTTGGATTAATTGTAATTTAGTCCTTCAACTTTAGTTTAATTGTAAATTGGTCCTTCACTTTGGACTAATTACAATTCAGTCCTTCGACTTTCCTTTAATTACAGAAAGGTCCTTGGACTTTGGTTTTGTTCAAAAGGTCCCCTAAGTTTCTCTTTTTAATCACTTAGGCCCCTCTAACTTCAAAGTTTCCCTTTTTCTTTCTTCTAACTTTAATTCTTTTTAGTTTAGTCCTTTCCCGTTAGGAAACTAACTGAAATTTCTAATCTTTTCCTTCCTCGTTAACTTTTTAACTTTCAAGGTCTTACAAGTACTTGTTCTATTTCTTCAAGTTAATTTTCTAACTTGTTAACAATACTTTGAATGATTTTGTTTTCTTTCCATTAGAAACTTAACGAAAAACACTAACTTTCCGTCCCAATTCTTAACATCCTTAATCAAGAATCAACACCCAAGTTAGGTCATCATTGCCGAAACATGCTTCATCAAGATCCTTTGATTTTCATCAATTTTTCTGATTCTTTAGATTTTTCTAAATTCCCAAACATCGATATTATTCACAATACACTTAACAAGGATCATTTAAATCAACAAAATAATTTCCAATGGCCTAGGGCCATTCGGCCGAACCATGTTCTTGGGGAATCCATAATTTTTTCTTCTTTTGATAAACCCAATTCAACCTCAATGATTTATGTGTTCAAATCCCAAGTCATTGTATAATATAAATCAATTCAATCCATGATTATATAATCAAACAAAAAGAAACGAAATTAACTAGTATCAAGATTACTACTTTTGTTTTCTCCATAGCATCTAGATCACTCCATTAACCTTTAAAATTTTGATCATAAATCCTTAGCATGCAAACCCTAATACTTGTATTCTTAAAACATGCATAACTTATGTTTTAAACATCCAAATCCAATGAAATAAATTTTAGGATGTGAGTTTCGATATTACCTTGAGTTAGAACGGATTAATCTTCAACAACAATGGCTGAAATTTTTCTTCTCCTCCCTCCTTGTGCTCGGCCGGCGGTAGGTAGAACTAGGGTTTTGTTTTCCTTTTCTTTTTTTTTTTTTTTTTGAGTTTATGATAATAAGAATTCCTAATTTGACTAACCCATTAATTTATACTTGGATTGATTCTTAATTGGGTTGGGTTTACTCATATAACTTTCGGCCCATCTAATTCTTTGGCCCACTTCTTTCAATCATTTTATAACTCTAATTATGGTTTAATTAATTTAGTAAAACCGAAATAAAATAAAAAAATAAAAAAAAAAATCCGGCTATTACATTCTTACCCCCTTAAAAGAAGTTTGTCCTCAAACTTGACAATTCTTAATCCGAGAAGATGTCCGGGTACAACTCGCGCATTTCACTTTCTTGTTCCCATGTCGCTTCTCTTTCTGAGTGATTACTCCATTGTCCTTTTACATAGGGAACCGTACGTTTTCTTACGACCTCGTCTTTTCTGTCGACGATCTTGATTGGTCGTTCATCGTACGTCAAGTCTGCCCGAACCCTTAACTGCTTGTATTCTATCACATGACTCGGATCATGGATATATTTCCTTAGCATGGAGACATGGAATACATTATGCACTCCAGCTAATACCGGCGGTAACGCCAATCGATAAGCCACTTCCCCGATCTTATCAAGAATTTCGAATGGTCCCACATATCGTGGACTTAACTTTCCCTTAATCCCAAAACGCATAACTCCCTTCGTGGGTGATATCTTTAGGAATACTCGATCCCCTGGCTGAAATTCCAGTTCTCGCCTTCTATTGTCTGCGTAAGATTTTTGCCTACTCTGTGCAGTCTGTAGCCACTTCCGGATCTGTTGTACTTTATCCGCCGTGACTTGTACGAGTTCCGGTCCACTTAACCTCCTCTCACCGACTTCATCCCAACACGCCGGTGATCTACACTTCCTCCCATACAACGCTTCATATGGAGCCATCCCAATGCTTGCGTGAAAGCTGTTGTTGTATGCGAATTCCACTAACGGTAAGTGTTCGTCCCATGCGTTTGGCCAATCTAACGAAGTAGCCCTCAGCATGTCTTCCAATGTCTGGATAGTCCTTTCCGACTGCCCATCTGTCTGTGGGTGAAACGCCGTACTCATGGTCAACTCTGTTCCCAATGCTGCTTGTAGGCTGTTCCAGAACTTCGAAGTGAACCTAGAATCTCGATTAGACACAATTGTGACCGGGATTCCATGTAACCTTACTATCTCGTCGATGTACAACTTGGCCAACTTCTCCAACGAATCAGTCTTCTTGATTGCCAGAAAATGTGCTGACTTAGTCAATCGATCTACTATAACCCATATGGCATCATACTTCCCTACCGTCTTTGGCAAGCCACTTACGAAATCCATAGCAATATTCTCCCACTTCCATTCGGGAATTGGTAACGATTGCAGTAACCCTGCTGGCTTCTGATGTTCACTCTTAACTTGTTGACACGTCAGACATTTATGCACATACTCTGCCACGTCATTCTTTATATTATTCCACCAATATGACTCCTTAAGATCCCTATACATTTTAGTACTTCTCGGATGTACAGAGAACTTCGAGCAATGAGCTTCTCTCAGTATCTCTCTCTTGATCTCATCATTGCTTGGCACCCACACTCTCTTTTGGTATCTCAGAATCCCATCTTCGCCCATATGAAGATCTTTTGCTTGTCCTTTTCCGATTAGAGTTTCTCTCTCCTCGTCTAATTCTTGTGCCTCTTTAATTCTGCCCAGCAATGCAGGTTGTAACGTCAGTCGCGCCAAATACCCGTTTACTTTTACTATCAAGTTCATCTCCTTGACATCCTTCCATATGCTTACCCCCTTAGAGATCAACGTCGCCAACATTCCGTGATTCTTCCTGCTCAATGCATCTGCCACCTTGTTGGCTTTCTCAGGATGATACAATATTTCACAGTCGTAATCCTTGAGAAGTTCTAACCACCTCCGTTGTCTCATATTCAATTCCTTCTGCGTGAAGATATACTTAAGGCTCTTGTGATCCGTAAAAATCTGGCATTTCACGCCATACAGATAATGTCTCCAAATTTTCAATGCAAACACTACTGCTGCTAATTCCAGATCATGGGTCGGGTAGTTCCTTTCATGCACTTTCAACTGCCTAGATGCATAAGCTATCACCTTCTCATTTTGCATCAGTACACAGCCTAGTCCTTTCAATGACGCATCACTGTAGATAACAAAACCTTCCGTCCCTGTCGGTAGTGTCAATACTGGTGCAGATACCAGTCTATTCTTTAATTCTTGAAAACTTCGTTCACATTCTTCTGACCAAACAAACTTAGCTGCCTTCTGCGTCAGCTTCGTCAATGGCCCAGATAACTTTGAAAATCCCTCTACGAACCTTCTGTAGTAACCAGCTAAACCCAAGAAACTTCTTATTTCGGTTACCGTAGTAGGCCTTTCCCAATCCATTATTGCTTCTACCTTCGTCGGATCCACAGAAATTCCTTCTTTCGACACTACGTGCCCCAAAAATGCTACTTTCTCTAGCCAGAATTCACATTTCTTAAATTTCGCATACAATTTCTGTCTCCTCAAAATTTCTAGAACTATCCTCAAATGTTCAGCATGTTCCTCCTTCGTCTTCGAGTACACCAAAATATCATCAATGAATACTATCACACATTTGTCTAAGTACTCTTGAAATATTCTATTCATCAACTCCATGAATGCAGCTGGTGCGTTCGTTAACCCAAATGGCATCACGACAAACTCATAATGCCCATACCTTGTCCTAAACGCTGTCTTCGCCACATCCACATCCTTGACTCTCAGCTGATGGTATCCGGATCTAAGATCAATCTTTGAAAAGTAACATGCTCCCCTCAATTGATCAAACAAGTCATCAATTCTCGGCAGAGGGTATTGGTTCCTAACCGTCACTTTGTTCAATTCTCTATAGTCAATACACAGTCTCATAGATCCATCTTTGTTCTTTACAAATAGTACTGGTGCACCCCATGGTGACACACTCGGCCTAATCAATCCCTTGTCTAACAATTCTTGCAACTGCTCCTTTAGTTCTTGCAACTCCGTCGGAGCCATCCTGTACGGTGCTCTCGAAATAGGTGTGGTTTCTGGTACTAAGTCAATGGAAAACTCTACTTCCCTCACTGGTGGTATACCAGGTAAATCCTCAGGAAATACGTCTTGAAATTCATTCACGACTTCCAGTGACTCTAAAGTTACTTCTTTTTCTTCCGTTTCACCTATGTGTGCCAGAAATCCTACACATCCTTTTCTCAACATTTTATGGGCCTTCATCACCGAGATTAAGCCTATCCTCTTCCTCGGCCTTGAACCCACAAATCTGTACTCTTTACCTTCCTCTCCTAGGAAGGTCATTATTTTCTCTTGACAGTCTACTTTGGCTTGATGCAAAGCTAACCAATCCATTCCCAGGATTATGTCGAATTCGGACATGTCTAGTTCAATGAGGTCGATATTTACATTCGTGCCTCCTATCCCTAAAGTACAGTTTCTATAACAGGTAGTAATGGGGATAGCGTCTTTAGTAGGTGTATCTATTACTAAAGGTATCTCTAAATTCTCTGGGTGTAGTTTTAACTTCCTTGCCACAACATTACTAACTACCGAATGAGTAGCGCCAGTATCTACTAACACATAAACATCACGGGAATTTAATTGCATTGTACCTGCTACAAGATCGGCATTAACTCCAGCTGCTTTCACGGTCATGGTGTACATCCTACCACGGCCTCCACCATTTCCTCCTCCAGTGTCTTTATTTCCTGCAGCTGGTTCATCCTTCTTTGTTTCTGGGCACTTCCACTTTGGGTGTCCCACCTTCTTGCAGTTGTAGCACTGCCGTTCCTTATACCAACAGACCTCTGACTTGTGAGCTCCATCACAAATGGTACATTTATCGTAACTGGTGAAACCTTGGCCATTGCCCTTGTTCCACTCACGCTTGTTGTCATTAAAGTTCCGACCATTTCCACTATGGCCGTTGTTTGAGTGTTTATTCCCATGACTGCCCTTATCTCGACTGTCATCCACTGCTTTCCTCTTATTGTTGTTGTGGTCCCTACCACTCTTGTTTCCTTCAGACTTGTCAGCCACTGCCTTGCCTTTCTCTTCCCATCGGTTACGGTAGTTATCCGACTCCCGTTCTACTATCTTGGCCCTGTCCAGTACCGCTGAGTATGTAGGCAGAGCCAACGGCGTGATTCTGTACCGAACTCTATCACTTAATCCCGCTTCAAACTTTCTTGCCTTCTGTTCTTCAGTATCGAAGAATCTTGGCGCAAATTCTAGTAAGTCAGTAAACTTCTCACCATACTCCGCTACAGTCATACTCCCTTGTACTAAGGTCAAGAATTCCGTTATCTTAGCATTCCTCGTGCTTGCAGGATAATACTTTTCGTTGAAAATAGCTTTAAATCTGGTCCAAGTAAAGGCCGCATCACCACGAGCCACAGCAGCTCGCTTTTCCGCTTCCCACCACGTTTGGGCCTTCCCTTTCAACATAAAGGTTGCAAAGACTACCTTCTGCTCCTCAGTACAATTCAGAGTCTCGAATATTCTTTCGGTGCTCTTAATCCAGTCCTCAGGTTTCTCTTTAGCAGTGTCCGAGAATGAGTCCGGATTCCTCCTTTGAAATAGCTCCAACGGATCACGTAATGGAGCCTGTGGTGGTGGTTGCGCAATTCCAGCAACAGTTTGACCTATCCCAGCTACTGTCTGCGATAATGTCTGCAACAGGTTTACCAGGGCTGGATCCAACTGTCCTCCCGCATTACCGGTGTTGTCATTTCCTTCACCGTTCCTGTTATTTCCTCTTCTGGTATTCATCTGCAGATTTACTTTTACTTTAGAACTGGTTCATGTTCTAGCAATATTCATCACTACAAAATACTTGCAGTAATCATGGTATACCTAACATTACAATTCTTTTACTAACGGTCACTTGTTAGTTTTGAATCGTGTTCGTAGGTCTTTTGTACTAGACCGTTATTCAGATTTGGTTAGTTTACTTTAACCTTTCTTCTCCGGTTCAGGAGTTTTCATACTTCATAATTTACAACCGTTTTACTTGGTTGCTTATTATTTCTTTGTTTCACTAGTTTTTATTACTTAACTAGCTTTAACTTATTCCAATGGTCGTCTTACTTCGTACCATGGTTACGGAGATTATTTCAAATCACTCCGACACTTTCCCTTGTCTTTTCTCGACAAGTTAACTTTTGTTTACACAACAGTAGTAAATTCAAAATTTTGGGTAGTTAAATTAAATAATTAACTTTATTCAACTAAGGTGTGAGATTTAAACATCTCAAAATACACCCAAAATTCAATTTTAACATAAGAAAAATTCTAACTGTATTACTCCACTAATAATAAAGTAAAAGAATCTATTCTTATAACTATCTGTCATTAATTGCATCACTTCCCACAGTGTGCATGTTCTGCCGCAAGTTGGTCATATTTTTCTTGCAACTCTAACTTCTCAGCCCAAATCTGATAGCCTGAAGTCCTAAGCTCTTCCTCATAAGCTTCTTGTTCATCTATCTTCTTTTTCAGTTCATTATTTTGTTCTATCTCATCCACCAGTTGCACACTGATTCGATTCCATTCGCGGTTAGCTCTAACCACATGGCTTTCTAGGCTTTTGACCTTCTTCAGCTGTACTGCTAACTTTCCTTCCACATACATCATGTCCTCATCGCGTTCTTTGATGACATTCTGTAAGCTGTCGACTCCTCGAGTCTCCTTCCTAAGCTCTCTTTTAGCTGAGCGAAGTTCTTTAGTTAGCTGCTTAATAATCTCCTCTTTAGCTTCTATTTCTTCCCTTAGAGTAGCACTGTACCTTACTGACTTCATGGGTCTCCTCCGCATGATCCTACACACACCAATAGTAAACTTAATTAGTACATAACCCCAAGGTTCCATTATAACATATTAATAGAATATAAATAGACATATAATGAAGAGGTTCCTATTTCTCCAAGTATATTCATACTTTATGCACACTCTTAGTATCATTCCTAGAGTTAGACTTTATCACTTGAACTTCCACAAGTAAGATCTTATTCAAGTTAAGTACTAAGTTCTCCCATTAGTCCTAACTTTCAGTTTTCTCCCATAAGACCTAAAGCCATTGCTCTGATACCAACTGTAACACCCCGAATTTTCTTATAATATCTGAGCATTTAATGGCATTAAATATCCATAAATAACAATAATAAATACTTCAAATTAGGGTTCACAACGGCCCCTTATTCAACCATAAATTCAAACAATAGCGGAAGCGTAACTTAAACTTGTCTTGGTAGGTAACAACCCTAACCATTAATGTACTTCAACTTACATCAAGATAAATAAACGTACTTAAACTATTAAATTAAGAATCTTCAGTCCACCGTTTTCCTACGGCTGCTTTCCTTGTCTTGTCCTTCTACTTAAATCCTGAAAACAAATTTATAGAGAAGGGATGAGCGAACGAATGCTCAGTAAGTTCATACGTGGCCTCTCCGGTTACTAAGGAGAGACGACCAGAACGAATACTTCGAATAACTTTTACAAGGATAGGTTCAGTTACTTTTGGATTCAAGACTGCAGAACAATGCAGTCATATTACTTTTAAGATTTTACTTTCAAAGGATTATGGCACTACAATCCAAAGGGATTCATTCAAGTTCCGTCAATTCCTTGGTAACGTACATTATAACCTCAATGCCAAAGGTACAATTTATACACCTAGCTTTTCCAGCCAATAGTGTGGGTCGTAACATATATGGTATCCACACACATATGCTCGGGGTCTAGAATCATCTTTGTAATCGGACAATTCCTGAGAGAAGGCATATGATCACTCATGCAATCCCTAGTTTAAGGACGAGTCTTTTCTAACGGGACTGTCCGTCAATGTCTTTTCTAACTGGACATTGGATGCCTTAACGAGTAAGCAATTAACTTACAAGTTAAAATTGGATGCCTTAATGAGTAAGCGATTAACTTACAAGTTAAAATTGGATGCCTTAACGAGTAAGCGATTAACTTACAAGTTAAAATTAGATGCCTTAACGAGTAAGCGATTGACTTACAAGTTAAAATTAGATGCCTTAACGAGTAAGCGATTAACTTACAAGTTAAAATTAGAACATACCATGGTACAAGTATGTGATACAAGTTTCAAACTTCGATACTTAGTAGATCGATGGGGACATCACTAAGTATAGATTCTTTCAAAGAACGTTCAATAACGCAGAGTTCATTCAAATACTATCATGCCATACTGATAGCTAACTTTAGAAAGAAATACCGAATTCCAATAAACAGGAGTTCAAATACTGTAAGGAACGTAATCCCTTACCTGAATTGCTTTTCCTCGCAATCTCCTCTCTGTGCAAATCTACAAGGCACGGAGTAATTTACTTTAGTACTCTCAACATTGTTAACTATTTCTACTTAGTTAACTGAGAGATGCGTTTTAACTTCTTTACTTCGTTACTTCTTTTCTTACGTTTAAGTTTCTGACTTTGATTTACGAGTCAGTCCTTTAACTTTGATACAATTGCAATTAAGTCCTCTGACTTTGGGTTAATTACAATTTAGTCCCTCAACTTTGGGTTAATTGCAAATTGGTCCTTCAACTTTAGTTCAATTACAATTTAGTCCTTCAACTTTGGATTAATTGTAATTTAGTCCTTCAACTTTAGTTTAATTGTAAATTGGTCCTTCACTTTGGACTAATTACAATTCAGTCCTTCGACTTTCCTTTAATTACAGAAAGGTCCTTGGACTTTGGTTTTGTTCATAAGGTCCCCTAAGTTTCTCTTTTTAATCACTTAGGCCCCTCTAACTTCAAAGTTTCCCTTTTTCTTTCTTCTAACTTTAATTCTTTTTAGTTTAGTCCTTTCCCGTTAGGAAACTAACTGAAATTTCTAATCTTTTCCTTCCTCGTTAACTTTTTAACTTTCAAGGTCTTACAAGTACTTGTTCTATTTCTTCAAGTTAATTTTCTAACTTGTTAACAATACTTTGAATGATTTTGTTTTCTTTCCATTAGAAACTTAACGAAAAACACTAACTTTCCGTCCCAATTCTTAACATCCTTAATCAAGAATCAACACCCAAGTTAGGTCATCATTGCCGAAACATGCTTCATCAAGATCCTTTGATTATGATCAATTTTTCTGATTCTTTAGATTTTTCTAAATTCCCAAACATCGATATTATTCACAATACACTTAACAAGGATCATTTAAATCAACAAAATAATTTCCAATGGCCTAGGGCCATTCGGCCGAACCATGTTCTTGGGGAATCCATAATTTTTTCTTCTTTTGATAAACCCAATTCAACCTCAATGATTTATGTGTTCAAATCCCAAGTCATTGTATAATATAAATCAATTCAATCCATGATTATATAATCAATCAAAAAGAAACGAAATTAACTAGTATCAAGATTACTACTTTTGTTTTCTCCATAGCATCTAGATCACTCCATTAACCTTTAAAATTTTGATCATAAATCCTTAGCATGCAAACCCTAATACTTGTATTCTTAAAACATGCATAACTTATGTTTTAAACATCCAAATCCAATGAAATAAATTTTAGGATGTGAGTTTCGATATTACCTTGAGTTAGAACGGATTAATCTTCAACAACAATGGCTGAAATTTTTCTTCTCCTCCCTCCTTGTGCTCGGCCGGCGGTAGGTAGAACTAGGGTTTTGTTTTCCTTTTCTTTTTTTTTTTTTTTTTGAGTTTATGATAATAAGAATTCCTAATTTGACTAACCCATTAATTTATACTTGGATTGATTCTTAATTGGGTTGGGTTTACTCATATAACTTTCGGCCCATCTAATTCTTTGGCCCACTTCTTTCAATCATTTTATAACTCTAATTATGGTTTAATTAATTTAGTAAAACCGAAATAAAATAAATAAATAAAAAAAAAATCCGGCTATTACAATTCATGTATGAGCAAGATGAGTGAATAAGAGTTTCCTATGCGTTTAAAATGGATGGACTTAATTAAGCGTCAAAACAGTTTTGGGCTTAAGGAAAAGATGAGATTTAACATGCTTTTCGAAATTGGATTTCTTAAAGAATCTCATAAAAGGAACTAAGAGTCATATGAGATATGATTGACAAGAGTTGTCTACCTAATTAATTTGATTTTGAGCGGTGCGCCAAAGCGTACATAAAATTAAATTAAAGCGGGATCTTAACCCACTTAAATTATATTATACATTGGATGTATAAGAAAGTTATATAATTTAGTGGGAGTATTTTGTTTGAAAATACATTATTTATTTCTTTAATGAAAAACCGGTACTTATTAAATTTTGGAAATTTTGCATATTTGTAGAGAATGACTGCTAACACTCAATCAATTTCGTTGCGATCGATCCTTGAGAAGGATAAGCTCCAAGAGAATGGTACGAACTTTATGGATTGGATCTGTAGCCTAAGAATTGTTCTAAGGCAAGAAGATAAGTTGTACATTCTCGATGGGCCACTTCCTGCTGAACCAGAACCTACTGCCCCTAGGGCAGAAAGAGACAGTTACAAGAAACATCGTAATGATTCTAGAGATGTAAGCTGTCTCATGCTTGCTACTAGGTGCTCAAAACTCCAACAAAGTTTGGAACACTTGGAAGCCTATGAGATAGGCGTGGAGTTAAGAGCCATGTTTCAAGAACAAGCTAGGCAAGAGAGGTACAAGACCATTGTTGCATTCACTACTTGCAAAATGAATGAAGGGCAACAAGTGAGTCCTCACATGCTGAAAATGAAAGGTTATGTAGAGCACCTTGAGAAACTTGGCTATCCAATCCCATTGGAACTAGCCACGGATCTCATTCTTAATTCATTGCCTAAAAGTTATAATCAGTTTGTGATGAATTATAACATGCATGGAATGGATAAGAATCTCTCCGAGTTGCATGGGATGCTTAAAACTGCGGAGATGAAGATTGTGGAGAAAGGTTCTCCCGTGCTCTTAGTTCATGATGGGAAGAAGGCTGGTGCCAAAGGAAAGGGTAAGAAAGTTGTCAAACCCAAGATAAGCAAGGCAAGTGTTGCCAAGGCTTCTGAGGCAAAACCCGATTCACAAAAGGATGCAATCTGTTTCCATTGTCAAGAAATTGGTCATTGGAAACGTAATTGCAAGGCTTTCTTGGAAGAGCAAAAGAAGAAGAAGAGCAGCAAGGCTGCGTCGACTTCAGGTATCTATATGATAGATATTCTCCTTTCTACCACTAATTCTTGGGTATTGGATACCGGATGTGGTTCTCACATTTGTTTAAATGTGCAGGGTCTAAAGAGTAGGAGACTACTTAAAGAGGGTGAAGTAGACCTACACGTGGGGAATGGAACAAGAGTTGCTGCATTAGCCGTAGGGACTTATGAAGTCACTTTACTTTCCGGTTTAATACTTGTTTTGAACAATTGCTATTATGTACCGGATTTAAGTAGAAATATTATTTCAATTTCTTGTTTGGATAATGAAGGTTTTAAGTTTCTTATTAAGAATAAGAAATTTTCTATTTATTTAAATGATGTGCTTTATGGTATTGCTAATTCATTTAATATCCTTTATGTCTTGGATGTCAAGAATGAAAATAATGAAAATGTCTATCATATAAATAAGAAATCTAAACATAATGATGTAAATCATACCTATTTATGGCATTGCCATCTTAGTCATATTAATGAGAAGCGTATCTCAAAACTCCATGGGGACGGACTTTTGGGTTCATGTAACCTTGAGTCATATGATACTTGCGAGTCGTGTCTTCTTGGAAAAATGACTAAGACACCTTTTTCCAAGCTAGGTGAAAGGGCAAGCGACTTATTGGGGTTGATACATTCCGATGTATGCGGACCATTAAGTAGCAATGCTAGGGGAGGATTTCAATACTTCATAACCTTCACGGATGATTATAGTAGATTTGAGTATGTTTACCTAATGAAACATAAAAGTGAAGCATTTGAGATATTTAGAATATTTCAAAATGAAGTAGAAAAACAACTTGGCAAAAGTATTAAGGCACTGTGATCAGATCGAGGTGGAGAATACTTGAGTCAAGAATTTGATGATCATCTAAAGAATTGTGGAATAGTTTCACAATTGACTCCACCCGGAACACCACAATGGAATGGTGTGTCCGAGAGGAGAAATCGGACTTTGTTAGACATGGTTCAATCAATGATGAGTCAAGTTGATCTTCCAATATCCTTTTGGGGTTACGCTCTAGAAACCGCTGCTTTCACACTAAATCGTGTTCCTACTAAATCGGTTCAAAAGACTCCATATGAGATGTGGAGCGAAAAGAAGCCTTGTCTGTCTTTCATGAAGATTTGGGGTTGTGAAGCTTTTGTCAAGAGACTTGGCTCAGACAAACTTGCACACAAATCTGATAAATGTATTTTCGTGGGATATCCTAAGGAAACTAAAGGATATTACTTTTACAACCGAGAGGACAACAAAGTGTTTGTTGCCCGAACTGGTGTCTTTCTAGAGAAAGAGTTTCTCTCCAAAGAAATTAGTGGGAGTAAAATAAATCTTGAAGAGATTCGAGACCCAGAAAATGACATTGAACCAATAGTGGAACAAGAACAAGAACCACAAGGAGTTGTGGAACCTGTTCAAAATACACAAGCAATTCGCAGATCTAGTAGGTTACGATCCGAGCCCGAGAGATATGGATTTATCGTAACGGATAGTAATGAAGTGGAAATCATTGAGAATGATGAACCGACAACCTACCAAGAGGCAATGTCTTCTCCTGATTCGGACAAGTGGCTTGGAGCCATGGAATCCGAATTGCAATCCATGCAAGACAATCAAGTTTGGAATTTGATTAATGCACCCGAAGGTGTAAAAACCATAGGATGCAAATGGGTCTTCAAGAAGAAGACTGACATGGATGGGAAGGTGCATACTTACAAAGCTAGACTTGTAGCGAAAGGGTATAGGCAAGTTCATGGTATTGACTATGATGAGACCTTTTCACCCGTAGCAATGATCAAGTCTATAAGAATTCTGCTTGCTATTGCCGCATATCATGACTATGAAATATGACAAATGGATGTAAAAACCGCTTTCCTAAATGGAAAACTACAAGAGGATGTGTATATGACACAACTAGAATGTTTTAAACAGAATTCTAAAGTATGCAAATTGCAGAGATTCATCTATGGATTAAAGCAAGCTTCAAGGAGTTGGAATCTCCATTTTGATGAATCAGTCAAAGAGTTTGGTTTCATCAAGAACGAAGATGAACCTTGTGTATACAAGAAGATTAGTGGGAGCATAGTGCTATTCCTTATTTTATATGTGGATAACATATTACTCATCGGAAACGACATTCCTACACTTCAGTCCGTAAAGACTTAGTTGGGAAAGTGTTTCGCAATGAAAGTTATGGGTAAAGCCGCATATATACTTGGCATTAAGATCTACAAAGATAGATCAAGGAGGCTACTTGGTTTAAGCCAAAGTACATACATTGACAAGGTCATTAGAAGATTCTGTATGGAAAATTCTAAAAGAGGAACCTTACCAGTGTTACATGGAATTTCTCTAAGCAAGACTCAATGTCCTAAGACAAATGATGAGCGTGAGAAAATGAATGATGTTCCATATGCTTCGGCAATTGGGTCCATCATGTATGCCATGATTTGTACTAGGCCGGATGTATTTTATGCTTTAAGCATGACAAGTAGATACCAATCCGACCCCGGTGAAAATCACCGGATGGCTGTAAAAGCGATTCTTAAGTACTTGAGAAGAACTAAAGATTCGTTTTTGGTCTATGGAGGAATGGAAGATGATCTTGTGGTAAATGCTTACACAGATGCAAGCTTCCAAACCGACAAAGATGATAGTCGATCGCAATCGGGTTTTGTGTTTATGTTAAACGGTGGAGCTGTAAGCTGGAAGAGTTCCAAGCAGAGTACAACCGCTGATTCTTCAACGGAAGCTGAGTATATTGCTGCATCGGATGCTGCAAAGGAAGCTGTTTGGATTAAGAAGTTTATTACTGAACTTGAAGTGGTTCCTAGTATTGCTAATCCAATAGACCTTTATTGCGATAATAATGGTGCTATTGCTCAAGCAAAGGAACCAAGAGCACATCAGAAATCCAAATACATACTTAGGCGTTTTCATATCATTCGAGAAATCGTTGATAGGGGAGACGTAAATATATGCAGAGTACCTACTGATAACAATGTTGCGGACCCGATAACAAAAGGACTTCCACAAGCTAAACATGAAGGTCATGTTAGGTCCATGGGTATTAGATACATGGGAGATTGGGCCTAGGGCAAGTGGGAGATTATTGGTAGTGGTGCCCTAGGCACGTTTGATAAACGTTGTAATTGTTATCATTTATTTCATATCAATAAAGAGATGTTTTGATTATTATTGTTGTTCATGTTTACTTATAATAATCTCTGTCCCTAGTACTTGTTAAGCACTAGTATAAATGCTAAATGATCATGAGATGATCATGTTAGATTTATGGGTACTTGTTTGGAACAAGGTACTGGACATGACCCGCTGTATGAGATTTATGTCATGGTCTATGTCGTACATATATCTCATATTAGTTATGTCATTTGAATCCTTAGACATGAAGTTATTATAGTCTTCCACTTGATGAACATTATGTTTGACATATTCAAACGCTACCTTTAACCGGGAAGTTATAAAGGGTATGATTGGCATAATCGGATTCACGTAGGGAAGAGTAATAAGACAAATGGATTTGTCCCTCTTCAGAGAGATGTCAAGCTTGGGCCTCTCGTAGGAATGATGTTGATGAAAATGTTCGGCCGGACTCAAATGAATTGATTAGATCAATGTCATTTGGATTATCAACATATTCGGAATCGAGAAAGTATTGAACAAAACAAGTTGACTTGTTGACCATGACTTGTGTTCAATGACATCGTGGACAAAGGGATTATGACATATTCTAAAGGAATGCGAACTTGTATCTAGTTATACTATTTGGGCAGGTATGACGGTTTGCTAGAACCTAATCATATCTTATGGATTCATGTTTGAGCCCATTGCCAACTTAGTATAATCCTAGAGGTTCACACACAATAGAACGAATCTTAAATAAGGACTTTATTGGAATTTGGAAATTTGGGAAATTTGGGGAAAGTGTGCGACCGCACAAAACGGCTTGGGTGGCCGCACAGTTTAGCTCAGAAAGTACCAGAAACCTTCCAGATAGATGTGTGACCGCACAAGGGTTTTGGGCGGCCGCACACCATGTCGGGACTGGTTTCCTTATTTGTTTTGGAAAAGAATTTTGGACGGGTTTAGACACAAGTTTCCTATTTGGAATAGGTCTAACTTGTATATAAACAGCCAAATTTGGGCCAGAACAGATCATAGCTTTTGTGCAAGTCTCCAAAGAGTTTGAGAAAGTTTTATTTTGTTCTAAGACATCTTAGATTGAAGAACAAAATAATACACAAACCAATATTCAATATAGTTCATATCAATTATGGAAACGTGTTTCACAATTTGGTCTAGCAACCAAGATCAAGTGTTCTTGATATTCGTTAATGGTGTGGATACTGCTAGAGGGTGAAGCTCATCATCTTCAAAGTTCGTGTTCTTACTTTCATTGTGATCAAGCTTCAAATCTCCACCAAGATCAAAGCTAGAATTCAAAGTCATCAAGGGTTAGTTTTTCCTCTATTCATATTGTTGTATTTGATTTAATCATATGAATGGATCTATGGGCTTTGGGTTTCATAAATTTTAAATGCTATATTCCGCTGCGCATGTGACTACGAAACCCAACAGATTATTCACAGCTCAAGGACTTAGTTGAATGCTTAGAATTTCGCGTATCAAACAAATCAAATGTAACTCTTCAAATTATCTTAATACTCTACATTTACTTGGATTCATAATTAAATTGGTCTTGTGTATCTCTTCAAGTACCTGTAGTTGAATTCCGTTATGCATGTTGGTTCCACTAAGTATCGACAACATACTCTGCTACAAAAGTTAAAGTTCCATCACTAGCAACGAACAAAATCGTGTTGTCTATCATCGTTCATTCCACGAGAAATTTTCTATAGTTGAAATCATTCAATAGAGTAGAAACTTAAAGCTTTCACAATCGCAAAATCATCACATGTCTCGACTCATAAAAACTCCAAAATGTTAATTCCTCTAACATTCCCCATTTAGTTTTATCAAACATGAACTATAAGTCAAGGAATCCTCTAATATATTTGTCTTTCCTGAATGATATAACATAATACTCTACTTGCATTGTCTCAAGTGTAGCTTTCCTGAAGAAAACGATTACTTCAACTCTCATGGTCGGTAAACACTTCAATATGGCTTTATAAAGGTCATTCACTAATGCCATGGATATATAATCGAAATAAATCTCAAATTATGGGTAGGATAATTTTGTTCATAAGGAATAAATCTTCTCAAAGCACACATTGTTACCATACAATTCTGAAGCGATGAACATCTCAATCCTTCTTTAAGGCATCACCATGAATAATAAATTTATCAGATCCACTATAATGGTAAAACTTAACATATCCACTAGAAACTAGTAACACTGATCATATCCTCTAGATAACTGTATAGTTGAGAACAATGATATGAATCTATTGCGAAAGGTTTTATTGAAGGAGTTACACTGAATAGTTGAGAACAATGATATTGATTTATAGCGGATTGGTTACCAAGTTTTCTCACTTTATCTATTTTGAGGGTATAAATGTTAATTCCAGTTGTTACCTATTTGTTCAGAAGATAGTTCGATTTCATGGGATGCCTACGAGCATGGTATTAAATATGGGTTCCGTATTTACATCTTGATTTTAGTAAGCAATTCAGAAGGCTTTGAATTCAGAATTGGGATTTAGTACAGGTTTTCATCCTCAGACAGATGGCCAGTCAGAAAGAACCATTCAGATTCTTGAGGACATGTTGAGAACTTGTTCAGTTGATTCTTAGAATTCGTAGGATATACCTTTACTTCTCGTGGAGTTTACTTAATATATCAGTTTTTTTGAGATATGGGGAAGAGTTAGAGATCGGGATTGTATTCCTTCTATTGACAAGATTCATAATGTGTTCCATGATTCGATGCTTCGAAAGTATGTGTATGATCCATCTCATGTGTTATCTGAGTTTCCCGAGAATATTGAGCCGAGTATGTCCTATGAGGAGCATCCAGTTCATGTGATTGATTCTAGAATTCGAGAATTGAGAACTAAAAGTATTCCTCTTGTTAGAGTTGTGTGGAGGAACCATAATGTGGAAGAATCTATTTGGGAGCTTCGGGAGGAATGGAAAGGAAATATCCCTGGTTGTTTGATTCGTTTGGTAAGTTACCCTAAAATTCGGGACGAAATTTCTTTAAGGGGGAGTGATTGTAACGACCCCAAAACCTACCCTAATTTTCTTAACTTAAATTGGAACTTTTATGTGCATTTTATGTGTTAAATAATATTTCATGACTTGCATATATTATTTGAGCATATGTGTTAGTTAATGTGTTAGTAGAAATTTTGTTAAAAGGAATAAATGAGTTAGTTGAAACTTTAGGGTTCAAAGTGTAACTTTAAAGTTCAGGGGCTTATTTGCTCAAAATAAAAGTAGAGGGACCAAAGTGAAAATTTTATAAAAGTCTTTATATACTTATCCTCACCTCTTCTCCTCTCTGCGTATGCAACAATTCAACTTTCCCAATTTTCTCTCTGGTTCACGAAGAAAAAGTAAGTTCAACCCATTTCGATTTAATTCTTTTTATTTACTTACCCGTTTTAAAAACTAATTATATAAAAATGATCAGGGCATTGAGTAGGTCATTTCTACCCGAACAAAACATATTTCTGCGATACTTTTTCCAGAAATAGGTAAGTTACTAATTCCCCTTAAATAGTAAAAGGGTCATATATTTGCTATATGTGTGATATGTGGTGAAATTATTGTGAAAAGATTTTATTTGTGATACTTGTTTATTTGGGACAAAGGGAGTATAATTATACTGGGTAAGTGACTTGGTTTGTATGCAAGTATGTATATGGAGTATGTTTATATCTTGAGAATGTTAGTATAAGTGTTTGAAAGTATACTCCTACTTGTGGGACAGTTAAATATTAACTTGAGTTAAATGTTAAATAAGTATATTATAAAATTATACTATTATTCTTGGGACGGGGAAATTAAATGAAAGTATCCCTAAATGAGTATATTAGTATATTAGAAAAATTATATTTATAATTGATACTTGTAATTGTTATTTTGCGATTTGGGTAATATTTGTTATACTTGTAATTTTGGGACAAAGGGAGTATTTAGTATGTTGGTTTGGTTGGGATCAAAGTAGTATTAAAGTTGTTTTGAGACTGATTTTGTAGTCTTAGTAAAGTTATAAACGTTAAGTATTGTACTTTTGGGACGGTGAAACGAAAGGAGTATAGTTTGTTCAAGTTTTGGCCTGGCGGGTGTGTTGGGCGGCCGCCCAAATAGGGCGTGCGACTGCACACTTATCTGGAAGATTTTTGTCTTAAGACAGAGTGTTTTGGGCGGCCGCATAGTCTGGTGTGGGCGACCGCCCAGGGTTGCTGGAAAAGTTGAGTGGTTCCAATCCAAGTGATTTAAAGTTCAATCTTGGTTTAGGTCTTAGGTGACATCCTAGAGTACCTAGAGGGTTGTTGTGGAACACCCTAGTGTTTGAAATGGGTTCCTTTGTGAACATAAGAGTTGTGGAATTTGACTAAATGTTAATTGGATTTGGTTGAACATCTTTTGATGTGGTTTGGATTGGTTCATCTTTGTGATGTGTTTGGCTTGGTTCCCTACTTTGGAATCATTGTCCTTGGCTGTTGTTTAAGCAAGTATTCATTACTATGCTAGTGTTAAAGTCCAGCTGGTCTTGTGTTGTGGAGTCGGGACAGTGGTAGGGATTATAATGGCACACGAGCCAAGTTCATTGTGAGGCTTCTACCATTGGTTTCCCATTTTTTAACCCCCAGTCCAGATTGGCCTTGGATGGGATGAACTAGCTCCTCGAGTGAGCATTTGGGTTATGACTATGTGTCATATTTCCCTCTCTGGTTACTTTGGTTCTATTGGTTATGGTTTGGTTTTCGGGATCCCGGCTTCAGCTCTTTGATGCTGCTCAGTTGATACCTCTCAGATGGTTATATGTTTGATTCGAGAACCTTGGCTCAGTATCCATGTATGAGTGAATAATTTAGCCTTATGTACTGCCTGATGAGTTGGTCGTTATTTCCAATCGGTATGGGATGGTTGGCGATAGGGAGTCTCTCATGTTAGGTGCTATATGATTATTTGTTGATATTGTTTCTTTATGATTATCATATCAGCATGTAATGTAGTTGCATTTTAGTAGCTTACTGAGATTCATTCTCACCCCTTATTTGTTTACTGTTTTAGATAAAGGCGAGTCCAGGGAATAGGATAATTGCACGGGAGGACGTCGTGGTGGTAAGAGTTTGGGATATGAGTTTTGTCAAGGTTACATTACATAGATGTATAACCTTTTGGGTAGAGTTCCCTTCACTTCATCATCTTGTAACACCTATATTTTGGATAATGTCGGTGTATGTACAATTGTATAAAAGTTTGTAAGCCTTCGGACTAAGTACTTTCGTTTGTGAAAGAGTTTGTTTGAAAGCTAAATGAAGTCTTTGAACTTCGAGTGTGGATTTTGTTAAACTTTATGAAAGTATATTTCGAAAAAATATTCTAAAAGTGTTTTATGACGTCTTCCGATCGTGTCCCGAGTGTGGGGCCAAGTAGGACCACGGGTCTGGGGCGCGACAGTTGGTATCAGAGCTAGGTTGTAGATGGTCTAGAATGACTAAGTGACCTAGGAGGGTAGTTGGGTAGAGAGTGAGTAACGCTGAGTGTTTTATGCAGGTAATCACTGAAGATGGTTGGAACAGAGGGTGATCAGTCGGGGCCTTCAGGGCTGGGTAATGCTAGAGAAGAGGTTCGAACAATGTTCCAAGGTATTTTTGAAACTGTAATGAAAACAATTGATGATATAGTTGAGCATAAAAGCAAGGTTGAAGCCTCAGATGTGACAAAACGAGGAGGACAGTTAAAACCACAACCCCAGCGTGGTGATAGTAAAGAATACCAAGGGACATCTTCGCAAGCTAGGGAATATTTTCAAGGGCCACAGAATAGAAGAACTCAAGGCAAACGAGTATGTAGCTATTGTCGGAAGGAAGGGCATTTAGAAGAAATGTTGGAAGAAGCAAGGCAAATGTATGAGATGTGGTCAGTTGGGTCACTTTCAGAGGAATTGCTCTAGATTTAAGAATCAGTTATCGGGAAGTGTAATTGGGTCTTCTCAGGGCCAGAAGAGGGATTCTTCAGGGAAGCTTAAGGTACAAGGTAGTGTTTCTGCCATCAATCAACAACAGATTTCAGATCCTTCTAATGTGATTGGAGGTATAATTTCTATGTCTAGTTTGAGAGCACATACACTTATAGACCCTAGCTCTTCGCATTCTTATGTGTCTGTGCATTTTGCTTCTTTATTACATGTGTCTCCTGAGTCTCTACCTTAGGTGTTAGAGGTGTCTATCCTAAGGGGCAGTGTTTGGTGATTGATAGAGTGTTGCGCACTTGTGATGTGCAAATTTGTGAGCATGTTTTACTTGCTGGTTTAGTTATTTTGCCATAGAAAGATTTTGATATTATTGTGGTGGAGTTTTATATGCTAGTGTGCTTTAATTAAGCATGGTAGATATATGTGTTTAGCATTCATGATATTTATGCATTAAAGTCTGATTTTTTTTTTTATCACAAGGTTATGCCTGGTATTTTGTTTATGGGGTTGGCAGCAGAGTGTCTATAGATAAACTAGAGAACGTACTCTTCCTTTGTGGGATCTCAGATATGTTTTCTATTGAGTAGTACATGATTGATGAAAACCTTGGGTTATCTTGAGTTGTTCGGTATAATGCTATAGTGTTGATATTTAGTGCAATATATCCATATCATCGGTTGAGTTAAAGGAGTAGAAGATTCAACTTGAGATATTTCTTGACAATGGATTCATTACGTTTAGTATATCTACGTGGGATGTATCAGTATTGTTATTATGAAAATGTATGGTACTTTGCGATTGTATATTGAATACTAAGAGCTCAACCAGATGACTATAACGAATCATCCCTTGTTATTTTATATGGGGGATATAATTGATCAACTTCAGAGATCAATGGTTTATTCAGTGGTTGACTTGAAGTGATTATCATCAGTTGAAATTTTGAGTTGAGTATACTTTAAAAACAGTTTTTCATACCAGGTATGGGCATCATAAATTGTGGTCATAACGTTTGAATTAACAACTACTTCAGCGGTATTGTTGGATATGCTGAGTTGTATCTGTAGCCGTAATTGGATTGCTTTGTGAGAGGCAACAGTTGTGAAATCAAGGTATTATGTCTTCTTATTAGAGGATATATCATTTTGAGGAAGTTTCAACTCAGACATGGTTATTTATTCTTTAAATATGGAAGCAACAGTAATTGGAAAAATCCTACTTCAGTAGTAGAGGTATGTAACTTGTTGAGATTGGCATATGGTTAGAGATTCATTGATGGATTTCTAAGGTAGCTACACAGTTAACTATATGACACAGGAAGATACACTTTCTCGATGGATTGGTAAGAGTGAAACGAGTTTTTAATTGTTGAAACGAGAGTTGATGACAACTTCAGTATTGATATTGCTTAATGGATTTGACTAGTATTACAGTTATCTAGAGGATATGATCAGTGTTACTAGTTTCTAGTGGATATGTCAAGTTTTACCATTATAGTAGATCTGATAAATTTATTATTCATGGTGATGCCTTAAAGAAGGATTGAGATGTTCATCGCTTCAGAATTGTATGGTAACAATGTGTGCTTTGAGAAGATTTATTCCTTATGAACAAAATTATCCTACCCATAATTTGAGATTTATTTCGATTATATATCCATGGCATTAGTGAATGACCTTTATAAAGCCATATTGAAGTGTTTACCGACCATGAGAGTTGAAGTAATTGTTTTCTTCAGGAGAGCTACACTTGAGACAATGCAAGTAGAGTATTATGTTATATCATTCAGGAAAGACAAATATATTAGAGGATTCCTTGACTTATAGTTCATGTTTGATAAAACTAAATGGGTAATGTTAGAGGAGTTACCATTTTGGAGTTTTTATGAGTCGAGACATGTGATGATTTTGCGATTGTGAAAGCTTTAAGTTTCTACTCTATTGAATGATTTCAACTATAGAAAATTTCTAGTGGAATGAACGATGATAGACAACACGATTTTGTTCGTTGCTAGTGATGGAACTTTAACTTTTGTAGCAGAGTATTTAGTCGATACTTAGTTGAACCAACATGCATAACGGAATTCAACTACATGTACTTGAAGAGATACACAAGACCAATTTAATTATGAATCCAAGTAAATGTAGAGTATTGAGATAATTTGAAGAGTTACATTTGATTTGTTTGACACGCGAAATTCTAAGCATTCAACTAAGTCCTTGAGCTGTGAATAATCTGGAAGTAAAATATCAGTAATCAGTTGGTTTGTGACAAGCCTTTGAGATTTCTGAGTGGATATGAATCTATTGCGAAAGGTTTTATTGAAGGAGTTACACTGAATAGTTGAGAACGATGATATTGATTGATAGTGGATTGGTTACCATGTTTTCTCACCTTATCTATTTTGAGGGTATAAATGTTAATTCCAGTTGTTACTTATTTGTTCAGAAGATAGTTCGATTTCATGGGATGCCTACGAGCATGGTATTAAATATGGGTTCCTTATTTACATCTTGATTTTAGTAAGCAATTCAGAAGGCTTTGAATTCAGAATTGGGATTTAGTACAGGTTTTCATCCTCAGACAGATGGCCAGTCAGAAAGAACCATTCAGATTCTTGAGGACATGTTGAGAACTTGTTCAGTTGATTCTTAGAATTCGTAGGATATACCTTTACTTCTCGTGGAGTTTACGTAATATATCAGTTCTTTTGAGATATGGGGAAGAGTTAGAGATCGGGATTGTATTCCTTCTATTGACAAGATTCATAATGTGTTCCATGATTCGATGCTTCGAAAGTATGTGTATGATCCATCTCATGTGTTATCTGAGTTTCCCGAGAATATTGAGCCGAGTATGTCCTATGAGGAGCATCTCATGTAATTTATTCTAGAATTCGAGAATTGAGAACTAAAAGTATTCCTCTTGTTAGAGTTGTGTGGAGGAACCATAATGTGGAAGAATCTACTTGGGATGTCGCGACCCCGGACCCGAGTCCGCGATCTGGACGTCGACTCTAAAACCGAAACTGTGAAATACCGAAGTTAAAAATTCCATTTAATACCAAAAGATGATGATCCAAAGTTTTACAAAACCAAGTTTGATAAAAATCAATTACAACTATCATAAACTTGTAACTTCCACAAGTTTATGCCCAACAAAATACAAATATACAATTCTTAGTGACGTCATTGTTTTGGTACAACTATCCCAAAATGGTTACACATTTACATAATGTAAACCAACCTATATCAACCTTCCCCAAAAGAATGGATCCACACTCGACGTCCTGTTTCCCGTGATCAGCGAGACTAATCCTTAGCACCTGGGGGGGGGGGTTAAGGAAAAACAAAGATAAAAGAAAAGGGGGTGAGATAAATCTCAATAAGTTACTAATGCAACTACATGACATGCTATGATACAAGAAGCAATAAGCAATGATAAATATCACATAGCACATAGCATTTATCACATAACAGATAGCAGCGGAAATAAACACATAACAAAGGATATAGCCAAGGTTTTCCAAACCGGAACATCCAAATAAAGGATCGCTGCGCAGCTTCAATAATCAACCAATCATCATCTTCATAATAGCATGAAAGCCGAAGAGAAAACCCCGGTACCGGAACCAATAACCATAAAAGTGTCACAAAGGACAAGGACCATGACACAAAGTCATGCCCGCTAGCTAGATACATTCACAGAGGAACGCTAACTCATCTCTTCCAAGGCCAATCTGGAAAAGGGTAAAGAAGGGGGCAAAACAATGGTCAACATTATAATGGACTTGGCTTTGCCATTATAATCTTTCCCATCGCCCGATGCAACAAATATGCCAGCTGGGCTTCCAAATAAATGCTAAGTAATAATAATTTAGCATGAATGAACAACTTAAGGTTCCAAAGTAGGGAACCAATCCAATTAAATTACCACAAAGGTAAACCAATCCAAATCGCACAACAAAGATGCCCAACATTACCAAAACGGTACTTAATTAAATTTCACATCATATTTATTCACAAAAGAATCAAATCCACACAATAAAGTGTTCCACGGTGTTATCTTAAGTTAATTAGAAGGATTAAACCTAAACTAGTTAAGCCATTTAGTTTAAACAAGCAAAAAGGTCAAATTCCTGGAACAGGGGGCGGGCGGGCGCCTGGGCATAGGCAGGCGCGCGCTTGAATTGGCAGAAGGTCAGGCGCTAGAAAAAGTGGGAGTAGGCGGGCGCCTGGGCAGGGGCAGGCGGGCGCCTGGTCTACGGGCTGGGAAGAAATCTCAGCTGGGTTTCATCAAAATGCCTAACCATTTCATACCAAATTCATAGCACACAAAATCAACACTCCCAACAAGGTTTCTAAGGTACCCAAACATCATTTATAACTAGAATGGGAATCCAAACACACCATTATGAACCCAAAACAAAGAATCAAAACCAATATTCAAGTTTTCACCATTTTTACCCAAAACTCAATTAAATTCCAAACAAATTCAAAACTCAACCAAACTTCAAATGTAACACATCAAACATCACATAAACATGATGAGAACATTTTAGCATCAAAATGGGGGAAAAGCAACTTACTTGGATTTTCTCAAAGTTGATGGAATTCAATTCTTTTTGGCTTCCTACAATCCTATCGACGATCTAAACACATTTCACGTTTTAAGAATTGAGAGATAACAAGGAGAAGATGAAGAAAATTAAGAGAGAAGGAAAGAGAAGAAAAACTCACCTTTGCTAATGAGAGAGGAAGAAATGGGCTGGAGAGAGAGAGAGAGATGGTGAGGGAGGTGGGGGGAGTAGGGGGAAATTATTTTGAAATGTTACAACTAGACCCCCTCCCCATACTAACACAATTACTTACACTCCCGACTAACAATTAAGACTCAACACTTCCACACTAGCCCAAATAACTCGAATAAAATGCTAGGCATAATTATTATAACACATAAATTGCACACATAATTAATTAAATAAATAATAATTTAAATAAAAAATTAAGCAAATAATTAAATAATAATCATTTAATTACTAATAAAATAGAGCCTAGATTTCGGGTCATGACATGGGAGCTTCTGGAGGAATGGAAAGGAAAAATATTCCTGGTTGTTTGATTCATTTGGTAAGTTACCCTAAAATTCGGGACGAATTTTCTTTAAGGGGGAGTGATTGTAACGACCCCAAAACCTACTCTAATTTTCTTAACTTAAATTGGAACTTTTATGTGTTAAATAATATTTCATGACTTGCATATATTATTTGAGCATATGTGTTAGTTAATGTGTTAGTAGAAATTTTGTTAAAAGGAATAAATGAGTTAGTTGAAACTTTAGGGTTCAAAGTGTAACTTTAAAGTTCAGGGGCTTATTTGCTCAAAATGAAAGTAGAGGGACCAAAGTGAAAATTTTATAAAAGTCTTTATATACTTATCCTCACCTCTTCTCCTCTCTGCGTATGCAACAATTCAACTTTCCCAATTTTCTCTCTGGTTCACGAAGAAAAAGTAAGTTCAACCCATTTCGATTTAATTCTTTTTATTTACTTACCCATTTTAAAAACTAATTATATAAAAATGATCAGGGCGTTGAGTAGGTCATTTCTACCCGAACAAAACATATTTCTGCGATACTTTTTTCGGAAATAGGTAAGTTACTAATTCCCCTTAAATAGTAAAAGGGTCATATATTTGGTGAAATTATTGTGAAAAGAATTTATTTGTGATACTTATTTATTTGGGACAAATGGAGTATAATTATACTGGGTAAGTGACTTGGTTTGTATGCAAGTATGTATATGGAGTATGTTTATATCTTGAGAATGTTAGTATAAGTGTTTGAAAGTATACTCCTACTTGTGGGACGGTAAAATATTAACTTGAGTTAAATGTTAAATAAGTATATTATAAAATTATACTATTATTCTTGGGACGGGAAAATTAAATGAAAGTATCCCTAAATGAGTATATTAGTATATTAGAAAAATTATATTTATAATTGATACTTGTAATTATTATTTTGCGATTTGGGTAATATTTGTTATACTTGTAATTTTGGGACAAAGGGAGTATTTAGTATGTTGATTTGGTTGGGATCAAATAACTCGAATAACTCGAATAAAATGCTAGGCATAATTATTATAACACATAAATTGCACACATAATTAATTAAATAAATAATAATTTAAATAAACAATTAAGCAAATAATTAAATAATAATCATTTAATTACTAATAAAATAGAACCTAGATTTCGGGTCGTGACATTCACTCCCCCTTAAAGAAAATTCGACCCGAATTTTAACGAGACTTACCTTAAACAAAAAGCCACGGAAATTTCCTCTCGATCTCATCTCGGAGCTCCCAAGTCGACTCCTCGATATGATGATTCCTCCAAAGGACTCTAACAAACGCAATGCTCTTACTCCTCAACTCTTGGACTTTGGAATCTAAGATCCGAACCGGTCGTTCCTCATAAGTCATATCGGGCTCAATATCCTCCGGTACCCTCGGTAACACGTGAGACGGATCATGAACATACTTCCGAAGCATAGAAACGTGAAAGACGTTGTGCAACCGGTCTAAGGATGACGGTAACGCGAGTCGATACGCTAGAAGTCCAACCTTTCCCAAAATCTCAAACGGGCCAATAAACCTCGGAGCCAACTTGCCTTTCTTCCCAAATCTACGAATACCCACCTTCGGAGACACTTTCAAGAACACCAAATCACCTGTCTGAAAACTAAGATCTCGCCTTCGGTTATCTGCATAGCTCTTATGTCGACTCTGGGCTGTTTTCAATCTATCCCGGATAACTTTAACCTTTCCAACTGAATCCCGAAGCAAATCAATACCCAAAACTCTCGCTTCACCGACCTCATCCCAACAAATAGGCGATCTACATTTCCTGCCATACAAGGCCTCAAACGGTGCCATCTCGATACTAGCCTGATAACTGTTGTTGTAAGAGAACTCCACTAACGGTAGGTGCGAATCCCAAGAATCGGAAAAGTCTATCGAACACGCTCGCAACATATCCTCCAAAATCTGAATAGTCCTCTCGGATTGACCATCGGTCTGAGGATGAAAAGCCGTACTGAATCGTAAATCTGTACCCAAAGCTTCTTGAAACGCCTTCCAGAACCTAGAAGTAAACCTCGGGTCTCGATCTGACACAATACTAACCGGAACTCCATGCAATCTAACAATCTCATCAATATAAAGGGTCGCAAGCTTCTCCATCGAATATCTGATGTCAATCAGCAAGAAATGGGCACTCTTGGTCAATCTATCCACTATTACCCAAACACTGTCATACTTCCTACGGGTACGAGGCAGTCCCGTAACGAAATCCATAGTCACATGCTCCCATTTCCACTCGGGAATCTCTAATGGCTGAAGTAATCCCGCGGGTCTCTGATGCTCGGCTTTGACCTGCTGACACGTTAAACACTTCGAAACAAACTCCGCTATTTCCCTCGTCATATTAATCCACCAAAATTGTTGCTTCAAATCCTGATACATCTCCGTACTACCCGGATGAATAGTATACCTCGATTTGTGACCCTCATCAAGAACTCTCTGCTTAATTCCATCAACATCCGGAACACACAATCTTCCACGGAAAGTCAAAACTCCACTCGAACTCAATGAAAAATCCTCGAAGTTCTTTTCTTTCAATTTACCCATTATTTTCACCAACTCGGAATCTTCTTTCTGAGCTTCCTTTATCCTCTGAATTAGGGTCGGAGATACCCTAATATTCGCAAAAATAGCCCCATGTCTCGATTCACGAGGAGACCAATCTCGAACATCCTCAAGCATTTTCCATTCACGAACCATCATCGAAGCCACATAAGATTTTCTACTAATCGCATCGGCTACCACATTCGCTTTTCCCGGGTGATAAGAAATCGTACAATCATAATCCTTCAACAATTCCATCCATCGGCGCTGCCTATTATTCAACTCTTTCTGGGAGAAAAGGTACTTCAAACTCTTGTGATCGGTAAAAATTTCAAACTTCGCCCCGTAAAGATAGTGCTTTCATTTGTGCAACGCAAAGACAATAGCCGCTAACTCCATATCATGAGTTGGGTAATTCTGTTCACTAGGGGTCAACTTCCTCGAAGCATAAGCAATTACTTTCCCATTCTGCATCAACACACAACCCAAACCCTCTTTCGAAGCATCACTGTAAATTACTAGGCCATCGCTCCCATTAGGCAAAGTCAAGATCGGTGCGGTAGTCAACCTCTTCTTCAATTCCTCGAAACTCCTGTCACATTTCTTGGTCCACACAAACGGAACATTCTTCCGGGTCAACTGAGTCATCGGAGTAGCAATCCTCGAAAACCCTTCAATAAATCTTCGGTAATAACCGGCTAAACCCAGAAAGCTTCTAATCTCTGTCACTTATTCGGGTCTCTTCCAATCCACTATAGCCTCTATCTTTGACGGATCCACCGAAATCCCATCTTTAGAAATCACATGGCCCAGAAACGACACCTTCTCGAGCCAAAATTCGCATTTACTAAACTTCGCAAATAATTTCTCCCTCGCAAGAACGGATAAAACTGTCCTCAAATGTTGTTCATGCTCCTCTCGAGATTTCGAATAAACAAGAATGTCGTCGATGAAAACCACCACGAACGAATCAAGATAAGGATGGAAAACTCGGTTCATCAAATCCATAAACACGGCCGGCGCGTTAGTCAACCCAAACGGCATAACCAAGAACTCATAATGACCATACCGAGTGCGAAAAGCAGTCTTCGGAATATCCTCCGATCTAACCTTCAACTGATGGTACCCACTCCTCAAATCAAGTTTAGAGAAAACCACGGACCCTTGAAGCTGATCAAACAAATCATCAATATGCGGTAGAGGGTATTTATTCTTCACCGTAACCTGATTCAACTTTCTGTAATCGATGCACAATCTCAAGGAACCGTCTTTCTTCTGCACAAATAAAACCGGTGCTCCCCAAGGGGAAACACTAGGGCGGATAAACCCTCGATCCAGTAACTCTTGCAATTGAACCTTTAATTCCTTCAACTCTGCGGGGGCTAACCTATAAGGTGCTTTCGAAATTGGAGCCATACCCGGCAAAAGATCTATACAAAACTCAATCTCACGATCGGGAGGCATATCATACTCGGTAGAGAAAACATCGGGAAAATTCCCGAACTACCCGAACACTATCAAAACTAGGGGATTCTTTCCTAGTATCAAGAACACTAGCCAAATACCCCTCACAACCACTATGCAATAATTTTCTCGCTTTCATAAAAGAAATTAAGCGAACCTTTCTACCCAGAGGACAAGCCTCAAACACAATTTTAGGCACATCGGGAATAGAAAAAGTAACAGTTTTCTTACGGCAATCAACGGACGCATGAAACTTGCTCAACCAATCCATACCCAAAATGACATCAAAGTCTTGGATAGGAAGAACTACCAAATCCGCACAAAGGAATCGACCACAAATAACCACGTCACAAGCACGAAAGACTCGATCAGAAATCAAGCATTCTCCTATAGGGGTCGACACCTCTAGCACGTACGGTAAAGACTCGAATGCAGTATTTAACATGGAAGCAAATTGCACAGAAATGTATGAATGAGATGATCCTGGATCTACTAACGCTCGTGCGCTCACATTAGACACAGAAACAATACCTCCAATAACGGATGGATCATCGGTAGCTTGTTGTTGATTCATGGCATAAACCTTCCCTTGAACTTTAGGCTTCCCTGCGGCATCCCTTTTCTGACCCTGATTAGTACCAACCCCAGGCCCGGATGACTGTCCTCGGTGCCTCGTCCACTATCTCGCAAAGTGCCCCATTTCACCACAGTTGGTGCACTTGCCTTGCTTTTTCCAACACCTATCCTCCGCATGGCCTACCTTCTGAAAAAAGGTACAAGGCTTCCTAATCTGAATCCCCGGAGTAGTACCCGGATTCCTCGGTGTGGTTTTCCCCTTAAACTGAGATGATGCTCCCAGGTTACCTCGGTTGTCGAAACGGTGTTGTGGCTTGCTTTGCCCTCCCGGCTTGCTCGGGTTAGCTACCTCGGTCTTCCTTTTATGCTCCCCAATATCTTGCTCTATCAAATAGGCTCGGTCCACCGCATCTTGGAATGTCACAATCCGTTGAGCGATAAGTTGAGTACGGATGGAGGTCTTCAATCCCCGAATAAATCTCATAGCCTTTTGTTCCTCGGTCCTCACCAAATAGTCACAATATCGGGCTAATTCTATGAACTTAGCCGAGTATTGTGCTATAGACAACACACCTTGCTCCAAGTTGAGTAGCTCGATCTCCTTTCGTTTTTGATCAACAACCGGAATGAAATGCTCCTTGAATTTGCGCACAAACAACTCCCACGCATACACCGTGTGAGTGTCATCCCAAGTAGCTTTAACACCTTTCCACCAATGCTCGGCGGCTCCCACTAGCTTGTAAGCCGCGAACCGGACCTTGTCCTCATCCGAACACCCAAACACATCATAAATCTTCTCCATAGACTCAATCCACAACTCAGCTTTCCGAACATCGGGTTCCCCATTGAATTCAATCGGTTTCAACTTGAGAAATTGCTCCAATCCATAGCAGGGTGGTGCTTGTTCTATCCTCGGGCCTTGATCATGTATGGCCTTCATGGCCGCCTCAAACATGCCTTGGAACATGGCACGGGCTTCTTCCCTTGTATCATTCTGATTCGGTGCCCCACTAGTACCTCCTCTGTTTCTTCTTCCAGACATTGTGAGTAATCACCTGCATAAGACATCAACCGTTAATCACTCCGCACACTACTACCCACCTAGGTCATACTAATCCACCTAGACTTATACTTAGAGCTAATGCCATAGCTCTGATACCAACTGTCGCGACCCCGGACCCCGCGGGCCCGAGTCCGCGATCTGGACGTTGACTCTAAAACCGAAACTGTGAAATACCGAAGTTAAAAATTCCATTTAATACCAAAAGATGATGATCCAAAGTTTTACAAAACCAAGTTTGATAAAAATCAATTACAACTATCATAAACTTCCACAAGTTTATGCCCAACAAAATACAAATATACAATTCTTAGTGACGTCATTGTTTTGGTACAACTATCCCAAAATGGTTACACATTTACATAATGTAAACCAACCTATATCAACCTTCCCCAAAAGAATGGATCCACACTCGACGTCCTGTTTCCCGTGATCAGCGAGACTAATCTTTAGCACCTGGGGGGGGTTAAGGAAAAACAAAGATAAAAGAAAAGGGGGTGAGATAAATCTCAATAAGTTACTAATGCAACTACATGACATGCTATGATGCAAGAAGCAATAAGCAATGATAAATATCACATAGCACATAGCATTTATCACATAACAGATAGCAGCGGAAATAAACACATAACAAAGGATATAGCCAAGGTTTTCCAAACCGGAACATCCAAATAAAGGATCGCTGCGCAGCTTCAATAATCAACCAATCATCATCTTCATAATAGCATGAAAGCCGAAGAGAAAACCCCGGTACCGGAACCAATAACCATAAAAGTGTCACAAAGGACAAGGACCATGACACAAAGTCATGCCCGCTAGCTAGATACATTCACAGAGGAACGCTAACTCATCTCTTCCAAGGCCAATCTGGAAATGGGTAAAGAAGGGGGCAAAACAATGGTCAACATTATAATGGACTTGGCTTTGCCATTATAATCTTTCCCATCGCCCGATGCAACAAATATGCCAGCTGGGCTTCCAAATAAATGCTAAGTAATAATAATTTAGCATGAATGAACAACTTAAGGTTCCAAAGTAGGGAACCAATCCAATTAAATTACCACAAAGGTAAACCAATCCAAATCGCACAACAAAGATGCCCAACATTACCAAAACGGTACTTAATTAAATTTCACATCATATTTATTCACAAAAGAATCAAATCCACACAATAAAGTGTTCCACGGTGTTATCTTAAGTTAATTAGAAGGATTAAACCTAAACTAGTTAAGCCATTTAGTTTAAACAAGCAAAAAGGTCAAATTCCTGGAACAGGGGCGGGCGGGCGGGCGCCTGGGCATAGGCAGGCGCGCGCTTGAATTGGCAGAAGGTCAGGCGCTAGAAAAAGTGGGAGTAGGCGGGCGCCTGGGCAAGGGCAGGTGGGCGCCTGGTCTACGGGCTGGAAGAAATCTCAGCTGGGTTTCATCAAAATGCCTAACCATTTCATACCAAATTCATAGCACACAAAATCAACACTCCCAACAAGGTTTCTAAGGTACCCAAACATCATTTATAACTAGAATGGGAATCCAAACACACCATTATGAACCCAAACAAAGAATCAAAACCAATATTCAAGTTTTCACCATTTTTACCCAAAACTCAATTAAATTCCAAACAAATTCAAAACTCAACCAAACTTCAAATGTAACACATCAAACATCACATAAACATGATGAGAACATTTTAGCATCAAAATGGGGGAAAAGCAACTTACTTGGATTTTCTCAAAGTTGATGGAATTCAATTCTTTTTGGCTTCCTACAATCCTATCGACGATCTAAACACATTTCACGTTTTAAGAATTGAGAGATAACAAGGAGAAGATGAAGAAAATTAAGAGAGAAGGAAAGAGAAGAAAACTCACCTTTGCTAATGAGAGAGGAAGAAATGGGCTGGAGAGAGAGAGAGAGATGGTGAGGGAGGTGGGGGGAGTAGGGGGAAATTATTTTGAAATGTTACAACTAGACCCCCTCCCCATACTAACACAATTACTTACACTCCCGACTAACAATTAAGACTCAACACTTCCACACTAGCCCAAATAACTCGAATAAAATGCTAGGCATAATTATTATAACACATAAATTGCACACATAATTAATTAAATAAATAATAATTTAAATAAACAATTAAGCAAATAATTAAATAATAATCATTTAATTACTAAAAAATAGAGCCTAGATTTCGGGTCATGACATGGGAGCTTCTGGAGGAATGGAAAGGAAATATTCCTGGTTGTTTGATTCATTTGGTAAGTTACCCTAAAATTCGGGACGAATTTTCTTTAAGGGGGAGTGATTGTAACGACCCCAAAACCTACTCTAATTTTCTTAACTTAAATTGGAACTTTTATGTTTTAAATAATATTTCATGACTTGCATATATTATTTGAGCATATGTGTTAGTTAATGTGTTAGTAGAAATTTTGTTAAAAGGAATAAATGAGTTAGTTGAAACTTTAGGGTTCAAAGTGTAACTTTAAAGTTCAGGGGCTTATTTGCTCAAAATGAAAGTAGAGGGACCAAAGTGAAAATTTTATAAAAGTCTTTATATACTTATCCTCACCTCTTCTCCTCTCTGCGTATGCAATAATTCAACTTTCCCAATTTTCTCTCTGGTTCACGAAGAAAAGTAAGTTCAACCCATTTCGATTTAATTCTTTTTATTTACTTACCCATTTTAAAAACTAATTATATAAAAATGATCAGGGCGTTGAGTAGGTCATTTCTACCCGAACAAAACTATTTCTGCGATACTTTTTTTCGGAAATAGGTAAGTTACTAATTCCCCTTAAATAGTAAAAGGGTCATATATTTGGTGAAATTATGTGAAAAGAATTTATTTGTGATACTTATTTATTTGGGACAAATGGAGTATAATTATACTGGGTAAGTGACTTGGTTTGTATGCAAGTATCTATATGGAGTATGTTTATATCTTGAGAATGTTAGTATAAGTGTTTGAAAGTATACTCCTACTTGTGGGACGGTAAAATATTAACTTGAGTTAAATGTTAAATAAGTATATTATAAAATTATACTATTATTCTTGGGACGGGGAAATTAAATGAAAGTATCCCTAAATGAGTATATTAGTATATTAGAAAAATTATATTTATAATTGATACTTGTAATTATTATTTTGCGATTTGGGTAATATTTGTTATACTTGTAATTTTGGGACAAAGGGAGTATTTAGTATGTTGGTTTTGGTTGGGATCAAAGTAGTATTAAAGTTGTTTTGAGACTGATTTTGTAGTCTTAGTAAAGTTATAAACGTTAAATGTTGTACTTTTGGGACGGTGAAACGAAAGGAGTATAGTTTGTTCAAGTTTTGGCCTGGCGGGTGTGTTGGGCGGCCGCCCAAATAGGGCGTGCGACCGCACACTTATCTGGAAGATTTATGTCTTAAGACAGAGTTTTTGGGCGGCCGCACAGTCTGGTGTGGGTGACCGCCCAGGGTTGCTGGAAAAGTTGAGTGGTTCCAATCCAAGTGATTTAAAGTTCAATCTTGGTTTAGGTCTTAGGTGATATCCTAGAGTACCTAGAGAGTTGTTGTGGAACACCCTAGTGTTTGAAATGGGTTCCTTTGTGAACATAAGAGTTGTGGAATTTGACTAAATGTTAATTGGATTTGGTTGAACATCTTTTGATGTGGTTTGGATTGGTTCATCTTTGTGATGTGTTTGGCTTTATTCCCTACTTTGGAATCATTGTCCTTGGCTGTTGTTTAAGCAAGTATTCATTACTATGCTAGTGTTAAAGTCCAGCTGGTCTTGTGTTGTGGAGTCGGGACAGTGGTAGGGATTATAATGGCACACGAGCCAAGTTCATTGTAAGGCTTCTACCATTGGTTTCCCATTTTTAACCCCCAGTCCAGATTGGCCTTGGATGGGATGAAATAGCTCCCTCGAGTGAGCATTTGGGTTATGACTATGTGTCATATTTCCCTTTCTGGTTACTTTGGTTCTATTGGTTATGGTTTGGTTTTCGGGATCCCGGCTTCAGCTCTTTGATGCTGCTCAGTTGATACCTCTCAGATGGTTATATGTTTAATTCGAGAACCTTGGCTCAGTATCCATGTATGAGTGAATAATTTATCCTTATGTGCTCCCTGATGAGTTGGTCGTTATTTCCAACCGGTATGGGACGGTTGGCGATAGGGAGCCTCTCATGTTATGTGCTATATGTTTATTTGTTGATATTGTTTCTTTATGATTATCATATCAGCATGTAACATAGTTGCATTTTAGTAGCTTACTGAGATTCATTCTCACCCCTTATTTGTTTACTGTTTTAGATAAAGGCGAGTCCAGGGAATAGGATAATTGCACGGGAGGACGTCGTGGTGGTAAGAGTTTGGGATATGAGTTTTGTCAAGGTTACATTACATAGATGTATAACCTTTTGGGTAGAGTTCCCTTGACTTCATCATCTTGTAACACCTATATTTTGGACAATGTCGGTGTATGTACAATTGTATAAAAGTTTGTAAGCTTTCGGGCTAAGTACTTTCGTTTGTGAAAGAGTTTGTTTGAAATTTAAATGAAGTCTTTGAACTTTGAGTGTGGATTTTGTTAAACTTTATGAAAGTATATTTCGAAAAAATATTCTAAAAGTGTTTTATGACGTCTTCCGATCGTGTCCCGAGCGTGGGGCCAAGTAGGACCACGGGTCTGGGGTGCGACAATCATCCACCACAACTAGAGTATACTTGTTCTTTCGAATACTTGCAGTGGTGACTGGTCCAAATAGATCAATGTGAAGCAGTTGCAAACATCTAGAAGTTGAGGGATTGGTCTTGCTGGAGAAAGATTTCTTCGGTTGTTTGCCAAGTTGACACGCGGCGTACTTCTTGTCATGATGATCAGCAACCTTGGGAAGTCCTTTAACAAGGTTATTCCTACGAGTTTAGATAGATATTTGAAATTCAATTGACTTAAGCGCTTTTGCCACAGCCAACTATTTTCGCTCACACTTTTAGCTACAAAACAAAGATTAGTACTAGAGTTCATACTATGGAAATCAATAATGTAGATATTTGTCTTACGATATCCCGTGAGTAATGTAGCTCCAGTTTTGCCATTCTTGATAAGACATTGAGTTGAGGTGAAATGGCATTCTAATCCTTTGTCGCGGAATTGAGATATGGATAATAAATTGTGCTTGAGCCCTTCGACGAGAGAGACTCTTTCAATGCACACTTTGTCTTTCTTGAGCTTTCCATGTCGCGACCCCGGACCCCGCGGGCCCGAGACCGCGATCTGGACGTCGACTCTAACAAATGACTCTAAAATACCGAAGTTAAAAATTCCATTTGATACCAAAAGGTGATGATCCAAAGTTTTACAAAACCAAGTTTGATAAAAACCAATTACAACTATCATAAACTTCCACAAGTTTATGCCCAACAAAATACAAATATACAATTCTTAGTGACGTCATTGTTTGGTACAACTATCCCAAAATGGTTACACATTTACATAATGTAAACCAACCTATACCAACCTTCCCCAAAAGAATGGATCCACACTCGACGTCCTCTTTCTCGTGATCAGCGAGACTAATCCTTAGCACCTAGGGGGGGGGGTTAAGGAAAACCAAAGATAAAAGAAAAGGGGTGAGATAAATCTCAATAAGTTACTAATGCAACTACATGACATGCTATGATGCAATATACAATAAGCAATAAGAAATATCACATAGCACATAGCATTTATCACATAACAGATGGCAGCGGAAATAAACACATAACAAAGGATATAGCCAAGGTTTTCCAAACCGGAACATCCAAATAAAGGATCGCTGCGCAGCTTCAACAATCAACAAATCATCATCTTCATAATAGCATGAAAGCCGAAGAGAAAACCCCGGTACCGGAACCAATAACAAGGTGATGTGCCACAAGGGGCGGGAGCCATGCCACAAAGTCATGCTCCAAACGTCTCAACCAAGGCCAATCTGGAAGAGGAAAATAAGGGCAAAACAATGGTCGACACCATAATGGACTTGGCCGGTGCCATCACAATATCTCACATCCCCCGACACAACCACAAATACCAGCTGGAATTTCAAATAAATGCTAAGTAATAAATACTAGCTTAATTAAACAACTTAGGGTTCCAAAGTAGGGAACCATTCCAATTAAATTACCACAAAGGTAAACCAATCCAAACCGCACATTAAAGATGCCAAACATTACCAAAACGGTACTTAAATAAATTTCACATCATATTTATTCACAAAAGAACCAAATCCACACAATAAAGTGTTCCACGGTGTTATCTTAAGTTAATTAGAAGGATTAAACCTAAACTAGTTAAGCCATTTAGTTTAAAAAGGCAAAAAGGTCAAATTCCTGGAACAGGGGGCGGGCGGGCGCCTGGAATAGGGCAGGCGGGCGCTTGAATGACCAGAAGGTCTGGTCATCAGAAAATGACATGTAAGAGGGCGCCTGGAGGGGGTCGGGCGGGCGCCTGGTCTGGATTCCAGGTCGGGAAACAGAGCTACACTACCACATTTCGACCCAAATTCTCCCAAAACACCAAATATTCAAAATCAACTCCTTCTACAAGTTCTAAAATGTACCAAAACCACCTATAACTAGAATGGGAATCCCAATACACCATTTATCCACCAAACCAAGAATTAAAACCAACATTCATCAATTCACCATTCTTAACCAAAACTCAAAATAAATTCCAAACAAATGCAAAACCCAACCAAACTTCAAATATAACACATCAAACATTATCTAAACATGATATGAACATTTTAGCATCAAAATGGGGGAAAAGCAACTTACTTGATAAATCTCAAAGTTGACGGAATTCAATTCTTTTAGGTTCTACGCGATCCTATCGACGATCCAAAATTGCTAGAGAGAGGAAGAGAGTTGTGCTGGGAATGGGGGTGGAGTGAGTAAGTGAAAGAGTAGGGTGAGGGAGGAGAGAGGGAGTAGGGAGGGAGTAATTTGAAATGATACACCTAGCCCCCTTCCCCCACTAACTAGCACAATTACTTACACTCCCGACTAACAATTAAGACTCAACACGTCCACACTAGCCCAAATAACTCGAATAAAATGCTAGGCATAATTATTATGACACATAAAATGCACACATCATTATTTAAATAAATAATAATTTAAATAAATAACTAAGCAAATAATTAAATAAAAATTATTTAATTACTAATAAAATAGAGCCTATATTTCGGGTCGTGACATTCACTCCCCCTTAAAGAAAATTCGACCCGAATTTTAACGAGACTCACCTTAAACAAAAAGCCACGGAAATTTCCTCTCGATTTCATCTCGGAGCTCCAAAGTCGACTCCTCGATGTTATGATTCCTCCAAAGAACTCGAACTAACGCAATGCTTTTGTTCCTCAACTCTTGGACTTTAGAATCTAAGATCCGAACCGGTCGTTCCTCATAAGTCATATCGGGCTCAATATCCTCCGGTACCCTCGGTAACACATGAGACGGATCATGAACATACTTCCGGAGCATAGAAACGTGAAAGACGTTATGCAACCGGTCTAAGGATGGCGCTAACGCAAGACGATATGCTAGAAGTCCAACCTTTCCCAAAACCTCAAACGGACCAATAAACCTCGGCGCCAATTTGCCTTTCTTCCCAAACCTACGAATACCCACCTTCGGAGATACTTTCAAGAACACCAAATCACCGGTCTGAAAACTAAGGTCTCGCCTTCGGTTATCTGCGTAGCTCTTATGTCGACTCTGGGCTGTTTTCAATCTATCCCGAATAACTTTAACTTTCTCAACCGAATCCCGAAGCAAATCAATGCCCACAATCTTCGCTTCACCGACCTCATCCCAACAAATAGGCGATCTACACTTTCTTCCATACAAGGCCTCAAACGGTGCCATCTCGATACTAGCCTGATAACTGTTGTCGTAGGAGAATTCCACTAACGGTAGGTGCGAATCCCAAGAATCCGAAAAGTCTATCGAACACGCTCGCAACATATCCTCCAAAATCTGAATAGTCCTCTCGGATTGACCGTCGGTCTGAGGATGAAAAACCGTACTGAATCGCAAATCTGTACCCAAAGCTTCCTGAAACGCCTTCCAGAATCTAGAAGTAAACCTCGGGTCTCGATCTGACACAATGCTAACCGGAACCCCATGCAATCTAACAATCTCATCGATATAAAGGGTCGCAAGCTTTTCCATCGAATATCTGATGTCAATAGGCAAGAAATGGGCACTCTTGGTCAATCTATCCACTATTAGCCAAACACTGTCATACTTCCTACGGGTACGAGGTAGTCCCGTAACGAAATCCATAATCACATGCTCCCATTTCCACTCGGGAATCCCTAACGGCTGAAGTAATCCCGCGGGTCTCTGATGCTCGGCTTTGACCTGCTGACAAGTTAAACACCTCGATACATACTCCGCTATTTCCCTCTTCATATTAATCCACCAAAATTGTTGCTTCAAATCCTGATACATCTTCGTACTACCGGATGAATAGTATACCTCGATTTGTGACCCTCATCAAGGACTCTCTGTTTAATTCCATCAACATCCGGAACACACAAACGACCACGGAAAGTCAATACTCCACTCGAACGGAAAGTCAATACTCCACTCGAACTCATAAAAAATCCTCGAAATTCTTTCCTTTAATTTACCCATTACCTTCACTAACTCGGGATCTTCTTTCTGAGCTTCCTTTATCCTCTGAATTAGGGTCGGAGACACCCTAATATTCGCAAAAATAGCACCATGTCTCGATTCACGAGGAGATCAATCTCGAACATCCTCAAGCATTTTCCATTCACGAACCATCATCGAAGCCACATAAGATTTTCTACTAATCGCATCGGCTACCACATTCGCCTTCCCCGGATGATAAGAAATCGAGCAATCATAATCCTTCAATAATTCCATCCATCGGCGCTGTCGGTTGTTCAATTCCTTCTGAGAGAAAAGGTATTTCAAACTCTTGTGATCGGTAAAAATCTCAAACTTCGCCCCGTAAAGGTAGTGCTTCCATTTGTGCAACGCAAATACAATAGCCGCTAACTCCATATCATGAGTTGGGTAATTCTGCTCACTAGGGGTCAACTTCCTCGAAGCATACGCAATTACTTTCCCGTTCTGCATCAACACACAACCCAAACCCTCTTTCGAAGCGTCACTGTAAATCACTAGGCCATCACTCCCATTAGGCAAAGTCAAGATCGGTGCGGTAGTCAACCTCTTCTTCAATTCCTCGAAACTCTTGTCACATTTGTCGGTCCACACAAACGGAACATTCTTCCGGGTCAACTGAGTCATCGGAGTAGCAATCCTCGAAAACCCTTCAATAAATCTTCGGTAATACCTGGCTAAACCAAGAAAGCTTCAAATCTCTGTCACTGATTCGGGTCTCTTCCAATCCACTATTGCCTCTATCTTTGAAGGATCCACAGAAATCCCATCTTTAGAAATCACATGACCCAGAAATGACACCTTCTCGAGCCAAAATTCGCATTTACTGAACTTCGCAAATAATTTCTCCCTCGCAAGAACGATAAAACTGTCCTCAAGTGTTGCTCGTGCTCCTCTCGGGATTTCGAATAAACAAGAATGTCGTCGATGAAGACTACCACGACGAATCAAGATAGGGATGGAAAAACTCGGTTCATCAAATCCATAACACGGCCGGCGCGTTAGTCAACCCAAACGGCATAACCAAGAACTCATAATGACGTAGCGAGTGCGAAAAGCAGTCTTCGGAATATCCTCTGATCGAACCTTCAACTGATGGTACCCACTCCTCAAATCAAGCTTAGAGAAAACCACGGACCCTTGAAGCTGATCAAATAAATCATCGATGTGCGGTAGAGGATACTTGTTCTTCACCGTAACCTGATTCAACTTCCGGTAATCTATACACAATCTCAACGAACCATCTTTCTTCCGCACAAATAAAACCGGTGCTCCCCACGGGGAAACACTAGGGCGGATAAACCCTCGATCAAGCAACTCTTGCAACTGAACCTTCAATTCCTTCAACTCTGCGGGAGCTAACCTATAAGGTGCTTTCGAAATCGGAGCCGTACCCGGCAAAAGATCTATACAAAACTCAATCTCACGATCGGGAGGCATATCATACTCGGTAGAGAAAACATCGGGAAATTCCCGGACTACCCGAACACTATCAAAACTAGGGGATTCTTTCCTAGTATCAAGAACACTAGCCAAATACCCCTCGCAACCACTATGCAATAATTTTCTCGCTTTCAAATAAGAAACTAAGCGAACCCTTCTACTCAGAGGACTAGCCTCGAACACAAATTTAGGCACATCGGGAATAGAAAAAGTAACCGTTTTCTTACGGCAATCAACAGAAGCATGAAACTTGCTCAACCAATCCATACCCAAAATGACATCAAAGTCTTGGATAGGAAGAATTACCAAATCCGCACAAAGGACTCGACCACAAATAACCACATCACAAGCACGAAAGACTCGATCAGAAATCAAGCATTCTCCTATAGGGGTCGACACCTCTAGCACGTACGGTAAAGACTCAAATGCAGCATTTACATGGAAGCAAATTGCACAGAAATGTATGAATGAGATGATCTTGGATCTACTAACGCTCGTGCGCTCACATTAGACACAGAAACAATACATCCAATAACGGATGGATCATCGGTAGCTTGTTGTTGATTCATTGCAAACACCTTCCTTTGTACCTTGGGCTTTCCCGTAGCGTCCCTTTTCTGACCCTGAGGAGCCCCAGCTCCTATCCCCGTTGGTTGAATCCTATTCCTCGGACAATCCCTTGCAAAATGACCCATTTGACCACAATTGGTGCACCTTCCCTGCTTCTTCCAACACCGGTCCTCAGAATGACCTTCCTTTTGACAATACGAACAAAGCCTCCTAATTTGGTTCCCTTGGTTCCCGGAAGTGGTACCCGGGTTCCTTGGGATCAGTTGCCCTTGGGACTGAGATTGTCCCCCAAAGTTACCTCGGTTATCGGAACGGTGTTGTGGCTTGCCTTGAGCTCCTTGCTTACTCAGGTTAGCCACCTCGGTCTTCCTCTTATGTTCCCCAATATCTTGCTCTATCAAATAGGCTCGGTCTACCGCATCTTGGAATGTCACAACCCGTTGAGCAATAAGTTGAGTACGGATGGAGGTCTTCAATCCCCGAATAAATCTCATAGCTTTTTCGGTTCACTACCGGCTAAATAGACAACAATCCTTGCTCCAAGTTGAGTAGCTCGATCTCCTTTCGGTTTTGATCAACAACCGGAATGAAATGCTCCTTGAATTTGCGCACAAAAAACTCCCACGCATACACCGTGTGAGTATCATCCCAAGTAGCTTTAACACCTTTCCACCAATGCTCGGCGGCTCCCACAAGCTTGTAAGCCGCGAACCGGACCTTGTCCTCATCCGAACACCCAAATACATCATAATCTTCTCCATCGACTCAATCCACAACTCAGCCTTCCTCACATCGGGTTCCCCATTGAACTCAACCGGCTTCCGCTTCAGAAATTGCTCCAAACCATAACGAGGTGGTGCTTGTTCTACCCTCGGACCTTGATCATGTATGGCCTTCATGGACGCCTCAAACATGCCTTGAAACATGGCACGGGCTTCTTCCCTTGTATCATTCTGATTTGCATTACCAGTACTACCTTCACCACTCCTTCTACGAACCATTGTAACAAGTACCTGCATAAAACATCAACCGTTAATCACTCCGCACACTACTACCCACCTAGGTCACACTAATCCACCTAGACTTATACTTAGAGCTAATGCCATAGCTCTGATACCAACTGTCGCGACCCCGGACCCCGCGGGCCCGAGACCGCGAGCTGGACGTCGACTCTAAAACCAAAACTGTGAAATACCGAAGATAAAAATTCCATTTAATACCAAAAGATGGTGATCCAAAGTTTTACAAAACCAAGTTTGATAAAAACCCATTTACAACTATCATAAACTTCCACAAGTTTATGCCCAACAAAATGCAAAATATACACAAATCCTAATGACGTCAATGTTTGGTACAAATACCCCAAAATGGTTACACATTTACATAATGTAAACCAACCTATATCAACCTTCCCCAAAAGAATGGATCCACACTCGACGTCCTGTTTCCCGTGATCAGCGAGACTAATCCTTAGCACCTGGGGGGGGGTTAAGGAAAAACAAAGATAAAAGAAAAAGGGGGTGAGATAAATCTCAATAAGTTACTAATGCAACTACATGACATGCTATGATGCAATATACAATAAGCAATAATAATTATCACATAGCACATAGCATTTATCACATAACAGATGGCAGCGGAAATAAACACATAACAAAGGATATAGCCAAGGTTTTCCAAACCGGAACATCCAAATAAAGGATCGCTGCGCAGCTTCAATAATCAACAAATCATCATCTTCATAATAGCATGAAAGCCGAAGGGAAAACCCCGGTACCGGAACCAATAACCAATGAAGTGTCACAAGGGACGGGAGACATGCCACAAAGTCATGCTCCAAGTAGCTAAAGTGCACACAAAGGAGCTAGCTCTTCTCACATCCAAGGCCAATCTGGAGGAGGGTAATAATGGGGCAAAACAATGGTCAACATCACAATGGACTTGGCCGTGCCATCATAATGTTTCGCATTGCCCAAACACACACAAAATACCAGCTAGACTTTCACGTAAAGGCTAAGTAATAAAATACTAGCACGATAAACAACAAAGGATTCCAAAGTAGGGAACCAATTCAATTAAAGCACCACAAAGGTAAACCAACATAAACAGCACATCAAAGATGAACCACATTCCCAAAATGGTACTTAATCAAAATCCATATCATATTTATTCATGTAAGAATCAATTCCACTTAATAAAGTGTTTCACGGTGTTATCTTAAGTTAATTAGAAGCAATAAACCTAAACTAGTTAAGCTTGAAGTCTTAAACCAAGCAAAAAGGTCAAATTCCTGGAACAGGGGCGGGCGGGCGCCTGGGCATAGGCAGGCGCGCGCTTGAATGGATAGAAGGTCAGGCGCTAGAAAAAGTGGGAGTAGGCGGGCGCCTGGTCTACGGGCTGGGAAGAATTCCCAGCTGGGTTCTTCAACTTTCCTTACCAATTCCACACCATTTTCATAATACCCAAATCAACACTCCCAACATGATTCCTAAGGTATCCAAACATCATTTAACCAAAAAGGGGACCTAAGTAACACCCTTTAATCAATCAAGACCAAGATCAAATTCCCACATTCAAGATTTCACCATTTCTTCCCAAGAACTCAAATAAATTCAAAATAAATTCAAAACTCAATCAAACTTCAAAAATAACACATCAAACATCATATAAACATGATATGAACATTTTAGCATCAAAATGGGGGAAAAGTAACTTACTTGAAAATAATGAAAGTTGACGGAATTCTATTCTTTTTGGTTCTACGCGATCCTATCGATGATCTAAACAATGTTCAAGTTTTAAGAAATGAGAGATTATGAGAGGAAGAAGAAGAAAATGAAGAGAGAAGTAAAGAGAAAGAAACTTACCCAAAACTTAGAGAGAGGGAAGGAGTTGGCTGGGAATGATGGAGGATGAGTGAGGGAGAAGGTGAGGGAGGAGAGGGGAGTAGGGGGAAATAATTCAAAATAATACACTTAGGCCCCCTCTCTCACACTACACACAAATACTACACTCCCTACTAACAATTAAGACCCAACAAAACCACACTAACCCAAATGACCCAAATAAAATGCTAGGCATAATTATTATAACACATAAATTGCACACATAATTATTTGATTAAATAATAATTTAAATAAATAAATAAGCAAATAATTAAATAAAAATCATTTAATTACTAATAAAATAGAGCCTATATTTCGGGTCGTGACATTCACTCCCCCTTAAAGAAAATTCGACCCGAATTTTAACGAGACTTACCTTAAACAAAAAGCCACGAAAATTTCCTCTCGATCTCGTCGTGAAGCTCCCACGTCGACTCCTCAATATTATGATTCCTCCAAAGAACTCGAACCAACGCAATGCTTTTGTTTCTCAACTCTTGAACTTTGGCATCTAAAATCCGAACCGGTCGTTCCTCATAAGTCATATCGGGCTCAATATCCTCCGGTACCCTCGGTAACACGTGAGATGGATCGTGAACATACTTCCGAAGCATAGAAACGTGAAAAACATTGTGCAACCGGTCTGAGGATGACGGTAACGCAAGACGGTACGCTAGAAGTCCAACTTTTCCCAAGATCTCAAACGGACCAATAAACCTCGGAGCCAATTTGCCTTTCTTCCCAAACCTACGAATACCCACCTTTGGAGACACTTTCAAGAACACCAAGTCGCCAACCTGAAAACTAAGATCTCGTCTTCGGTTGTCTGCGTAGCTCTTATGTCGACTCTGGGCTATCTTCAATCTATCCCGGATAACTTTGACTTTTTCAACTGAATCCTGAAGCAAATAATTACCCACAATCTTCGCTTCACCAACCTCGTCCCAACAAATGGGCGATCTACACTTCCTGCCATATAAGGCCTCAAACGGTGCCATCTCGATACTAGCCTGATAACTGTTGTTGTAAGAGAACTCCACTAACGGTAGGTGCGAATCCCAAGAATCGGAAAAGTCTATCGAACACGCTCGCAACATATCCTCCAAAATCTGAATAGTCCTCTCTGATTGACCGTCGGTCTGAGGATGAAAAGCTGTACTGAATCGCAACTCTGAACCCAAAGCTTCCTGAAACGCCTTCCAAAATCTAGAAGTAAACCTCGGGTCTCGATCTGACACAATGCTAACCGGAACTCCATGCAATCTAACAATCTCATCAATGTAAAGGGTCGCAAGCTTCTCCATCGAATATCTGATGTCAATAGGCAAGAAATGGGCACTCTTGGTCAATCTATCCACTATTACCCAAACACTGTCATACTTCCTACGGGTACGAGGCAGTCCCGTAACGAAATCCATAGTCACATGCTCCCATTTCCACTCGGGAATCTCTAACGGCTGAAGTAATCCCGCGGGTCTCTGATGCTCGGCTTTGACCTGCTGACACGTTAAACACTTCGAAACGTACTCCGCTATTTCTCTTTTCATATTAATCCACCAAAATTGTTGCTTCAAATCCTGACACATCTTCGTACTACCCGGATGAATAGTATATCTCGATTTGTGACCCTCATCAAGAACTCTCTGTTTAATTCCATCAACATCCGGAACACATAAACGACCACGGAAAGTCAACACTCCACTCGGAATCAAAGAGAAATCCTCAAAATTCTTTTCCTTTAATTTACCCATTATCTTCACCAACTCGGGATCTTCTTTCTGAGCTTCCTTTATCCTTTGAATTAGGGTCGGAGATACCCTAATATTCGCAAAAATAGCCCCATGTCTCGATTCACGAGGAGACCAATCTCGAATATCCTCAAGCATTTTCCACTCTCGAACCATCATCGAAGCCACATAAGATTTTCTACTAATCGCATCGGCTACCACATTCGCCTTCCCCGGATGATAAGAAATCGTGCAATCATAGTCCTTCAATAATTCCATCCATCGGCGCTGTCGGTTGTTCAATTCCTTCTGAGAGAATAGGTACTTCAAACTCTTGTGATCGGTAAAAATTTCGAACTTCGCCCCGTAAAGATAGTGCTTCCACTTGTGCAACGCAAAGACAATAGCCGCTAACTCCATATCATGAGTCGGGTAATTCTGCTCACTAGGGGTCAACTTCCTCGAAGCATAGGCAATTACTTTCCCATTCTGCATCAACATACAACCCAAACCCTCTTTCGAAACATCACTATAAATCACTAGGCCATCGCTCCCATTAGGCAAAGTCAAGATCGGCGCGGTAGTCAACTTCTTCTTCAATTCCTCGAAACTCTTATCACATTTCTCGGTCCACACAAACGGAACATTCTTCTGGGTCAACTGAGTCATCGGAGTAGCAATCCTCGAAAACCCTTCAATAAATCTTCGGTAATAACCGGCTAAACCAAGAAAGCTTCTAATCTCTGTCACTGATTCGGGTCTCTTCCAATCCACTATGGCTTCTATCTTTGACGGATCCACAGAAATCCCATCTTTAGAAATCACATGACCCAGAAATGACACCTTCTCGAGCCAAAATTCGCATTTACTGAACTTCGCAAATAATTTCCCCCTCGCAAGAACGGATAAAACTGTCCTCAAATGTTGTTCATGCTCCTCTCGAGATTTCGAATAAACAAGAATGTCGTCGATGAAAACCACCACGAACGAATCAAGATAAGGATGGAAAATCCGGTTCATCAAATCCATAAACACGGCCGGCGCGTTAGTCAACCCAAACGGCATAACCAAGAACTCGTAATGACCATACCGAGTGCGAAAAGCAGTCTTCGGAATATCCTCCGATCGAACCTTCAACTGATGGTACCCACTCCTCAAATCAAGCTTGGAAAACACAACGGACCCTTGAAGATGATCAAACAAATCATCAATGTGCGGTAGAGGATACTTATTCTTCACCGTAACTTGATTCAACTTTCTGTAATCTATACACAACCTCAACGAACCATCTTTCTTCCGCACAAACAAAACCGGTGCTCCCCACGGGGAAACACTAGGGCGGATAAACCCTCGATCCAGCAACTCTTGCAACTGAACTTTTAATTCCTTCAACTCTGCGGGAGCTAATCTATAAGGTGCTTTCGAAATCGGAGCCGTACCCGGCAAAAGGTCTATACAAAACTCAATCTCACGATCGGGAGGCATATCATACTCGGTAGAGAAAACATCGGGAAATTCCCGAACTACCCGAACACTATCCAAACTAGGGGATTCTTTCCTAGTATCAAGAACACTAGCCAAATACCCCTCACAACCACTATGCAATAATTTTCTCGCTTTCAAATAAGAAATTAAGCGAACCTTCCTACTCAGGGGACTAGCCTCAAACACAAATTTAGGCACATCGGGAATAGAAAAAGTAACAGTTTTCTTACGGCAATCAACGGACGCATGAAACTTGCTCAACCAATCCATACCCAAAATGACATCAAAGTCTTGGATAGGAAGAACTACCAAATCCGCACAAAGGACTCGACCACAAATAACCACATCACAAGCACGAAAGACTCGATCAGAAATCAAGCATTCTCCTATAGGGGTCTACACCTCTAGCACGTACGGTAAAGACTCGAATGCAGCATTTAACATGGAAGCAAATTGCACAGAAATGTATGAATGAGATGATCCTGGATCTACTAACGCTCGTGCGCCCACATTAGACACAGAAACAATACCTCCAATAACGGATGGATCATCGGTAGCTTGTTGTTGATTCATGGCATAAACCTTCCCTTGAACTTTGGGCTTCCCGGTAACATCCCTTTTCTGACCCTGATTAGTACCAACTCCGGACCCGGATGCTTGTCCTCTACCTCTCGGGCAATCTTTTACAAAGTGACCCATTTGACCACAATTGGTGCACCTTCCTTGCTTCTTCCAACAACGGTCTTCAGAATGACCTTCCTTTTGACAATACAAACAAAGCCTCCTAATTTGGCTCCCTTGGTTCCCGGAAGTGGTACCCGGGTTCCTTGGGATCGGTTGCCCTCGGAATTGAGATTGTCCCCCAAAGTTACCTCGATTATCGGAACGGTGTTTTGGCTTGCCCTGAGCTCCTTGATTACTCGGGTTAGCTACCTCGGTCTTCCTTTTATGCTCCCCAATATCTTGCTCTATTAAGTAGGCTCGGTCCACCGCATCTTGGAAAGTCACAATCCGTTGGGCAATAAGTTGAGTACGGATGGAGGTCTTCAATCCCCGAATGAATCTCATAGCTTTTTGTTCCTCGGTCCTCACCAAATAGTCACAATACCGGGCTAATTCTATGAACTTAGCCGAGTATTGTGCTATAGACAACACACCTTGCTCTAGGTTGAGTAGCTCGATCTCCTTTCGGTTTTGATCAACAACCGGAATGAAATGCTCCTTGAATTTGCGCACAAACAACTCCCACGCATACACCGTGCGAGTATCATCCCAAGTAGCTTTAATACCTTTCCACCAATGCTCGGCGGCTCCCACAAGCTTGTAAGCCGCGAACCGGACCTTGTCCTCATCCGAACACCCAAATACATCATAAATCTTCTCCATTGACTCAATCCACAACTCAGCTTTCCTTACATCGGGCTCCCCATTGAATTCAACCGGTCTCAACTTCAAGAATTGCTCCAAACCATAACGGGGTGGTGCTTGTTCTACCCACGGGCCTTGATCATGTATGGCCTTCATGGCCGCCTCAAACATGCCTTGAAACATGGCACGTGCTTCTTCGCTTGTATCATTCTGATTCGGTGCTCCACTAGTACCTCCTCTGTTTCTTCTTCCAGACATTGTGAGTAATTACCTGCATAAGACATCAACCGTTAATCACTCCGCACACTACTACCCACCTAGGTCATACTAATCCACCTAGACTTATACTTAGAGCCAATGCCATAGCTCTGATACCAACTGTCGCGACCCCGGACCCCGCGGGCCCGAGACGGTGAGCTGGACGTCGACTCTAAAACCAAAACTGTGAAATACCGAAGATAAAAATTCCATTTAATACCAAAAGATGGTGATCCAAAGTTTTACAAAACCAAGTTTGATAAAAACCCATTTACAACTATCATAAACTTCCACAAGTTTATGCCCAACAAAATGCAAAATATACACAAATCCTAATGACGTCAATGTTTGGTACAAATACCCCAAAATGGTTACACATTTACATAATGTAAACCAACCTATATCAACCTTCCCCAAAAGAATGGATCCACACTCGACGTCCTGTTTCCCGTGATCAGCGAGACTAATCCTTAGCACCTGGGAGGGGGGGTTAAGGAAAAACAAAGATAAAAGAAAAAGGGGGTGAGATAAATCTCAATAAGTTACTAATGCAACTACATGACATGCTATGATGCAATATACAATAAGCAATAATAATTATCACATAGCACATAGCATTTATCACATAACAGATGGCAGCGGAAATAAACACATAACAAAGGATATAGCCAAGGTTTTCCAAACCGGAACATCCAAATAAAGGATCGCTGCGCAGCTTCAATAATCAACAAATCATCATCTTCATTATAGCATGAAAGCCGAAGGGAAAACCCCGGTACCGGAACCAATAACCAATGAATTGTCACAAGGGACGGGAGACATGCCACAAAGTCATGCTCCAAGTAGCTAAAGTGCACACAAAGGAGCTAGCTCTTCTCACATCCAAGGCCAATCTGGAGGAGGGTAATAATGGGGCAAAACAATGGTCAACATCACAATGGACTTGGCCGTGCCATCATAATGTTTCGCATCGCCCAAACACACACAAAATACCAGCTGGACTTTCACATAAAGGCTAAGTAATAAAATACTAGCACGATAAACAACAAAGGATTCCAAAGTAGGGAACCAATCCAATTAAAGCACCACAAAGGTAAACCAACATAAACAGCACATCAAAGATGAACCACATTCCCAAAATGGTACTTAATCAAAATCCATATCATATTTTTTCATGTAAGAATCAATTCCACTTAATAAAGTGTTTCACGGTGTTATCTTAAGTTAATTAGAAGCAATAAACCTAAACTAGTTAAGCTTGAAGTCTTAAACCAAGCAAAAAGGTCAAATTCCTGGAACTGGGGCGGGCGGGCGCCTGGGCATAGGCAGGCGCGCGCTTGAATGGACAGAAGGTCAGGCGCTAGAAAAAGTGGGAGTAGGCGGGCGCCTGGTCTACGGGCTGGGAAGAATTCCCAGCTGGGTTCTTCAACTTTCCTTACCAATTCCACACCATTTTCATAATACCCAAATCAACACTCCCAACATGATTCCTAAGGTATCCAAACATCATTTAACCAAAAAGGGGACCTAAGTAACACCCTTTAATCAATCAAGACCAAGATCAAATTCCCACATTCAAGATTTCACCATTTCTTCCCAAGAACTCAAATAAATTCAAAATAAATTCAAAACTCAATCAAACTTCAAAAATAACACATCAAACATCATATAAACATGATATGAACATTTTAGCATCAAAATGGGGGAAAAGTAACTTACTTAAAAATAATGAAAGTTGACGGAATTCGATTCTTTTTGGTTCTACGCGATCCTATCGACGATCTAAACAATGTTCAAGTTTTAAGAAATGAGAGATTATGAGAGGAAGAAGAAGAAAATGAAGAGAGAAGTAAAGAGAAAGAAACTTACCCAAAACTTAGAGAGAGGGAGGGAGTTGGCTGGGAATGATGGAGAATGAGTGAGGGAGAAGGTGAGGGAGGATAGGGGAGTAGGGGGAAATAATTCAAAATAATACACTTAGGCCCCCTCTCTCACACTACACACAAATACTACACTCCCTACTAACAATTAAGACCCAACAAAACCACACTAACCCAAATGACCCAAATAAAATGCTAGGCATAATTATTATAACACATAAATTGCACACATAATTATTTGATTAAATAATAATTTAAATAAATAAATAAGCAAATAATTAAATAAAAATCATTTAATTACTAATAAAATAGAGCCTATATTTCGGGTCGTGACAGTCGCGACCCCGGACCCCGCGGGCCCGAGACCGCGATCTGGACGTCGACTCTAACAAATGACTCTAAAATACCGAAGTTAAAAATTCCATTTGATACCAAAAGGTGATGATACAAAGTTTTACAAAACCAAGTTTGATAAAAACCAATTACAACTATCATAAACTTCCACAAGTTTATGCCCAACAAAATACAAATATACAATTCTTAGTGACGTCATTGTTTGGTACAACTATCCCAAAATGGTTACACATTTACATAATGTAAACCAACCTATACCAACCTTCCCCAAAAGAATGGATCCACACTCGACGTCCTCTTTCTCGTGATCAGCGAGACTAATCCTTAGCACCTGGGGGGGGGTTAAGGAAAAACAAAGATAAAAGAAAAGGGGTGAGATAAATCTCAATAAGTTACTAATGCAACTACATGACATGCTATGATGCAATATACAATAAGCAATAAGAAATATCACATAGCACCTAGCATTTATCACATAACAGATGGCAGCGGAAATAAACACATAACAAAGGATATAGCCAAGGTTTTCCAAACCGGAACATCCAAATAAAGGATCGCTGCGCAGCTTCAACAATCAACAAATTATCATCTTCATAATATCATGAAAGCCGAAGAGAAAACCCCGGTACCGGAACCAATAACAAGGTGATGTGCCACAAGGGGCGGGAGCCATGCCACAAAGTCATGATCCAAACGTCTCAACCAAGGCCAATCTGGAAGAGGAAAATAAGGGCAAAACAATGGTCGACACCATAATGGACTTGGCCGGTGCAATCACAATATCTCACATCGCCCGACACAACCACAAATACCAGCTGGACTTTCAAATAAATGCTAAGTAATAAATACTAGATTAATTAAACAACTTAGGGTTCCAAAGTAGGGAACCATTCCAATTAAATTACCACAAAGGTAAACCAATCCAAACCGCACATTAAAGATGCCCAACATTACCAAAACGGTACTTAAATAAATTTCACATCATATTTATTCACAAAAGAACCAAATCCACACAATAAAGTGTTCCACGGTGTTATCTTAAGTTAATTAGAAGGATTAAACCTAAACTAGTTAAGCCATTTAGTTTAAACAAGCAAAAAGGTCAAATTCCTGGAACAGGGGGCGGGCGGGCGCCTGGAATAGGGCAGGCGGGCGCTTGAATGACCCGAAGGTCTGGTCATCAGAAAATGACATGTAAGCGGGCGCCTGGAGGGGGTCGGGCGGGCGCCTGGTCTGGATTCCAGGTCGGTAAACAGAGCTGCAATACCACATTTCGACCCAAATTCTCCCAAAACACCAAATACTCAAAATCAACTCCTTCTACAAGTTCTAAAATGTACCAAAACCACCTATAACTAGAATGGGAATCCCAATACACCATTTATCCACCAAAACCAAGAATTAAAACCAACATTCATCAATTCACCATTCTTAACCAAAAACTCAAAATAAATTCCAAACAAATGCAAAACCCAACCAAACTTCAAATATAACACATCAAACATTATCTAAACATGATATGAACATTTTAGCATCAAAATGGGGGAAAAGAAACTTACTTGATAAATCTCAAAGTTGACGGAATTCAATTCTTTTAGGTTCTACGCGATCCTATCGACGATCCAAAATTGCTAGAGAGAGGAAGAGAGTTGTGCTGGGAATGGGGGTGGAGTGAGTGAGTGAAAGAGTAGGGTGAGGGAGGAGAGAGGGAGTAGGGAGGGAGTAATTTGAAATGATACACCTATCCCCCTTCCCCCACTAACTAGCACAATTACTTACACTCCCGACTAACAATTAAGACTCAACACGTCCACACTAGCCCAAATAACTCGAATAAAATGCTAGGCATAATTATTATGACACATAAAATGCACACATCATTATTTAAATAAATAATAATTTAAATAAATAAATAAGCAAATAATTAAATAAAAATTATTTAATTACTAATAAAATAGAGCCTATATTTCGGGTCGTGACATTCCATATGCAACAACTTGACCTTTGTTATTATCACCAAATGTTACTAAGGGACCTCTTTCTTCATGGACATCTTCTAATAAGGATTCATCTCCAGTCATGTGTCTTTAACACCCACTATCGAGAATCCATTCATAATTTTTAGCTTTTGAAGATCCAGCCATGAAACAAAGAACCTGAAATATAGACATTTAAGCAGGTCCCCTTTATTCCTTTTGGGTCATAGGGTTAGCAACTTTTGACAATCCACTCTTGCTTGACCTTAGGGTTTTTACGTCCTTTGGCATTGGGAGTTAATCGCAAAAGGCATTCCACGGCCTTGTGTCCAGAACAATCACAAATGAAACAATGATGAAAGCCACCAATCACATGAGTTTTCACAAACTCTTTACTCTTCTTTGGAATAGCATTCTTCTTTGGGTCAGATGGACTAGCCTTAACAAAATCCTTCTTTTGAAATTTTGGAGCGCTAGATCTAGGAGGGCGCATAGGGCTAGGAGGCGCACGGCGATGAGGCACGTGGCTCCTAGGTGCATAATGAGCACTCGGAGAAGGAGCGCGCTTTGTTTCAAGAGGGATTTTGCTAGAGGATGATTCATCTGTAGCTATATCTTTAACATTAGCTTTCCCAAATTGCTTCGTTGGGTAGACATAATAGAATGTTTGTCTCTTGACTTTTTCCTGTCCTTTTCACATTGAATTAGAATGTTTTTCTTTGGGAATTTCAAAAGTTTGCTGATTTGTAAATTCACTATCTCTTTCAGCACAGATATCACATTTAAAGTTGTCACTAGTTGATGAGAATCCCAAGCCACTTTTATCACCACTGACTTTTTGGGACTCAAATATATTCTCCATAGTGACACGAGAATTGGACCACTCATTTGTAATCTTTTTAAGATCAGTAATTTGAGCAACCAATTCATCGTTTTGAACTTTAAGAAGTGAGTTCTGTTCTGTTAGAAAAGTGTTTTTGACAGTAAGAGGAGTCATGCTCTTTATCTGCTCCTTAAGGAGGGTGAGTTCAGATTTAAGTAGATATTTCTCGGTCTTAAGCTGGGAAATTTCATCACATGATAGTGCTAAAGCTTCCTTCATATTATCAAATCTAGTGATTACCTTTTCATCCTTTTTTAACAATTTTTCTTGTTCAGCAATCACTTCATCATCATTGATTTTGGAGATTGGAACAGTTGGTTCAACTTGAGGTCTGATGTAAGCTCCTTTTCTCAACTTGTTCCTTGCGCTTAGATCACATCGTGAGAATAACAATCCACCATCGCTTTGAGCCGGAGTGAGAAATCCTTGTTCAACAAGCTCGCTGATGGTTGGTCCTTTCTTCCTTTTTACTTCTTGAAAACCTGCAGATTTCTTGATAGGTTTATTCAAGACATTCATATCAGGAACATCCTTGGAGAAGTCATCATCCGAATCATAAGTTTCAACTTCATCATCATTTGCCACCAAACAAACGAGTCTATCATCGGAATCTTCATCGCTCTCATCTGAGTCTGTTTCAATCCAAGTGTTCTGCTCATTTGCTGGTGCTTCTTCTTCAGCAACCATTCCCTTATGACGAGTGAATTTGGGAGTGAACTTGGGAGTATGGCTACTCTTCTTCTGCATATATTCAAATTTTGGAGTTGGGCAGCTTGAAGCAAAGTGTTCTGGTTTCCTGCAATTTAAAACAAACAAGGTCTTCTTTTCTTTTTGAATCACTGCTCCTCGTGAATTTTGGAGGAGCTCTGCTGGTAGATCCTTAAAATTTGCTGGTTGAGCCGGGTCTTGAGAATTTTCTGAACTTTTGAAATTTCTTCACAAATAAAGCGAAGTCTTCATCATCCATGTCTAATAGCTCAGAGGTAGAAATTTTGGGATCGGAACTTTTCTCTTCTTGAACCGGCGCAGGCGCATGCACTTCTTCTCTATGCGCCACCATTGCTATGGATTTTGACTTTCCTTCAGTTTCACTGATTCGTTGGAGTTTGAGCTCATAAACTTTGAGATTTGCATAAAGGTTCCTTAAAGTCCAAACATATAAAGTTCCGGCGTTTTCAAGAGCGCTGGATTTATGTAGGTATCTTGATCCAAAAGCTTGGAGAAAATTGACATTGAAATCTTTGTTTGAAAACTTCATGCCAAGTGAAATACATAGATTTATAATTTCACAGTAGCGTTCATAAGTTTGTCTTAAGGTTTCACCGAGGAGTTGAGAGAAATTGTTGAATCTCTTTTGTACTTCATATTTCTTGTTCTCTTTACAAACAGTATCTCCTTCTATATGCTCTTCAATAGCGTCCCATAGCTCATTAGCAGTAGCACAATGCATGACTTGTTGTTTCATAGCCGTGCTTAGAGTGCTTAGGAGAATGTTTCTTGCTTTGCCATCATTTGCAACTCTTCTTGTTTCTTCTTCAGTCCATTCTTCCCTTGGTTTCTTGATGGTTGGTTGAACAGCATTGGTACGCGGATTTGGATTCGCTTTCATAGGGATGTAAGGTCCATAAACCACGGTGTCATGAAGTCTTTCATCGATTGAGTTGAGATGGGTCAATATGCTGAATTTCCACACGCCAAAATCATCTTCATCAAAGACAGGAACGTGAGTGTAGTTTGCAGTTGCCATAGGTTTTGAGTTTGCCATTTAGAATCGGCACCCAAGCTGTTAAGCTTGAAAAACAAAAGTGTTTTATAAAGGTGTTTGCTCTGATACCACTTGTTGGTCCCAAAGGGCAACAAGGGTATGAAAAATAGCTAGAGGGGGTGAATAGCTGTTTTAAAATTCTTTTCGTACCCTTGATAAACTCAATTGCAAATGCGCACTTTATCAAATAAGCGTTATGATATGCGCCTATGTGAGTGAGTGAAATGCACAGCGGAATTTAGTAATGTAAATAGGCGCAAAGTATGATAAAGGGGGCGCACACACACTCTAAGTATTTTGTCTCAAAGTGGGTGAAAAAAGAAACTAAGGCAAATGATATAACAAACACAACACAGTTCAATCAATCAATAATCGTTTGAGCTTATACACTAACTCAAGATCTATTTCTATGAAAGAAAAAATCCTAGACAATAACCAGTGTATCTCCAAAAGAAAGATCTAAGTGATCAAACTTAAAGAGGTGCGTGTGTGATTTTAGATTCAAGGCTCTTTAGATCTTTGAGATTGAGAGCACAAGAAAACTAAAATGTTTTTGCTTGAGGATCTGGGCTAAGGATGAAGTTATGAAGATGTTCTTGAGAATTCTGGAAATAAAAAAGGCAATCTTCAAATCTTCAACGAATGCTTAAGAGAGAAATTCTTGAAATTCTTAGCAACTTCAAATGGTTGAAGTTATGGGGTATTTATAGTAGAGCCCCAAAAACTAGCCGTTGGAAATCCTTGGTGAGTCAGAGAAAGGACGGATGTGCTATCGCTCATTGAGTGGAGCATGTGTCCTTTTATAGCCGTTAGACACATAACACAAATATGACCGTTATGGACATTTGTCCTTAGATGCGGGTGCATACGTGTTATTTAACCACCGTTGGATCATTGGCGAAGTTTGAATCTCTTCTAGTCTTCAAATCTTTCATTAAATCACTGAGTGAATAAATCACTATAAGGCGCGTGAGCTAAGAGAGGCGCGTTACACTTTGCGGGCGCATAAGAGGCGCAGGCGCACTGTGAGACGCGTGGCGCGGCGCGACACGTGAGTGATGCGCTTTGGGCGCATGGCGCATGACTTGGCTCAAACTCATGATTTTCTTGAATCTTGATATTCTAGCCCTATTCCTAAGCCTATTCTATTACAATGGACAACCTAAAAATGAAGTATAAATACTTCTTACATGTTGCTCTAAAGTCCATGAAATAAAACTTAGGTGATGGATCAATCAAATCTAATCAATCCTATTACATTGAAATTGAGATATAAGTGGGCATACCCAGCAGAGGCATTGATTGAGTTACTCAAGGAGTACGTGGACATGTTTTCATGGTATTACAAGGACATGCCGGGGCTTGGCAACTCAATCGTTGAGCACAGAATCCCGACAGCACCAGATGCCAAGCCAGTCAAACAAAAACTGCGCCGTATTAAGCCGAAATAGTCCCCGTAAGTGAAAGAAGAGATTGAAAAAGCTACTCCGCGTAGGCTTTATTAGGGTGATTGAATACCCGACTTGGTTGTCCAATATCGTGACTGTCAAGAAATCCAATGGCAAAGTTCGTGTATGCGTGGATATCAGAGATCTCAATAAGGCTACTCTGAAAGACGATTTCCCCCTCCCCAATATTGACATGTTGGTGGACGCGACTGCCAACTATGAAGTCAAGTCATTTGTAGATGGGTTTGCCGGCTATAACCAGATTAAGATGGCCGAGGAAGACCAAGAGAAGACAGCCTTCACCACTCCATGGGTACTTTTTGCTAGACTGTCATGCCGTTTGGGTTGAAGAACGCTGGGGCTACTTACCAACGCGCAGTTACGGCTCTTTTCCATTACATGATCCACAAAGAGATTGAAGTATACGTAGACGACATGATTATTCATTCAAAAGTCTCCGACGGTCAGCACTTGATAGATCTAAGGAAGTTCTTTGATAGATTAAGGGAGCACGCCATGCGTTTGAACCCTGCCAAATGTACGTTTGGAGTCAGCCAAGAGAAAGTGTTAGGCTACATGGTCACCAAGCGCGGAATCGAAGCCGGGCCAAGGAAGATTCAAGACATCTTGTAGATGAAACCTCCCCGCACTAAGATAGAGGTGAAAGGATTCATGGGGCGCCTACAGTATATCAGCCGTTTTATCAACTAGCTAACCACCATTTGTGAGCCAATCTTTAAGTTAATGAAGAAGACCGCTGATGTGGAGTGGAATTATGACTGCCAAGTAGCCTTCGAAAAGATCAAGCAGTATTTAGTGAATACCCCAATCCTACGCCCGCCGCATAAGGAGAAACCATTGCTACTCTATCTAACTGTGACAGACACTGCCGTCGGAGCCATGCTAGCACAAGAAGCCAAAGATTCTCGGATTGAAAACGCATTCTACTTTGTCAGTCGAAAATTACAAGGTAGCGAGCTCAACTACTCTGCACTCGAAAAGACCTACGTAGGGCTAGTATGGGTGGTAACGAAGCTCAAACACTACATGGTGTCTCACCCCATTTTGTTAGTCTCTAAAATGGACCCCATCAAATATCTGTTTGACAAGCCTTATCTCTCTATGAGGCTCTCCAAGTGGTCGGTATTCTTGGGAGAGTTCGACATCACCTATGTACCAAGGAAAATGATCAAAGGGAGGGTAATGGCAGATCAACTCGCTGACTCCCGAAGCACCGAAACGAGAGGGCCCGACCCCGAATTTTTGGACGATGACATCTTCGCCATAGAGATTGAGGAAAAATGGCAATTGTTCTTTGATGGAGCCACAAACAAATGAGGGAACGGAGTCGGACTCCTACTCATTGACCCAAAGGATGAGCACACACCCATAGAAATCAAACTGAACTTCTCCACGACTAATAATGCTGCAGAGTATAAAGTATGTATAGCCGGATTGGAAGCCGCCTTAGAGCGCAATGTGAGAGAGTTGGAAGTGCATGGAGACTCCGCTTTGATCATTAATCAAATGGCAAAGAGGTGGAAAACCATTGACCCCTACTTGCAGCAATACCAAGCCTACATGGACGAGTTGATAGCACAATTTAAAGAGGTCACTTTCCATTACCTACCACGAGACAGAAACAGATTCACAGATGCTCTCGCAACGTTGGCCTCCTTGGTCGAAATTCTGGAGGGTAGTCCGTGAGGCCATTCAAAATTGAATGTAGGGTGAACCCCGCTTATTGTTGCGAAATCCAAGTCATGTCAGAAGTAAACGGAGATCAATGGTATGCCCAAATCTACAAGTTCCTCAAACATGGAGAGACCTCCTTCAAGAGAGATGTGAAGGCGAAGAGTCTACAAGCACTTAAGAGATTGGCCGGGCAGTTCGTACTACTAGACGACACCTTGTACAAAAAACACTACGATGGGCTACTACTTTTGTGTGTTGACAACAAGAAGGCTAGTGCGATAATGGAGGAAGTACACAACGGTTTGTGCGGGCCTCACATGAATGCAAGGATGCTTAGACAGAAAATTACTCGTTTGGGCTACTATTGGATTACTATGGAGACAGACTGTATTCAATGGGTTCGACGGTGTCACAAATGCCAAGTGTGCTCCAACTTGAACCATCTCCCACCGCACGAGTTGTATAGCTCCACCACTCCTTGGCCATTCGCTACATGGGGAATATACATCATTGGAAAAGTTTCGCCACCTGGCAGCAACGGTCATGAGTTCGCCCTAGTCGCAGTCGACTACTTCACAAAATGGGTCGAAGCTCAGTCTTATAAAGTGCTGAATTCCAAGAAAGTGGCGTAGTTTATCAAAGAGAACATCATGTGTCGGTATGGGGTCCCTAACCTCATTATATCGGATAATGGCAGTCATTTCGAAGCCGAGTGTGCCCGCTTACTCACAGATTTTAAAGTTGAATGAAAGAAATCTTCCCCATATTACCCGCAAACCAACGGCGCAGTCGAAGCGGCCAACAAGACGATAGAGCAAATAATTCGCAAGATGGCTCTACGAGGACGAGATTGGCCCGAAAAGCTACCGTTAGCACTTTGGGGATACAGAACGTCGGTCCGTACCACTACCGGTGAGACACCTTACGCTCTAACATATGGCATGGAGGCAGTACTCCCTATCGAGTTAGAGGTACCATCCTTGAGGGTCTTACTCGAGAACCAAGTAAATGAAGTAGAATGGCTCCGCAGTCGCTATGATCAGTTGGCCACGCTCGATGAACGTAGACTAAAGGCTATGGAACACATCCGAGCCTATCAAAGGAGGACAACGAAAGCCTTTAATAAACGAGTCAAGCCCGTTGACATAAAGGAAGGAGACTTGGTGCTCAAGGCACGTCTGCCTAACAAATTCAACCCCCTTGGGTTGGTCCGTTCGTAGTACAGAAGATCTTCTCCGGAGGAGTGGTCAGAATGGCAGATTTGGATAGCAACCCGTTTAAAGAACCAGTCAATCTTAGCAAGCTTAGACGCTATTACGACTAGTTCCCCCCTCTCAAAAAAAAAATTACGCAAAAAGAAGCCCGATAGACTGAAAACCCGCAAAGGGCGGTCTATGCAAAAATAGGGCACGTACAAAGCTCGCTAGACTGAAAACCCGCAAGGGCGGTCTAGGCAAAAGTTAGAGCATTCCCCCTTTCTATCTTTCCTTTCTTAAATAATTCTAGTCTGACTGGAATGAACTACGATGACCTGAGCCCCTTAGTCCTATTTGTAAAAGGGGAACGTAGGCAACCTTTCAAAGGTGCGGTCTAAAAAATAAATAAGCATCCAAAATTTGGCCATAGAGCAATAAAGAAAGAATTTGTGTTTCTTAAAGCAAAAACATTTATTTCCACAGTCATTGCGCATTACACTTATTCGATGAGTCTAAGCTCGACTAAACTGGCGATTACATAACCTGTTATGAAATTAAACTAATACTGAAGTAAAACTGAAATTAAAACTAATGTGTCCGCAACGACTGTGGATGGATACTCGGAATCACTCCTTAGTGCCACTTGTGCCTTCGGTCTCCTTGTTCTTATGTAGTCCTCGGCGAGCTTTCTTCTTGTTAGGCTTCTCACAAAATCTAGCCTCAAACTCACTAACGCCATTGGCCTTACCCTTCAAAACCTCACCAACCTTCCTCTTCTTTGAAGCCCCTACCCTTTCTCCATCCATGTTAGCAGCAATCATCTCTCCCCTCTTCTCATAGGCCGATGCCTCTTTCATCCTCAGCGAAATGCTAGAAGCACAGGTTCCCAATATAGAGCCACGTAGGGTCTCTAGAGTCTGCTTCGCGCGCCCAAGTCTTTCATCATACCATTACAAATACTCTCGTGACAAATAAGTGCTGTGGGGGCGCGAAAGGAAAGCAATGCACGAAAATCCGGCCGTGCCCCACATCTGAGAAAAGAGGATCGAGACACTAGCATTCATATAAAGTGTCTTGAAGGAATACTGCATTAAATTCTCATCCCAATCCTCGGGGATGGACTGCGCTAAACCGTACTGTCGAAGTACTCTCATTGGGTAGTAGAAAGTAGTCTCATAAAGTGAGGAGACGCGGATCATGTACGACCCCACTTGTTTCTTTCTCAAAGATCGGATCCGCCATGACGGCACCACCCACTGGATATCATCAGTCACCATCTCGGCTAAATAAGTCTCCTAACCGCTGCGAGTCATGCACTGAAACCTCTCTGCAATGCCCCTGCTACGATAGAACCATGGGTTCACATTCCGAGACTCTGCTGGATTATTCACTCGAACCCTCTCTTGGAGCCACATAGTCAACAGCCTGTCGCTGCCTCTAGTCATGTTGCAATACATAGCAAGCTGGGAAATACCGTAGATGGTTTCTCCTAGAATAACTGTTACAATGTTGTGACCCAATCGGGCCCGAATCACCATGTCCAAGCATGCTACGCTAGCAAATCCTACCTCCGAAGGGAACAACGCAAGAGAGAACAAGCACAGAGCGAGGTGATCTAAAGCAAAGTCAGAGGTGATATCTCCACGCATGAAATGCCCTGGCATCCAAGAAAGATTCACATGATTGGCCCTAACGTATTTATCAAGGTCCTCCTCGGACGCGCCAAAAGTTATCAACCTCTTCTCCAATGAAATAGAGTCAAAGGTCAAAGCAATCTCTACTTTTTCCTCACCCCCACAAAGGGCCATGAAGTCTTCATAAGTAGGAGTTATTTCATTATAAGAGAAGTTGAAAACATGACTACTCTCATCCCAGAATTTGGCACTAGCATTCAAAAGATTCGCGTTGGAGTTCATATGAGAAAGTGACCAAAGGCACTTGACGCCAAACCGTTCATCAAATTTGTTGCGACAAGAAATGGGAATCCTAGCAACCCACCTCTCCAAGGAAGTGGTGTAAGCTCCTCTTTCAAGCATGGTGATCCTTGCATGATAATCCATTGGGGAGGCAAGAAAATTGATGTTTAGGCAAGAAAATTACAAGAAAACTGCTGCTGGTATGAATCCTAATGCTAGGTAAACACTGTTTATATATGGCACAAACTCCAATTCTTGCCTGGAAATGGAAAAGCAAAGGCGGCGTCAGACTTGGCCACGCGGCCAACCTCGATCTTGGCCAGGAGGCCATCTTCGACCTTCGCCCTCGGCCACGCGGCCACTCTTGCCCCATGCAGAAAATTCGACTCCAAGCTTGGTTACTCCCACGCCGCAATGGATCCATGCAAACAATGTACACACCCCGTCCCCGTGGCTCATGCATTGTATAGACTTAGGAACAATGTAAATAACTAGTTTGTATAAATAGGATGTCACAATTAGCATATAAATTAGTACATAATTTCTTTGCATCCATTTAAAATGTTCAGTACATATTTGTGTCTATTTCTACTACTAACAGTACAGGAATAAATGAGAGAAAAGTGGCCCTAGCTAATCTGAATCCTCCTCAGTAGTGTCCCGTCGCTGCGTCGAACGACGCGAACCACTGGCACTCGAACTCCATCCTCGGACTGCTCGTCCTCCAGTATGGGAAGAACCTGCCTCAGTAGGAGACCGCTCCCGACGCTGTGGTGCGACGACATCCTCCCTACGGCATGTGCAAGAGTGATACGCCTCTCTCAGTAAGCGCATCAAAACGTTCTCCCGCTGAACAGAACGGACATATGCCTCCCGAGTCAACTGGATGGGTCAAAGGCAACAAATGAGAATAAGAAAGAAATGGTGTGTGCATGAGACAAATCAAAGATAGAATGATAAGTCATACCCCGGCATCAGGCAGTGGGACGAATGGCTCCTCAGCGATATCTGCATCTGTCGGTTCCAAGCTGATCTCCTCCTCCCGGCCACCTCGCACCACTCTAACGCTGCTCGAACGAAGAGGCATGTCAACCAAAGGCCGACTCCGACCAACATAACGAGCCGAACTCGACCCCTCCCCCGACAGCATCCTAGTCCGTACCTGAGGACTGATCAGTCGGGTACGCACAAAGCCGTCATAATCATCATTGCCCTGTAATGCTCTGCCGAAGTCAGAATTAGAAAGGTCCCTAGCCTAGTCGGAGGAAGCATGTCCCGAGGAGGATCGTGGGGAACCCATGTCAATGTACCAGCCCTATGCTGACGAGCCACCCGCTCGCCCAAGTACATGGCGTCGCCACTCAAACCCACCAACAGAACCCGAGAGGCAGTCAACTCGGTAGCATAACCGACGGAATGCTCGTTAGCCGCACTCCATGGATAGAACACCACCCCAATAGGTGTGGGCCTCGCAAACACCCTCCTAAACTCAGCAGCATCCACAATCCTCCTATCCCTAGCCCGGTGGGGAGCCCGCCTGTTACTCTTGCACCAATAAGACATGATGGGAACCGCCTTGTTATCATCAATCTCCAACTGAAAAGGGGCGATGCCAAAGATCTCGTACACCCATACCTATGCACACGGTAAAGGAAGTCAATTCAAAAGTGTGTGCAAATCAAAATTTGTGATGGACAAGTAAAAGAATGACAAGAGTAGTACCTCAAAGGCGAACTGGAATCCGTCAAATGCCGACGAGCTAGCCCTCGAGCAGTGATCCAAAACCCGGTACACCTCAGCCAAACCGGGTCCACCCCAAGAGATCTCGCTCACCTGAGCCAAGTCCTCAAAAGCCGCTAACAGCGAGTACCTATAGATGGTGGCCCCACTGGAAAACAGAAGCTCTGAAAAGCTATACCACAAGAACAGTCGGACCAATCAGTCCAAATCATACTCCCCTCTCCCAAAGTCCTCTAACGCCGAAACCACAAGCCTGTGCACCTTGCCAGCCTCCACTCCATAACCCTTCACACCTCCCCCCTGGTCGGTGTCAACACCCAACAAAGCCTGTCGGTACTCCGGTCTACCCGCCAAGCTCTCGTCAATTGGTAGAGGGGTCGTGGTGAATCGCAGCCCCGTGATCGCTACAAAATCTGTGGGCATGACTATAATATCTCCCCAACTGAAGTGAAAGGTGTGAGTGGTATCCCACCAAAACTCCCTGCACACCTCTATCACTGCCGTCACCTTCAAGGTTTCCCCAACCATGCGGACAGCCTAAAAAAAGGGACCGAATCCCATAGCCTTAATCCGAGAACGTAAACCGCCTGGGCCCACTGGCAAGGACGCCCACAATTGACCCACGGTCACTGTAGACCCACGAGCTTTGATTCTCTGCAAGTAAAGAAAGCACAGGAATGTTACATCGCTAGCAAATTACATTTCACGTTTAATTGCATTTATATTGTCTATCAAATAGATAAATTGTGAATGTACGAAAAATAAAAAGACAAAATTCAGAATTTACCTCTCGAGTCGCTGGAAGCCCCGCAGACCAATGACGATCCGTATCGATGTAAAAATCGTAATCATGAGCAAAAGTCGAGTTAAGAAGGCCGTCTCAGAAGTTTCGAGTCGCCGCCCTCGGTCTCAATCCTCCCCTCGGAACCATGTGAGCCGCTTGATCACCCGCATTTGGGCCAACCCTGCATTTCCCACTTCTAAGGGATCCTCATTGCCTCCTCCTTGGTGTTCGTGCTCCGGTGGCACGAAATCACCTTGACCCGCGAAATTTCCACCTCCAAAAAGCATTTCGTTAATCCAATCCGCCATGGCTTGGATGACACAAATTGGAGTCTGCAAAATCACTAAATGAAGTTTTCTCTCTCTAAAATTCACCTCTTTCTTTCTCTAACCCGATAATGGTGGAAGAAGAAGAAGAAGGAAGAAGGAGAAGAGGAGGGGATTCTGGCGCTGTGACTAAGAATCCATTCAAACTGGAGACTTGGCCACGCGGCCATGTTCGCCTCCTAAGATCTCAACCGTTGGATGATCAATCCGCGTGAGAGAAGATCTGGCCATTCAGCATCCTTGGCCACGCGGCCATCTTTGCCTCCACAGGCAAAATTTCAATATTACCCCTGGTTTATTCCTTGCTTGTTCATTTTAGGTACCCTTAACCTATTGTTGACCAAAACTCGTTGTTTTCCTTCGCCGCAATTAACAGGAACGACGTTCCTATATTGCGTGCACCCCGAACACTTGCTTAGGACTATCATGAGTCGCAGAGGCCCGTCTACCTCTATATCATGTATGTTCTAGATCTGTCGCGGTTGAGAGAAGCTCGTTTATTTCTATATTGCGTAAGATCCAGCACTTGTTATTGCGATTAACAGAGGCCCGTCTATCTCTATATCGTGTAAGCTCCGGCTATTACCGTTTTACCATCTTAGGATGATTTAGACCCCATCGTCTATATGTCTCATACCATTATTGCCCGTACTTCCTTTCCTCAATAAGAGTCCGAACAATGACTTTATTGCTTGGCGAATGTTCAGTCTTCATACAAGATAGTGTCCGTAGGATTGTTATCCCCAGCAGGTGTCTGATGTCTCGTTTATTTTTTCCTTTCTTTCCCCAGCAGATCCGAACTACGACTGGCTTGATTCCTCCGAGGATACGTAGGAAGCTTGAAAGGGCTCAGCCACCCGACCGACGTGGTCATTTCTCATCCCCAGCAGATATTTCCCTCGCAACTCGAAGTTATCCCCAGTGGAAGGCGTTGCTCCCCACCAGAGGACAATCGGTTACAATTTCCCCAATAGATTTGAACCACGTTTGGCTTGATTCCCCCGCGGATACGTAGGTCGCCTGCCAAGGTTCAGCCGTCCCATTCCCTTCGTCTGTTTTGAAACTCATGTTTCAGAACGGATCCTTCTTTTATCGTCGACCCTCCATTGCCTTGCAAGAAGCGTCGCCGAGGGGCTACTGTTGGTACCCGATCCAAAAATAAGTTTATTAGGGCTTTCCAAAATATACAAGGACTTTATAGGAATTAGAAACCTTGCAAAGACTTGTCCCGGATTCCCAAAATATATCTCATCATTCTAGAACATCTTAAAAATGGCCAAAATAGGGTTTCCATAACAAGAACCAAACCAGACAGGAAAGATGGCCACGCGGCCACATTTGATCTTGTCCACGTGGCCACATTCGACCATGGCCAGGCGGCCAACCTCGCCTCAGCCAATCCCAGCCGTCTGATCCCTCCATCAGTCCACTATATAAGGCCATTCCATTCTCTTGGTTAAAGGTCCGTATTTTTATCAATCTTAGGCTCTCTAAGTGGCGATTTTACTCTCTAATTAAGCATTCCAAGCATCCAAGAACACTCTCAATAATCCCAAGAAGATCAAGGTCTATTTCTTGCCAACATAGGTAATTTTTCTAACTTTTTCTTCATGTTCTTGCCATATTCTTAGTGTAGATCTATAATATTCATGTGCCTTACATGTTTATTCATACGTTTATCATATCATTCATGTGTTCATGATATGTTCTTTGCATACTCTTCGTGTTCATAGATTAAAACCTTATTTAAGCTATATTTAGGGTTGCGATCTTCATGTTTGCATGTTATTTCATAGCCGATGATGAACTAGGGTTCATCAACCCAAATACGATCTAGGAACTACTTCTTAACCCTAATCTTTAGGTAATTTCCCCAATCATTATGCATGATCCCGATTCTTCTGCCCATTCTAAATTCTTCTCGAACTACGCTGACATGAGCTTCTCATATTGAGAGGAACGTAGGCAATCTTCGGATTCGGTCTCAAACACATTGCACACTACATCCACCACATCATGATAAAAAGACCGATCATTCAGGCGATAGTAGTTATAACGTTCAATATTCTTCTCTTGTCGTAATTTGACCCCCAAACCCATTAACTTGATTTTTTCAATGTTTTGGCTAATTAAAACGGCATGGCGACTCTCATAATTTTAAATGTCGTTATGAATATTCCCTTTGATAATAAAAATAATTGCAAGATACTTCCCATGCGTCGCTTCATCGGAAAGGGGTATTCACAGTGCGCTTCTGGGCAATTTTCTCAGAAACAAAACAATGCACAGAACATAATGATTGACAGTGTGTGGGCACCGGTCCTGCAAAGAACAATTTTTATTTTCTGTTTATTTTATCGGTCACACGAGTGATTCGAAAGTTGTAAATATGTGTTTATTTGCTTTTTTCTTTCTTTGAAAAAAAAAATATTTTGTCACTTGGCTTGACCTCACACTACATGAACATATTCCTATCAATTGCTCACAATCGAGTCACACAAGTTCATAACCCCAAACCCATCGAGGCCCGTCCTAGAGAGTTTCAAGCTCCACCCGACTTTGACTCTCTCGAAGCGGTAAACCTCAACCCGTGGCGTAGTTCACGACTACATGTCGGGGGTGACCTTTAAGCCTCTCTTTAGCCGAGCACAAGCCAACACAATTCTAGTTAGGGTGTAACACTCCGTGACCTAGTCGGTTTTCGTGTGTCGAGATTTCCCTAAACTAATGTCATCAAATCATACATGCCGTTTCCAAGAGAAACAAGTAGTTATTATGGCAAAATAAAACTCCGTCCCCGCATGTATGCTTTATGACATTAATTTAGTTTAATCCCATCCCATGTAGGTATCACAAGCGTGGTGGAATCCAATGAGTATATGGGACCGCGAGAAGGTCTATATACTAGTGTGACGATTCCACTATTTTTCTAGAAACCCCAAAAAGGACTCCGTCCTTCCGACTTTTGTAAATAAATAAAAAAAGTCATTTTTCGTTATGTGGTTGTGTCATTTTCTTGTTTGTGGGTGAAATTATTTTATTCGAAGGATGTTTGTGGGCCAATCTAAGACCAACCGTTCTCTCTCAATAAGTCCAATGGCTTTCGACGGCAACAGCAACAATGGTGGGTATTTTTCCGCGTCCAAAGAAAAGCTATTCGACATAATAATAGCCATGGGGGAACAAATGGATAGACTTTTCGAGGATGCCCGCCGCAAGGATGATTTGTGGCAAGCCCATTTTGCTCTTGAGAAAAGAATTCACGAGGAAGAAGTTTCCGAACTCAAGGCCCGTTTTGATCATGAGAAAAGGATTTCCGAAGAAGAGGTTTCCGAACTCAAGGCCTGTTTGCAAGAGCTCACCGACAACAAGGCAAAGTTCAATGATAAAGCATGCTCAAGTGTCCTGTCCTTCAAAAGTCACAAAAGTGCCGCCAACAACCGACTTTTCACTCCTCCCCTAGGAATGACCCAAGCTAAAGCATTTGAATCTTTGGTAGCAAATGGAAAGGTTAAGCCTTTAGAAAGATACAAGCCGAAGGGGATACGTAAAAATCATGCACATGATAAATGGTGCGGCTACCACAAGCATAGTGGCCATACTACTGAAGGGTGCTTCTCTCTCCAAAACATCATCCAAGATTTGATCGACAATGGTGAATTTACCGTGGGTGAAGAGCAACTCATCAAAGAAGAGGCTTGGTTTTGAAATGGGGCTTCAACAAGAGATCATGTTACAAGGAGGACTACAACAACAAGGACAACGACAACAGTCTCCGTTTCTCTTTCTCTACCTAGTAAATAGGAATAAAAAAAGGGAGAGAGTCAAAGTCCTCTAATGTGTGCATTAAGTTTTCTTCTCATTAATGTCAAAGTTTAAGTCGGTCTCATCAAATAAAAAGTCGTTCTTGTCCTCATACACTTTTCCAAGTTGTTCAAATTAATTCTTGGCAAAATGATGAAAATATGTCTAAACAAGTTTTGGAACGAAGGCTATCACTTTAACGCCTAGGGGCTAAACATCATGACGAAGGCGACAACATCAACGACAAATCCAAGACATCAAGCAAGGTGGAACTTGTAGATACCCTGGGGAACCGCGGCTTGGCTAGAGCGCGCGAATTACCCTAGGATGTCTACTTGATTTTAAGAGTCGCCACCCACGTTTTAGAGAAACGCAAGAAAACCTAAGAAAAGCCAATTTTATGTACGAAGACCAGAGATTCGAGGAGAGAAGGGTTCGGGGGTTAGGTGACGGAGTGGGAAGTACTTAAACACCCACTCCGCCCCGCTTACGCAGGTCTTGCTACTTTTGGTGTTCTAATGTTAAATGTCCTTCAATTTGTTAATAAAAAGTGCTAATAATTACAATGAGAAGAAAGGGGAAAATAAAAGAGAAATAAAAGAGAATTGTCTTATTTATTAATTTATGCTAAAGATTACATTAAAAGAAGAATTGTATTAATTCATGCTAATAATTACATTAAGAAAATAATGGTAATTTAAAGTAGAGTTGGGATGTAGGGAGATAACCTTAACTAACTTCAATATGTGAAGTAGTTATGTTGGTCATGTCTCATTGATGGGGATTGCATACATTAACAAGACATAACTAAAATAAAAGATGAAGAATTTAAGTTGTACCTTAAGAAAGAAAGAAGAACTTCAAACTTCAACTTGGAGATGGAGTTGTTGTAGAGAAAATGTTGTGTAACGCTTTGTGTAGTGTTTTTGTAGGGAGATGTTGTTGGGAGAGTTTGTGTAGAGTTTTGGTGTAGTGAAAGTTGAAGTCTAAAATTGAGGTCCTAAAAGTCTAGAGTTTTGGCTAGAGAGAAAATGTTGAGGTCCTTTTTCTAAGGTAGAAGAAGGTGGTTTTTATAGGTAAAAAAGAGAGGGAAAGGTTGGAGGGAAAGATGAACAATCCATGTGAAATGGATTTGACCAATAAAAAATAAGATAAATAAAATAATAAATGAAATAAATAAAAGAAAATCAAATAAAAATAAAAAGAAAATATTTTGTTTTTATGAAAAGGGCTAGAAATATGGGATTGGGATGTCACAAATAAAAAGGTTTTAATGTTTGTGATCAAGGAAGGGATTTTGACTAAAGAAGATGTTTGTAAATAAGAAAATGGAGGGAAATAAGGTGCAATCCGCTACTGCCAAAGTGGGAAGCGCGCGGGTCCGGCCTTTGGGGCAAGAAGCGCGCGCGGCCCATTGACAGTGTCGGAGGCACCCGCGGGTGAAAATAACAGAATGACAGAATGACTCTAAAAGTTAACTCTGTTATGCAGTTTAGTCCAAAACTAACGGAATCGGTTAGGAACTTAACAGAAGTAACAGAAATTAACAAAAACAAGTTAAATAAAAATACTATGTATCCAATCGGGGTGAGTGGTCCAAAGCGGGGTGTCTACAGAGCCCCTCGGCGATGTGGATTGCAAAGCAAAACGCGTCGACGAAAGAAAGACAACCACCGAGGACATTGACAAGAGAAAACAAAGACTCGATAAAACATGAATTTGAAATTTGCGAATGATAGGGGTGCGCTCCCTGTGTGAGCGGCTTTATTGATATAGAAAGGATATGGCGGGATCCGTTTTGCTGAACCAATAAAGTCTCAAATGGCATGCTTGCTTGGGTCTTCTTGAGTTGAACCAATAACGGATCTTCGGGTGCAGCCTGTGCTTTTGATCTTGGAGAAGGGGGTGCAGTACTTGCAGAAACATTGGGATTGGCCGTAACTCTGGTCGAGTTATCATATTGGCATTTCCTTGAATCCTTTTCCTTTTCTCTAAGACTCCCTTCATGATCTCGTTGTAAGTTCTAACAAAAATCATCAAATTCATTCATAACATTTGAGCCCTCATTTAAAACGAAGAGACCTTTGACTTGAGGTGTTGAGAGACCCTTGAAGGTTGATCTCTTTCATGGAGCCATAAGACTACTCCACATTGCATTTCTTGAGCATTGTTGCCCAAAAAAACTGTCGGTTGCGAAGCCCCAATATTACCCTTTGCTTGTATCACTGTAATGCCATAGCCCCAAAGATTGTAGATTGCGAAGCCCCTTGAGACCTTTGGTGCCGAATTAAGGAAGCTTCCAATGTTGCACATGAATCGGCTGGGGAGACTGAATTGAATTTCTTCTTGCCGAGGGAACCTTTAAAACTTAATCAAAGTCCCTAGAGTGACACCATTGATTAGGAGTGGAATGAGAAGGGCCTATCCTTGATCGGGGGAACAAGTATGAGCATACATGACAAGAAGGTGCTTCTCGACATTCCTTTTGAGAGACTTTGAGGATAGTCTCACACATCTTTCTTGAGCGTAGCCCTAGGGCTCATTAACTGTCAAATGAAAGAAAAGAAGCTCTCGTACTTGAGTCACATATCTGCTAGGGCGTCATCATTTGTCGAGCAAGAGACTCGTCCTCGTGTGGGGGAACAAGCATAAGAGGACATGGCAAGAGCTACTCCATTTATCGTGAAACCTTTTGAGATACTGTAGGGGCATATGCTTGGAGAAGCTTGAAAACTGAGTCACACGCCGTTGCCATTTGCTTCCTAAACCAATTGACTTACTGGGGACTATTTGTACAACCTTGTACCCCTCAATGACGGGCTCTTTCTCGAATGGATCTTGGTTACCATGGGACTTTTTTCGCATGAGCCCAAAAAATGTACATTGCAAGAACAATCTCTCTTATGCCAATAACCCAAAACGACCTTTGATTGTGCCATGTGTTGTCGAGCCTTTTGTGATTCTCAAGTTGACTCGGTGGGGAATTGACTTGCTGAGGAGATCAAATGTAGAACTTGTGTAGCTGTCTTCTTTAGAGGCTGGGGATCTCCATTTCTCTTTCCCTTCTCCCTCTCACTCTCTCATTTTTTTTATGACGCACCCTAGTATTGACTCGATTAATGAGGAAGTGTGCATTTACTCTAGCGGAGGATGAGAGACATGTGATTTTGTGGTGAAGACCTCTTGTCACTAAAGATGAGTGACATTGACTCGACTAGAGAAGTGTCCCTAGTATTGACTTCATGTATGTATATTTTTTGAATGACTCACGAAGGCAAGTAAGTCATTAAGAGAGAAGACAAAGAAAGCCCCAGTTTGATTGCAAGAAACTGGGAGTATCGCAAAAAGAAGAGAAACCCCTAGACTCGACAAGGAACGGATAGCGATTCCGAATCTAAGAAAGTTGTTCAATCTTTTGGTGATTAATTCATTGGAAAATGAATCATACAAAGATGTCATGAAAAGTTCGAGAGAAAGGCCGATCACCATAACGCGCTAGGGCTAAACATATCTTCTTTCTTGCATGAGACCGGACCCGAAGGTTGCATACGTTCCTCTAGTGAAGAGGCTCAGGTCACCGTAGTTCTTGTGGATGCTCCATTCGTCGAGATGGTTGTTGCTTCGTCCTTCATCGGTGGAATGATGTTGATCTTGTACTTCTTTGATTGAGGGGGATTTTTTTTTTTTTTTTTTTGTGCTCTAACTTTTGCCTAGGTTGATTTGAGGATTTCAACCTAGCGAGTTTTTTTTTATATCCCCTTTTGAAAACATTGCTTCATGATTGTTGCTCCTCCTTTCTTTGTCTTGATTTCGTCGTTGTTGATGTCTTCGTTGTTGATGCCGTCGCCGATGTTTAGCCCCTAGGCGTTCAAGCGATGGCCTTCATTCCAAAACTTGTTTAGATATTTTTTTATCATTTTTCCAAGAATTAAATTGAACTTGGAAGAGTGTATGAGGACGAGAACGACTTTTTATTTGATGACTCAATGGACTCGAACATTTAACATAGGACGAGAGAAAACATTAATGCACACTTAAGAGGACTTTTGACTCCTTTTTTTTATTTTTTGTTCCTACTACTAGGTAGAGAAAGAGAAACGGAGATTGCTGTTGTAGTCCTGTAGACACCCCGCCTTGGACCTCTCATGTCCCGATTGCATACACATTCTTTGTCTTCCTCTTTTCTGTTAAAGTTTTGTTACTTTTCGTTAACTTTCGTTACTTTCCGTTAAGTTCTCGACTTAATCCGTTAGTCTTGGATTTGACTAAGTGACAAAGTCAACCTTGAGTCTTTGTTTCACTTGTTTTTGGTTAACTTTCGTGGTGTTTGTTAAGTTTCTGACGGATCCCCGTTAGTTTTGGGACTTAACTGCATAACGGGGTTAACTTTTGGGCTGAAATTTGGATTTCCTGAAGATGGGAGGAGCGCGCCTCCGCCCTCCTTTATGGGATGCTCGCGCCTCCCATATGGGGGGCGGGAGGTGCGCGCTTCCCACCTCCAGAATCCCTGATTTTGCCAAATTTCCCTCCTTTTCTGATTTGTAACCCCCAAGGCCATTATGCCTTGGATTGATCCGAGGAAGGGCCATCTTTGTGACCACAAAGACCTTACTTAATGTAGACACCCCGCCTTGGACCGCTCACCCCGATTGCACATTTGATTTTGTGTTTCTCCCCATTTTAAATGTTTCTCGTTAGTTTCTGTCACTTCCGTTAAGTTCCTGACTGACTTCGTTAAGTCCAGGGACTAAACTGAATGACAGGGCTGACTTTCTAGTCCATTCTGTCAAAATTTCCTTCTCTGAGTCGCGCGCCTCCGACAGGAGGATCCAGGCGCGCGCGCCTCCCGACCCCAAAGCAGGAAGCGCGCGCCTCTGGGCGTCAGTTACAGATTTCTGGCCAGGATTCCCTCCCTTGCTCAATTTACAAGATTTTGCCCGGGAAGGATTTCTTGGTGACTGAGTTTTGGCACCAAAAACACCCCTCTTTCACCTATAAAAACCTCCCTTTACCTCCATTTTCAAGGATCGAAAAATAATCGGAAAAACCCGATCGAAAACTTAGACAAAAAGATTGAACTTACGAAAACCATACAAAAAATCACTTTCTAAAGGTTCTCCAAGGATCTCATCAAGCAACATTTGAAGTTCTTCAAATTGTAGGTAAAAGTCCATCTTTTCCTTTCTTTTCTACTTCATCTCCTCTCTCTCTTTTACTTTAATCAAATGTGCAATCACCCAAATCATTTTGGGACATGACTCTAACGATCACCCCATCTCATTGAGGTTGATTAAGGGGTTATCTCCTACATTCCAAATCATATTTTAAACCCCCCTTTTTATGACTTAAAGAAGAAGAAGAAGAACATTTTTATTCATGTAGATTTTGATCAAGCAAGACCAACGTAAGTTGGGAGAGATGGGTGTTTCGGTACTTCCCATCTCGTAATCTAACCCCCGAACCTCAAAACAAAGAATTTCTGTTTTCGTAATCAAACTTAGGCTACAATCAATAGGTTTTTCTTATGTTCCTCAAAACATAGGTGGCGACTCTAAAACAAGTTAGACATCCTAGGACAACCCACGAGCTCGAGCCTAAAGCCGTGGTTTTCCACCCGGGGTATCTACAGTGGCGACTCCGCTGGGGAGTATTTGAGGGTTAAACTTGCATTTTGATCGAAATCTACATCTTTTCTGGGCATTCTGATTCCTGATGGGGGAGGCGCGCGCGTCTGGCCTCTTAATCCTAAGGCGCGCGCATCCCAAATCAAGAACCAGAATCGCCCACTTCTTCATATTCTTCATCTTCTTCTTCTGTTATTCTGCACTAATCACTTATACAGGGGTTACAATATGAACATAGGACCAGGGCAATCCCCTGAGTCCAAAGTCTGACATTCTAACAGGTGTTCCCCAGAAGCGCGCGCCTCCCATAAGCATTGCGCTATCCGCGCGCGTCCCATATCAGCACTCAGAGGCGCACGCTTCTGGGTTGGTTTCTAGAACAGAGACAGGTTTCAGTGACTGAGCAGAACAGTGGGGTGTGGGCACAGTTGCCTGCATCAGAACAGAATTGAACCCTCGGACTGTTTTAATTTTGTGTTTTATTTACCGGTCACACGGGTGATTCGGGAGTTGTAATTTTATGTGCTTATGTGTTTTGTGTGTTTTTCTTTCTTTTAAAAAAAATATATATATATATAAAAAAAAAAAAAAATTTGTCACTTGTTAGACCTCACACTACATGCACATATTCCTATGAACTGCTCACTATCGAGTCGCACAAGTCCAACCCCAAACCCGTCGAGGCCCGTCCTAGAAAGTTTCAAGCTCCACCAGACCTTGGCTCTTTCGAAGCGGTAAACCTCAGCCCGTGGCGTAGTTCAAGACTACATGCCGGGGGTGACCTTTGAGCCTCATATTCAAGCCGAGCACAAACCACACAAATTCTAGTTAGGATCTAACACTCCGTGACTCAAGTCGGTTTCCATGTACCGAGATTTCCCTAAACTAATGTCTTCAAATCATACATGCCAACTTGTTGAAATGGACGCAATAAAAATCCGTCCCCAAAAGTGGTTATTTTGGACGAAAATAAAAATCCGTCCCCGCATGTATGCTTTACTACGTTAATTTAGTTTAATCCCGATACATGTAGGATTCACAAACGCGATGGAATCCGATGAGTATATGGGACCGCGAGATGGTCTATATACTAGTGTGACGATTCCATTATTTTCTTAGAAACCCCAAAAGGGATTCATTCCCTCCGACTATAAAAAAAAAAAAAAAGAGTCTTTTCTTATGTGGTTCGAGTCGTGTGCCCAACTGTGTGTTCTAAGCCTCTTCATGGACCGCAAGTGTTACTCAAGACTGACAAGGGCCTCTTCTGCAATATAGGTTCAATTGGTACTTACAGAGTCTACCGAGATTCAGCAAATCGGTTAGTCCCTGAAGAGATCACTCCAACAGCTCCAACATCAACCATGACCGGCAGCAGCAACACCATGTCTCTCGAACAGCTCTCAACCATGGTCCAACTCCTCCAAGAGCAAGTCTCCACCCTTAATAAAGAGGCACAAAACAAAGACGACATCTGGCAATCCCACCTCGACAGCCAAAGGGAGGCCCACGAGGCCGAGATGGAGCTAATGAAAGAAAAGCTCACCAACCTTGCCAAGGGAAAGAACAAGAACAATGATGATGAATCCGAATGGACCGAGGGTTTGTTCAAGAGTCCTTATGTCAACACCCGCACCAAGAAAATGGGGGAACCAAGTTCCGAGAACAATGAGCCCAAAATGGTGGATTCTATCATGGCCTACATCGACCAAAAATTCAATGGGCTCAACATGGGGAAAGGCTCCGACACAAGCCTTTATCAATCATCCATCCTCATGAGTACTATGGCCGCTCTTCCCGATAAGTTCAAGATGCCCGACATAAGCAAATTCAAGGGCAACTCTTGTCCTATGGCTCACATTGAGACTTATATTTGGGCAATGGTTCCAAAGAAGGTCTCCCCCAAGGTGATGGCTCAATGCTTTCCTCTCACTCTCGAGGGGGCGGCAAAAGATTGGTATGCTACTCTCCCGCTCACTGTCTGTCTTGATTGGGACTCCGCCATGCTTGCCTTCAAGAACCAATACCAAGGCAACACCACTCACCGGCCCACAAGGAAAGAGCTAGAGAACACTACTCAACGAGACAATGAGTCCTTCATCGACTTCACAAGGAGATGGAATGATAAACTCTCTGAAATTGTTGAGAGGCCGAACACAAAAGAGCAAATGGACATATTTCTCAAGTGTCTCAAGATTGATCTCTGCACCCACCTAAGTGGGGATTGCTACTCCGACTTCTCCCAAATGTATGAGGCGGGGGTACGCATGGATGACTTGCTCAAGGAGATTAAGAAGACCACTCCTACTTACCGCTACAAGGCCGCTTCCAACTCCACAAAAGAGGCCTCGGTCAACGCCGTCACTATTGACAAGGGGAATTACAAAAAGGTTCCTCCACCTCAAGGGAAAAAGTCCCGAAGTGACCGTGTCTACACGCCTCTCCAAGGCATGACTCAAACCGAAGTGTTCGAGGTCCTCAAGGCAAAGGGTCAAGTCACACCCGTGCAAGGGTACCAACCCAAGACGATCCACTCCAATCATGCTCACCACAAATATTGTGGCTACCACCAATATAGTGGCCACACCACCGAGGATTGCTTCGTTCTCCGCAATGTCATTCAAGATCTCATAGATAAGAAAGAATTTGTAGTGGCTAATGACTAGCATGTCAATGTAATAGAGATAGGAGAACTCGAGGGGACCACCCATTCAATCCCAATTGTGAATGGGGGCCCCAATGTTATGAATAAACTTGACAATTCTTGTTATGTAGTGACTTACGATGAAGTAATGAGGGAAGTACTAGAGAATAGGAAAAAGAAGCAAGATGGGAACGTCAACATGCTAACTCGATCCGGTCGAGTCATAGCAAGCAACCCTTCCACTTCCGCACCGAGCTCCTCTTCTCAAAGGCCGCAAGCTCACAACACTCCCGAAGATCCTCTACTTGTCCAACTCAAGAAAACTCAAGCCAACATCTCTATTTGGGACCTCATTGCATCCTCAAAGAAACACCGAGATCTTGTCATCCGCAATCTCGATGATACATCAGTTTCTCCTGATACTACTCCCGAGGACCTCACGGCAATGATTGGTCACATTCATTTTAGCAACGTCATCACCTTTGCCGATATGGACCTTCCACCGTTTGGTTCCGACCACAACGAAGCTATTTACCTCAAGGTACGAGCAAGGGGGAGGCCCGTCTCAAGAGTCTTAGTGGACCGTGGTTCCGCGCTCAATCTCATGCCTGGTAGAATCATGGGCATACTGGGGCTTAAGGATTCCGATTTGAAGCCTTCTACTCAAGTAATCCGAGGTTATGACAGCACTGCCCGTACAGTCATGGGTATGATCGAAATAGACATCGAGTTTGGAAGCATGGTCATGTCCGTTCCATTCCAAGTGCTTGATATCCCGGCCTCGTTCAACTTACTTTTGGGACGACCATGGATTCACAGTGCTAATGCCGTACCATCAACTCTCCACCAATGTGTCAAGATCCAAAATGGTGATGAAATAGTGACCGCCATGGCTGAAAACGTCACTATCCACAGAAAAGGTGAGCCCGTCCACCAAGTTCAGCATGGTTTACCAGACTCCACTCTCTCCGGCGTCTCAATCAACGCCATTGACACAGAAGGGGGAAACGGATCATGGACCCCCAGCAATCACAAAGTCCTCCGCATGATGAGGAATATGGACTACTTCCCTGGTTTAGGCTTAGGGAGATATCAACAAGGAATCCTACATCCCGTGCAAGTCCCATTTGTCAAGAACACATTCGGTTTGGGATACGAGCCTTTCCAAGGAAGACTTGAAACAAGAGCAAACAATCAAGAACGAAAAGGCCCGAGCTCGTAAAGAAGTCCGTCGTTACGAAGTCCCTAATCTAAGGCCTTACCGCAAGACGTTGAATGGTTATTTTGTCCGCCAAGGGGAAGACGTTCCATACATGATCTTTCTCGAGCCATGGGTTAACAATAAGGGTGTCAAAAAGCCCGGCCTCGAAATCTTCTCCGATTGTGAGATCCAGAAATCCGAAAGGGAACAAACTCCCATGTCGCCCCGTGAATGGTAGGGAAGGAAGATAACCATAGAGTCCGAGACAGAAATCACCGTGGGGGAAGAACGGACAGATTTAGCCTCCATGTTTGAAGAGCTTGCCATGATGAATAAATGCCAAGTTAACGCCATCCATGACACCGTCATCATGAATGAGACTCTCAGTGAGATCCCGCCAAGCTCTGAGCCGATCAACAATTGGTATTCAACAAAAGGGCCCGTGGTATCCGAGGAATTCTTAGTCCAAGAAATGGGTTGCATACCCCGCACAGCAACAAAGGAAGAGCAGCTCACACTTACTTTCGAGTCTGAGAGTGTCTCTAATACCCTCACCCAAGAGGATTTGGAGGCCATAGCCGAGCGTGTGTTTCCTTTCTTTGCTAATGAAACATTTGATATTTCTGAGTACCCTGAGATTGCAAACATCATAAATGATGAATTGACTAATAATGAACTTAACGAACAAGTTAATAACGATTCAAATTATGATGAAATAGACCACGAAAACACAACATACTTAAATGAACTTTCTCAACAAGTCCGTAGTCGTGGCGAGAATGGTCCAAAGGCTGACGAAGAATTGCATGTTGTTAATCTGGGTACCGAAGAAGAGCCAAAAGAAACGAAGATTGGAAGCTTCTTCAAAGGGGACGACAAAGACAGGTTGACTGCATTACTACAGGAGTTCGTGGATGTGTTCGCATGGTCATACAAAGACATGCCGGGTTTGGACAGAAAGGTAGTGGAGCACAGGATTCCGATCAGAGAAGATGCCAGGCCAGTAAAGCAGAAGCTCAGAAAGATCAAGCCAGAATGGTCTCTGCAGGTCAAAGAAGAGATTGAGAAGCTCCTCAGTGTGGGTTTCATCAAGGTTATCGAGTATCCGACATGGTTAGCCAACATTGTGACAGTCAGGAAGGCGAACGGGAAGGTTCGAGTTTGTGTAGACTTCTGGGATTTAAACAAAGCTTCCCCAAAGGATGATTTTCCACTCCCTAATATCGACATGCTAGTCGACTCCACTGCTGCCTACGAGGTTCGCTCATTCGTGGATGGGTTCGCTGGGTACAATCAGATTCTCATGGCCGAGGAAGATCAACATAAGACAGCCTTCACAACACCGTGGGGTACCTTTTGCTATACAGGCATGCCATTTGGGTTAAGAAATGCTGGGGCTTCCTACCAAAGAGCCGTGATAGACTTGTTCCATGATATGATTCACAAAGAAATCGAGGTCTATGTGGACGACATGATCATTCACTCCAAAGGGACCGATGGCCAACATTTAGTCGATCTTCGCAAGTTCTTCGAAAGGCTTCGTCGACACAAGATGAGGCTCAACCCTGCAAAGTGCACGTTCGGGGTTATCCGAGGCAAAGTTCTTGGTTATATGGTCACTGAAAGGGGAATTGAAGTAGACCCCTCCAAAATCAAGGCAATCATTGACATGCCTCCTCCAAAGACGCAGAAAGAGATTAAAGGTTTCATGGGCAGACTACAATACATCAGTCGGTTTGTGCACCAACTCACTTCCATGTGCGAGCCAATCTTCAAGCTACTCAAGAAGAATGTGGCTCTAGAATGGACCGACGCATGCCAAGAAGCCTTCGATCAAGTAAAACATTACTTGACGTGCCCTCCTGTTCTAGTTCTGCCGCACAAGGAGAAACCTCTGTTGCTTTATCTCACTGTCAATGATGAAGCCCTAGGGGCTATGTTAGCACAAGAGCAACGAGAGTCTACAAAGGAGAACGCCATTTATTTTGTCAGTCGCCGATTCCAAGGAGGCGAAAAGAACTACTCTGTCTTAGAGAAGTCATGTGCAGCATTGGTTTGGGTCACTCAAAAGCTCAAACACTATATGGAAGATTTTCCGATCAAGCTAGTAGCAAAGGTGGACCCGCTCCGCTTCATCTTCGAGAAGCCTTTCATGTCAACAAGAATAGCCAAATGGTACTTCATGCTCGCCGGCTATGATATCACTTACGTCACACTAAAATCCGTCAGGGGGAAAGTGTTCAGTGACCAGCTTGCCGAATTCCCGTGTGACGAAGTGAAGGGGGAAGATGTACAGTTCCCCGACGAGCATTTAATTTGTACTGCAACCGAGGAAATTAAGTGGCAACTTTTTTTCGATGGCGCCGCCAATAAACACGGTTTTGGCATAGGGGTATTGCTTGTCGATCCAAAAGACATCTACACTCCCATTGCCATCCGCCTGGAATTCGAAGCTACCAACAACATTGCCGAGTACGAAGCATGTATAGCGGGGCTCGAAGCAGCTCTCGACAGAAACATCACAGAACTAGAAGTATTCGGCGACTCTTTACTCCTTATCAACCAGCAATCGGGTAAATGGCGAACCCAAGACCCGACTCTCCAACAGTATGGTCAGCACCTCGAAGAACTGGTTGAACAATTCCAAGAGATCACTTTCAACTACCTACCAAGGGATAAGAATCGCTTCGCCGATGCACTGGCCACTATAGCTTCATTAGTCGAAATGCCCAAAGGGAAAATGGTGAAGCCCTTCAAAATTGCTCGAAGGAACAGTCCGGCATATTGCATGAGTATCAAGATTAACGAGATGCAAACAAACTCTCCGTGGTATTCGGATATCATGAACTTCCTCAAAGAAGGCACTTATCCCGAGAATAGCAATAAGAAGTCCCAAGCAGCTCTGCAAAGGATAGCCTCTCGGTACGTACTGATTGGGGACCGATTCTATAAAAGGCACCACGACGGGATTAATCTCTTATGCGCCAATGAGGCCGAAGCTCAAGAGATAATGTGTGAAGTGCACGAAGGAGAATGTGGACCCCACATGAATGGGTTTATGCTAGTCAAGAAGATACTTAGCATTGGTTACTATTGGAGCACTATGGAACGAGACTGTATCGAGAAAGTCAAAAGGTGTGCCAAGTGCCAATTCCACGCTAATCTGCAACATGCTCCACCCTCACAACTTTACAACATGGTCACACCTTGGCCTTTCTCTTGTTGGGGGATAGACATCATCGGTAAAGTTCATCCTGCCGGGAGCAACGGGCAGTCATTCATCCTAGTGGTAGCCGACTACTTCACAAAGTGGGTCGAAGCACAAGCCTATCGAACCCTCAACGCCAAGAAAGTGGCCGAATTTGTAAAGATTAATATCATGTGCCGATACGGCGTGCCTCATGAAATCATTTCCGACAACGGCTCTCACTTTGAGAAGGAAATGGATGCACTTTTGGTAGAATACAAGATCACCAAGCACAAGTCATCTCCTTACCGGCCCCAAGCAAATGGCGCAGTCGAAGCAGCAAATAAGACCATCGAGACCATCGTCAAGAAAATGGCCTCAACAGGAAGGGATTGGCCCGAGAAGCTACCATTAGCATTGTGGGGCTACCGCACATCAATACGATCCGCAACAGGAGAAACTCCTTATGCATTGGTCTATGGTTCTGAAGCCGTTCTCCCTATCGAACTTGAAGTCCCATCTCTACGGGTCCTCCTTGAGAATCAAGTCAACGAGGTCGACTAGATGCAAAGTCGATATGAACAACTAGCCTTGCTCGACGAGAAAAGGTTAAGAGCACTCGAACGCACAAGGGCGTATCAGCAAAGGATGGCAAGAGCTTTCACCAAAAAGGTGAAGCCTCGAAACATCAATCTGGGAGATTTGGTTTTAAGACAACATCCTCCTAATGCCATGAATCCCCTGGGGGAATAGGGACCCCGATGGATCGGTCCGTACGTGGTCAAAAAGATACTAAGCGGTGGTGCAGTCCGGCTCGTGGATTTAGATGGTGACCAGCTGCCAAAGGAGGTCAACCTCGACAAGCTCAAGAGGTTCTACGCTTAATAAACAAAGACCATTAAAAAAAAAAAAAAGTTAAAAAAAAAAAAAAAAAAAAAAGTCGCTCGCTAAGTTGAAAACCCGCAAGGGCGGCCTAGGCAAAAATTAGAGCACGTGCAAAAAAGAAGCCCGCTAGATTGAAAACCCGAAAGGGCGGTCTAGGCAAAAAACAGGGTGCACAACAAAAAAAAAATTAAAAAAAATGGTCTTTGTTTGTTTGAACTACGAAGACCTGAGCCTCCCAACTGGAGGAACGTAGGCAACCTTCGGGTGCGGTCTAAAACATATCAAAAATACCCAATTCACTTCAAATAACAAAATGCAATTTTTATTCATTCAATGAATTATTCAAACCATTACAACGGATTTATTGAACAACAAAATACATCAAAATATTAAATCCTAAAACAAAGTGGTCTAATTGCAATCTCTTAGGGTACTAAGAAAAATCCAATTTTCTCTTAGCTTTCAAAGGACCACCCGATCGTCTCTCAATCCTTTTCTTCTTGGGTAACGAAGGAGCACTAATGCGCACCGAAACCTTCTGTGTTGCAACACGTCTCCTAGCATAAAAGTCATCCAAAGGAGTACCGAAAGGGTCAGCGAGAATGTTACTCGAATCAGCAGCAGCCTCCCTATATCTCAAAGTGCTGCTAGGCTCAAAACCCTTTCCCAACAACTCGACACGAAGCACATCAACCCAAGTGATGCCACGGTAAAGGGTGCCAAATAGATAATCCAAGTAGCTCTCAGGAAGGAAGACACTCCCCCGATGCAGAGGAGCAAAAGCCCAACGGTTGCGGTCATCTCCCCAAGCCGACTGAAGCTCACTCGAGAAGTCAGGACCCATGTAAGCAACTGAACGAAGCATTCCATCCCTCGGAAAAGGAATGGTCTGTTGGCGACCGAACTGCCGCAGAACCCGCTCTGGCTGGTAAAATGAAGAATCTCTCAAACCGGGTACGACCATGTGCTGAAAACCAAGAGTCCACTCCACAAAAGGATGAAGGCCCCAAGAAGAAGGACACCACTCCATATCAACGGTCACCCGAGAGGCAAAGAATTTCTTCCAACCATCTTCAGATAAATCCCGGATCAACAACTTCCTCCTATGAACATCAAAGGGAGACAAATCACCATCCGGGGAATAAATCTTGACATGTTCCCGGAGCCATATGGTCAAGAGCAAAGGGCTTCCCCGACACATCTTGCCCGTCCTATGTAACTCATCAAGGCCGTGCAACGTCTCCCCTACAATAAGAGGGATTACACTAAATTGCTGGTCCTTAGCTTGCAAAATAATCTCAGCCAACTGCTCGTCCGCAGTCCCGAAGGGTGTAACAAACAGTACTTCGCTGAAGAGACAAGCGGCCATGGCATTTCTTTTGAAAGATTGAACCACCGGGTCCTCCGAGTGTAAACTAAAGAACATCGGCAACTCAGTTATGTCAATCACGGTACCATGCAACATCTTCCTCACGTCCTCAACAGGGAGATTCAGTAACTCAACCCAAGAGTCGATGGCACCACGGTGATATTTAGGGACGGCAATCTGACCGGCCAAAGGCATGCCAAGGATGGCCCCGAAATCGTCAACAGTCGGCACCATTTCATTAACTGAAAGGTTGAAGGTATGGCTGTCGCAATCCCAGAAAGCCGCGGCAGCTCTCAACAAATCCCAATCCGGTTTCAACGTCCGCAAAGTGAAAAGAATTCGGAACCCGAAGTCTTTAATGAAGGCCTTCTTGGGATGGGTCTTGAAAGAATACACAAAAGTACCCAAGTCCTTTTCATACTCACTAACAACCTTGGCATCAAGGGCAAAAGAATTGGAAGCCATGGAAAATGTTGATCACAAGCAAAGTTAAGCAATGATATGATGTTCAAGAATGGCAGAAATGAGCTGTGAGAATCAAGAGGTCGAACAGAAGATGATATTATAGCTGTTGGGGGCTCTTTTGGTCAGCAAATGTCAAGCCCGGAATTCCGCCTCCCAGACGCGCGCGCCACCCGCCAGCAGTCTGAAGTGCGCGCGCGTCCCAAGCCTACATAGGAAGGCGCGCGCCTCCCAGGTCTAAATCGCTTCAAGAAAAGGGCCTTGTCAGAGATCTCCAGCCTAAATCAAGACACTGTCCCGATCCTCGGACACCCAGTTGGGCACACCTTTTTCTGGTCCGCCCTTAAGGCATGTCAAAAATCGAAAGTAGGATAGAAACTCCCACTCAAAATTAGGATGTCCTCTTCAAAATTCCGAACTCCCTAAGTTCTGTCACGGGTGCCACACCCCCCTCAAGAGTCAATCTCAACATTTCATCCCCAGCAGGAACATTTTTCTGGTCGCGGTCAACTGTGCCCGTACCCCACAATTCAAAAAGTCAAGTGTGACTCCAAATGGCACGAGACTTCAAAGCAATATTTCATCAAACGGATTCACTAACGGATTCGTCAACAAGGGTTCACCAACGGACTCATCCAAGGGATTCACTAACGGATTCATCAAACGGATTCACTAACGGATTCGTCAACAAGGGTTCACCAACGGACTCACCCAAGGGATTCACTAACGGATTCATCGAACGGATTCACTAACGGATTCGTCAACAAGGGTTCACCAACGGACTCACCCAAGGGATTCACTAACGGATTCATCAAACGGATTCACTAACGGATTCGTCAACAAGGGTTCACCAACGGACTCATCCAAGGGATTCACTAACGGATTCATCAAACGGATTCACTAACGGATTCGTCAACAAGGGTTCACCAACGGACTCATCCAAGGGTTTCACTAACGCATTCATCAAACGGATTCACTAACGGATTCGTCAACAAGGGTTCACCAACGGACTCATCCAAGGGATTCACTAACGGATTCATCAAACGGATTCACTAACGGATTCGTCAACAAGGGTTCACCAACGGACTCATCCAAGGGATTCACTAACGGATTCATCAAACGGATTCACTAATGGATTCATCAACAAGGGTTCACCAACGGACTCGTCCAAGGGATTCACTAACGGATTCATCAAACGGATTCACTAACGGATTCGTCAACAAGGGTTCACCAACGGACTCGTCCAAGGGATTCACTAACGGATTCATCAAACGGATTCACTAACGGATTCGTCAACAAGGGTTCACCAACGGACTCATCCAAGGGATTCACTAACGGATTCATCAAACGGATTCACTAACGGATTCGTCAACAAGGGTTCACCAACGGACTCATCCAAGGGATTCACTAACGGATTTATCAAGCGGATTCACTAACGGATTCGTCAACAAGAGTTCACTAACGGACTCATTCAAGTGATTCACTAACGGATTCATCAAAAGGTTCACTAACGGCCTCATTCAAAACATTCAGCCGGCAGGTTCACCTAACGGATCATGCCACCCCCTCTATCAACAAAAGCCGCTCACACAGGGAGCGCACCACTATCTCTCGCAATTTCAAATTCCTGCTTTCATCGAGTCTTTGCTTTTTTTTTCTTGGTGATGTCCTCGGCTGGTGTTTTTAACTTTCATCGACGCATTTTGCTTTGCAGTCCACGTCGCCGAGGGGCTCTGTAAACACCCCACCTTGGACCACTCACCCCGATTGCACATTTGATTTTGTGTTTCTCCCCATTTTAAGTGTTTCTCGTTAGTTTCTGTCACTTCCGTTAAGTTCCTGACTGACTTTGTTAAGTCCAGGGACTAAACTGAATGACAGGGCTGACTTTCTAGTCCATTCTGTCAAAATTGCCTTCTCTGAGTCGCGCGCCTCCGACAGGAGGATCCAGGCGCGCGCGCCTCCCGACCCCAAAGGAGGAAGCGCGCGCCTCTGGGCGTCAGTTACAGATTTCTGGCCAGGATTCCCTCCCTTGCTCAATTTACAAGATTTTGCCCGGGAAGGATTTCTTGGTGACTGAGTTTTGGCACCAAAAACACCCCTCTTTCACCTATAAAAACCTCCCTTTATCTCCATTTTCAAGGATCGAAAAATCATCGGAAAAACCCGATCGAAAACTTAGACAAAAAGATTGAACTTACGAAAACCATACAAAAAATCACTTTCTAAAGGTTCTCCAAGGATCTCATCAAGCAACATTTGAAGTTCTTCAAATTGTAGGTAAAAGTCCATCTTTTCCTTTCTTTTCTACTTCATCTCCTCTCTCTCTTTTACTTTAATCAAATGTGCAATCACCCAAATCATTTTGGGACATGACTCTAACGATCACCCCATCTCATTGAGGTTGATTAAGGGGTTATCTCCTACATTCCAAATCATATTTTAAACCCCCCTTTTTATGACTTAAAGAAGAAGAAGAAGAACATTTTTATTCATGTATATTTTGATCAAGCAAGACCAACGTAAGTTGGGCGAGATGGGTGTTTCGGTACTTCCCATCTCGTAATCTAACCCCCGAACCTCAAAACAAAGAATCTCTGTTTTCGTAATCAAACTTAGGCTACAATCAATAGGTTTTTCTTATGTTCCTCAAAACATAGGTGGCGACTCTAAAACAAGTTAGACATCCTAGGACAACCCACGCGCTCGAGCCTAAAGCCGTGGTTTTCCACCCGGGGTATCTACACCTAACACCTATAAAAACCCCTCTAATCCATCATTGGAGGGGGACTTTTCTTTTCACTCTCTTAACAAAAGAGGACTTCTCTTTTCACTCTCTTAATAAAAGAGGACTTTTCTTTTCACACTCTTAACAAAAAGGACTTTTCTTTTCACTCTCTTAACAAAAAGAGGAAGAATTCTTGAATCAAAAACACTTTAAAACACATAAAATATATTTTCAAAGAGTGGTCACTATAGACAATTTGGTTCTTCCCCATTCAAGCACAAGGTACAATGTTCATTCTCTTATAAACTTTTAATCTCATCTTTATTTTCTCTCCTTGTTAAAATCATTTTATTACACTCTTCATCTTTAATGTGTATGCAATCTTCATAAAAGGGATACAACCAAAAGGCCACTTCACTATTGAAGTTTGGCCAAGGTTACATCCCAACATTCCAAATTCCACTTTAATTTTCATTTCATTTCTTCATGTAATTGTTTGGCATAATTGTTACATGTAATCTTTTAGCATAAATTAATAAATAAAAACAATTCTCTTTTATTTCCTTTTAATTTTCCCCTTTCTTTCTATTGTAATTGTTAGCACTTCTTACATTAATAATTGAAGGACTTTTCTTTTTAGAATTAGAACACCAAAAGTAGCAAGACCCGCGTAAGCGGGGCGGAGTGGGTGTTTAAGTACTTCCCACTCCGTCACCTAACCCCCGAACCCCTCATCTCAAGAATCTTTGGTTTCGTAATCAATAAAAAAAGCTATTTTCTTAGGTTTTCTCGCGTTCCTATAAAACGTGGGTGGCGACTCTTAAAATCAATTAGACATCCTAGGATAATTCACCACTCTAGCCAAGCCGTGGTTTCCTAGGGTATCTACAGTGGTGACTCCGCTGGGGACATAGAGGGTTAAACTTGCATTTTCTGCTTTTGGTGTTCTTTTATCTGTTTTCTGGGCATTCTGGTAAAAAGGGTAGGAAGCGCGCGCCTCCGGCCTTCATGGCCTAAAGCGCGCGCGTCCGACCCTTATTACCAGAATCGCCCACCTTCCATCTTGTCCTTCAAATTTCATATTTCTACGCTAACAAGTTTCTGCAGGGGAAAGTTACATAATTTAGGTGACGGAGTGGGAAGTACTTAAACACACACTCCGCCCCGCTTACGCGGGTCTTGCTACTTTTGGTGTTCTAATGTTAAATGTCCTTCAATTTGTTAATAAAAAGTGCTAATAATTACAATGGGAAGAAAGGGGAAAATAAAAGAGAAATAAAAGAGAATTGTCTTATTTATTAATTTATGCTAAAGATTACATTAAAAGAAGAATTGTATTAATTCATGCTAATAATTACATTAAGAAAATAATGGTAATTTAAAGTAGAGTTGGGATGTAGGGAGATAACCTTAACTAACTTCAATATGTGAAGTAGTTATGTTGGTCATATCTCATTGATGGGGATTGCATACATTAACAAGACATAAATAAAATAAAAGATGAAGAATTTAAGTTGTACCTTAAGAAAGAAAGAAGAACTTCAAACTTCAACTTGGAGATGGAGTTGTTGTAGAGAAAATGTTGTGTAACGCTTTGTGTAGTGTTTTTGTAGGGAGATGTTGTTGGGAGAGTTTGTGTAGAGTTTTGATGTAGTGAAAGTTGAAGTCTAAAATTGAGGTCCTAAAAGTCTAGAGTTTTGGCTGGAGAGAAAATGTTGAGGTCCTTTTTCTAAGGTAGAAGAAGGGGGGTTTTATAGGTAAAAAAGAGAGGGAAAGGTTGGAGGGAAAGATGATCAATCCATGTGAAATGGAATTGACCAATAAAAAATAAGATAAATAAAATAATAAATGAAATAAATAAAAGAAAATCAAATAAAAATAAAAAGGAAATATTTTGTTTTTATGAAAAGGGCTAGAAATATGTGATTGGGATGTCACAAATAAAAAGGTTTTAATGTTTGTGATCAAGGAAGGGATTTTGACTAAATAAGATGTTTGTAAATAAGAAAAGGGAGGGAAATAAGGTGCAATCCGCTACTGCCAAAGTGGGAAGCGCGCGGGTCCGGCCTTTGGGGCGAGAAGCGGGCGCGGCCCATTGACGGTGTCGGAGGCGCCCGCGGGTGAAAATAACAGAATGACTCTAAAAGTTAACTATGTTATGTAGTTTAGTCCAAAACTAACAGAATCAGTTAGGAACTTAACAGAAGTAACAGAAATTAACAAAAACAAGTTAAATAAAAATGCTATGTATGCAATCGGGGTAAGAGGTCCAAAGCGGGGTGTCTACAGAACTACAAATCAAGCAATGTTTCAAAGGGGGATTTAAAAAAAAAAAAAAAAAAAAGGGCTCGCTAGGTTGAACTCTTCAAAACAACCTAGGCAAAAGTTAGAGCAAAAAAAAATAAAAAAAATAAATAATAAAAACAATCCCCCTCAATCAAAAGAGTACAAGATCATCATCATCATCCACCAACGAAGGACGAAACTACGGTGACCTGAGCCTCTACACTGGAGGAACGTAGGCAACCTGCGTCCGGTCTCATGCAAGAAAGAAGATATTTTTAGCCTTAGTGCGTTATGGTGATTGGCCTTCATCTTAAACTTGTCAAGACCTCTTTGTATGAGTCATTTTCCAATGAATTAATCACCGCACTCTTGAACAACTTTCCTAGATTTTAAATCAATTTACGTTCCTTATCGAGTCTAGGGGCTTCCTATCTTTCAGCCATACACCCAGTTTCTTGCAATCAAATTGGGGCTTTCCTTCTCTTCTCTCTTAATGACTTACTTGCCTTCGTGAGTCATTCAACATATAAATACATGAAGTCAATACTAGGGGCTACTTCCCTAGTCAAGTCAATGTCACTCATCATTAGTGACAAAAGGGTCTCCACCGCAAAATCACATGTCTCTTATCCTCAGCTAGAGTCAATGCACACTTCCTCATTAATCGAGTCAAAATGAAGACGCAAAATAGATGCCTGCTAGATTGAAAACCCGAAATGGCGGTCTAGGCAAAAAATAGGGTGCGTCATAAAAAAAATGAGAGAGTGAGAGAGAGAAGGGAAAGAGAAATGGAGATCCTCGGCCTCTAAAGAAGACAAGTTCTACATTGGATCTCCTCAGCAAGTCAATTCCCCACCGAGTGAACTTTGGGAATTGCAAAAGGTTTGACAACATACTGCACAAATAGTCCCATGGTAATCGAGATCCATCCGAGATGAGCCCATCATTGAAGGGTACAAGGTTGCACAAATAGTCCCCAGTGATTCAATTGGTTTGGGCAGTAAATGGCAACAACGTGTGACTCAGTTTTCAAAGCTTCTTCAAGCGTGTGCCCCTACAGTATGTCAAAAGGCTTCCCGAGAAATAGAGTAGTTCTTGCCATGTCCTCTTATGTTTGTTCCCCCACACAAGGATGAGTCTCTTGCTCTACAAATGATGACACCCTAGGGGTTATGTGACTCAAGAACGAGAGCTTCTTTTGGTTTCATTTGACAATTAAAGAGCTCTAGGGGCTATGTTCAAGAAAGATGTGTGAGACTATCCTCAAAGTCTCTCAAAAGGAATGATGAAAAGCCTTCTCGTTCTACTTTCAATCAATGGTGGCACCCTAGAGGCTACAATCAAGTTTGAAAGGCTCCGTCAGCAAGAAGCAATTCACTTCACCTCCCGATAATGGCCTCAGCAAAGTCATATGAAACATTGGAAGCATCCTCAATCATTTTGGCACCAAAGGTCTTAAGGGGCCTCGCAATCTACAATCTTTTGGGCTACGGCATTACAGTAATCCGAGCAAAGGGCAATATTGGGGCTTCACAATTGACAATCTTTTTGGGGAATGATACCTGACCAATTCAATGTGGGGAATAGTCCTCATGAAACCAAGCAAGCTTCAAAGGGTCTCTCAGCAATTCACGTCAAAGGTATTTTGGTTTGAACGAAGGGCTCTGATGTTATGAATGAATTTGATGATTATTGTTAGGACTTACAACGAGATTACGAAGGAAGTCTTAGAGAAAAGGTAAAAGATACAATATGCTAAACTCTATCAAAACAGAGTTATAGCGGGAAATGCCTCGGCCAATCCCAATGTTTCTGCAATTCAGCACCCCCTTCTCCAAGACCAAAAGCAAAGGTGCGGCTTTCGAGCTTCAAGCACTAGTTGCATCCGAATATCCGTCTTTAGTTCAACTCAAGAAGACTCAAGCAAGCATACTCATTTGGGGACCTTATCACACCAAGACCTTATCATCCGCGACCTCGACAACACCACAAGACATTTCCGCCATTTGGGTACCGACCACAATGAGGCTATTCATCTCCCCAGTAAGAGTAAGAAGGAGATCTCTATCAAGAATCCTACCCGACGGTGCAACCACTCTCAATACCGAGCCGATTCCAAGATAATTTGGGACTTTACATCAACAGGTCTTCACATTCTTAAAGCTCGGAAACAACAAGTACATGACATTTGGGGCTTAGCAATCTCTCAAAGCATGGTATCAATAATCTTCTCTTGGGGCTTGCTCACGTCAACAACAAAAGGCGATTTATTTGAATGGGACAAGAGGTGATTTATCTTGGGGCTTCACGAGTCACTCAGAGTTTGACATCAAAGGCGTTCTAGGGGTTTTACAATCAGCAACCCCTTACCTCGGCATCGAAAGTCTTTGAAGCCCCATAATCGACAAATCTCTTGGGGCTAGACATCAATCTTCGTTGGGAACAACGGCGGAATTCAACAAGGCAATACGGACTTCGATCGAACATGACTTGATCTTGGGTTGGCTTTACAAACATACAATGCTTAAAATGTTTCACCCACGAACTAAAAAAAAAAAAAAAACGACAAAAAGATTTTTATTTTTCTTTTTCTTGCAAATAAACATTCTTTGTCTCCTTACTTGCGAAAAGTATGTGCTTCATTTTGCTTTGCTCCTAGCTTCTTCCCCAGCGTTCTCCATCATCCTTGAACTATGCTGGTCTGATTCCTTCAAGGGATACGTAGGCAGCCTTTTGGCACGACCAACCCATCATCCAGAATGTCATTTCACCGACACTCCATCAAAGTACAAGCGATTCATTTTCATCAAAAGTGTCGACATCCTTCATCAAAGCCACGGCATCAGAAATCCCTCCCGAATCAAGCGGCCATGGTAAGTGAAGGTATGAACATCATTCACACTTTCTACAAATCACATCGCACACAAAAGGCAATTTCTCTATCTTTGCAAAATCTCTCTCTCAAGCAATCTCTGCTTTTCAAATCGCATTTCACACCACAAGCACAATTTCACACTCCACATATCTCACACAAGCACATATATCTGCAAAGCACACGCATAACAGGTACAAGCACACAGCTCCATGGTGGGCTGATTTCTATCACCGCATCAGCAGGCAGACTTTCGAGTCCCTCCAAATCACCAGGCAGACTTTCGAGTCCCTCTAAATCACCAGGCAGACTTTTGAGTCCCTCCAAATCAGCAGGCAGACTCTCGAGTCCCTCCAAATCAGCAAGCAGACTTTTGAGTCCCTCCAAATCAGCAGGCAGACTATCGAGTCCCTCTAAACCAGCAGGCAGACTCTCGAGTCCCTCCAAATCAGCAGAAAGACTTTCGAGTCCATCCAAATCATCAGGCAGACTTTCGAGTCCCTCCAAATCAGCAGGCAGACTCTCGAGTCCCTCCAAATCAGCAGGCAGACTCTTGAGTCCCTCTAAACCAGCAGGCAGACTCTCGAGTCCCTCCAGTCTCCTATACGGACTTTAAATATTGGCCACGGTGGGCCGATTTCATGCCACCACACCCCTTCTATCAGCAAAAGTCACTCACACAGGGAGCGCATTCCTAAACCCTTGCAATTTCAATAATTCCTGCTTTTTATCTTTTATTTTTTATTTTCCATTATCGATGTCCTCAGCGGTTGTTTTGTTCTTTCGTCGACGCGTTTTGCTTTGCAATCCACTTCACCGAGGGGCTCTGTAGACACCTCGCCTTGGACCTCTCATGTCCCGATTGCATACATAGTATTTTTATTTAACTTGTTTTTGTTTATTTTTGTTACTTCAGTTAAGTTCCTAACTGATTCCATTAGTTTTGGACTAAACTGCATAACAGAGTTAACTTTTAGGGTCATTCTGTCATTTTTACTTGCGGGCGCATCCAGCACCTGCGCGCGCCTCTCGCCACCAAAGCAGGAAGCGCGCGCTTCCCACTTTGACAGTAACGGATTGTACCTTATTTCCCTCCTTTTTCGTAATCACAAAAACATCTTTTTACCTCCACATTCATCCCCCCCCTAGGCTTGTAACTCCCAATCCCACATTCTTAGCCTTTTCTTTAAAACAAAATATTCCTTTTCATTATTATTTGATTTTCTTCTTATTATTTTATTTCTCTTTATTTTCTTATTAGTTAAAAGACCATCTTTTCCTCCTTTTTTCACCTATAAAAACCTCTTCTTTTTACCTTACAAAAGGACTTGAAACTTCTTCACAAATACACTATACACATTTCTCTCAAAGAGTTCTTGACAAAGAATTCTATTCAAGCAACAAAACTCTACACAAAACTCTTCTCAAGTGAAAGTTTGAAGTTCTCATTTTAAGGTACAAATTTTATTCTCTTATTTTATTTGTATCTTACTAGTGTATGCAATCTCCATAAAAATGAATACAACTAAAAGGCCACTTTACTATTGAAGCTTGGTCAAGGTTACATTCCAACATTCTAAACTCCATTTTAATTTACCATTTACTTCTTAATGTAATCGTTTGACATGTAATTGTTGGCATTAAATCAATAAAATAAGTCTCTTTTTATTTCCCTTTGCAATTCCCCTTTTCTTTACATTATAATTGTTAGCACATTTTTAATATCAATAAAATAAGGACATTTATCATTAGAACACCAATAGTAGCAAGACCCGCGTAAGCGGGGCAGAGTGGGTGTTTAAGTACTTCCTACTCCGTCATCTAACCCCCGAACCATTCTCTTCCCGAATCTCTGGTTTTGTTTATAAAAATAGGCTATTTCTTTAAGTTTTTCTTATGTTTCCTCAATAACATAGGTGGTGACTCTACAAACTAAAACAACTTAGACATCCTAGGATAATTCACCGCTTTAGCCAAGCCGTGGTTTCCCGGGGTATCTACAGGTACGAACCTTCCGAGGATGACATGAAATATGAGCAAGCCGTCAAGAATGAGAAAGCTCGAGCTCGCAGGGAAGGCCGTCACTATGAAATTCCCAACTTGAGGCCTTATCTCAAGACACTAAATGGCTACTTTGTCCGCCAGGGGGAAGATGTCATGTACATAATCTTTCCTGAGCCATGGATCAACAGTAAGGGCGTCAGAAAACCCGGTTTCGAAATCTTTTCTAATTGTGAGATTCAGAAGCATGAAGAGGAACCAACTCCTATGTCACCCCGAGAATGGTGGGGTAAGAAAGTGACCATAGAGTCTGAGACCGAGATTACCATGGGGGAGGAGTTAACTGATCTAGCCTCCATGTTTGAGGAACTTGCCATCATGGATAAGTGTCAAGTCAATGCCATCTCCGACGACACCGACACAGGGAGTGGCCTATCAGTGAGATCTAGCCGAGCTCCGAGCCGATCAACAATTGGTATTCAACAAAGGGACCCATAGTATCCGAGGAATTCCTGATCAAGAAAATGGGTTGCATTCCACGCAAGGTTACAAAGGAAGACTTGTTAACATTCACTTTCGAGTCGGAGAGTGTTTCCGATACCCTCACCCAAGAGGATATGGAGGCAATAACCAAGTGTGTGTTCCCTTTCTTTGATCTTTCTGAGTACCCCAAGATTGCAAACATCATAAATGATGAATTAACTAATAATGAATTTAATGAACTAGTTAATAACGATTCAAACAATGATGAAATAGACCACGAAAATGAAACATACTTAAATGAGCTTGCTCAACATGTCTGTAGTCGTGGTAAAAATGGTCCAGGGGCTGATGAAGAATTAGATGTTGTTAATCTGGGTACCGATGAGGAGCCGAAAGAAACCAAGATCGGAAGCTTCTTCAAAGGGGAAGAGAAAGACAGATTGACTACAATACTCAGATAGTTTGTGGATGTTTTCGCATGGTCAAACAAAGACATGCCAGGTTTAGACAGAAAGGTCGTCGAGCACAAGATTCCGATCAGAGACGACACTAAGCCAACAAAGCAGAAACTCGAAAATATCAAGCCAGAATGGTCTCTCCAAGTCAAAGAGGAGATAGAAAAGCTTCTCAGTGTGGGTTTCATCAAAGTTATCGAGTATCCAACATGGCTAGCTGTGAGCGCACGCCCCTCCCCCAGTGCCTGCACCGCTCGGATCGGATTGTAAGGGCTTGATTATTGCTCGTTTGTTGTGAGTCACCACCATGTTTGACGGAACACGGACCATGAAATCTGGATTCGGGGGTTAAGTTATGAATTGGGAAGGTCAAGGAGCACCCAATTCACCCAATCTAGGATTGGTCTTGCTAAGGAATTATCATCGTTGCCTCAAAATCATGCATAATATACACAAAAGAAACCAAATAAATAATTTCTTATTTATTTAGGATGTTGGATCATGTGCTTCAAGACCATCTCCATGAATTGGAGAGACTCTAGGCTCATCCTTTAATGGAATCACACTACTTCAAAGCAAAGAAGGATATGAGAAGAGAAGAAAACAGAGGAATTACCTAAGCGTTCTTCGAGAATCTTATGGATGGCCTTGACTAAAGGCCTTGATGATCGAAATAACTTGACTTGACTTGATTTATGATCTTCTAAATTTCATGGGTAGGTGGAGGAGGTTGATTATGAGAGCCTCTTGGGAGATTTTGAGTCTCTAGGGTTTTGGGAGACCTCTATTAGTTGACCATTAGTCATTCTAGTCAAGAACAACCATATTTATAACGGGTTTATGACTTTAGGGTTTAATTTGGATGGGAATTAAAGACTTGATTTCCAAGGAAGTTTATTTGGAATCTCTGATTGTCCTTTCCAACTTTTCCGAATTAAGGAGTCTTTGCCAAGAAACGAGGTTAAGATCAACAAGGAAACTGCTGAAACTCGACTGTCAAAGGGGGATATCTCGTATGAGACATCAATGTCTCGTACGAGGCATCTTTGTGCTGGAATCACATTTATGCCCTTCTGCAGTAGTTTTGATGTTCGTTTTGGTCCCTGACTAATGGAGTCAGTTAGAAACTTAACGAGACATGCCCAACTTAACGAGTTTCGACCCAAATCAAAGGCGAGACACAGAAGTAGTGTCATTATGAATGAACGTTCAAAATGGGGTGTCTACAGAGCCCCTCGGCGATGATACTTATGAATGAAGTAGTGTCGTCGAAAGAAAATACGCCATTTAGAACTTTTGGTATGGTCGTGCTAGAAAGATGACTACGTATTCTTCGGAAGGAAATCAGACCAAACGTAGTTCGACTCCGAAAACACCCAAAAACAGACATTTGAGGTATTTTGAAAATCAGTTTTTTTAAAACAATACTGTAGTAAGTAAAGTTTAAAGTTTAGAAAGCAACCCATACTGAGGAATCAATGTCCTTGACCCAATTCTGAATATACCCTGTTGTTGATGACGAACCGTCTCCAGTTTCAATCCATCTGAGGAATCAATGTCCTTGACCCAATTCTGAATATACCCTGTTGTTGGTGATGACCCGTCTTCGGTTTGGAGACACCAATTACTCGGACCTTTCTTCTCCTTTTCAATGAGACTGCCTTTCCGTTGAAACTGTTGTGAATCCTATGTTATTAACTTACGTCTTGATAACAATTATGGGATTCTGGGTTTGGAGATGCCAATTACTCGGACCTTGCTTCTCCTTCCAACGAGCTTTCTCTCCCGTTGAAAAAGTGAATCCTATGCCATTAACTTACATCTTGATGACAATTATGGGACTCTGAGGGGTGTGAATCCTATGTTTTTAGCGTACGCCTCAATAATAATTGTGGGATCACTGGATATAGAGACACCAATTACTCAGACCTTGCTTCTCCTTCCAACGAGCTTTCTCTCCCGTTGAAAAAGTGAATCCTATGCCATTAACTTACGTCTTGATGACAATTATGGGACTCTGAATGGTGGGGATCCTGTGTTACTAACTTACGTCTCGGTAACAGTTGTGGGATTCCCAGCTTTGTAAATCCTGTGCCACGGATGTGCGACGAGAATAAATTCGTACTGAGAAACAACTTCATTTGTTCCAATTCTGAAAATATTCCTTTGTTGACGACTCAACGTTCCATCTTGAACTGGGTTCAGATTTGACCTCTTAGTCAAAAGCAGGGCTTTTATGACATTTCTGTTAAAAGCAGGGCTTTTCTGGAATTTCCCAAGAAAACAGGGTTTTCTAAAGGTTTTCTGAAGATACCTCGTACGAGGGATGGATACCTCGTACGAGTCATCCCTGATTTTGTGCAGAACAGGCGCATATCAGGCGCTGAAAGTGAATTCAAAATCACTTTTCTTATTTTGTTATCGAGAGTTCTTAACCCTAGGCGATTTCTTCTCCAAAAATCTCTATTTTCACCAATTTCTAGTGATTCCCAACCCTTTCTAACAGCCGGTGCTAATCGATCCCACAAAGAACACCTCTTTGGTAGGCATATGAAAGAAAAGAGGTGGGAGACGGATGAGTTGTGCCCGTTCCCCGAGGATCACGTTTCTCACGCCGTTCGGACTAGGAGGGTAAGGATCTCTTTCTTCTACTGAGCTTTCATGTCAATTCTATTGTTGCATGTCTCAATCTTGTGCTCTTGCAGTCAAATTTTGTCGCCCTTTTGTCAAATTTTTGCCTAGGATTATCGCTGCTAGGGTTTGTCATGCATGGTTGACTTTTTCCTAGAATTTCATCCTCGTTGATTTTGATAATCATTGTAGTATAGTAGTACATGATTTTGACCGTTGTTCTAGGCAGTTCTACAATTTTTCAGGTAAAATGCTTTAAATGAGGATTTTGCCGCTTTTCTAATATTCGTCTCCTTTGTCTTTGTTGCTTGCAGTCATTCAGGGTTATTAACAACTGCAGGGGCAGCGTGCGGGCGGTTGCCGAGAGGTGGGCAACTCTGAATGTTGAGTTGAAAGACGAGATTGAGAATATGGGGCTCAGGCCTTTCTTTAACGGCTTAGTGGGTGAGAGGAGGAATACCCATGTGCTCCAGGTTATCAGGGAGCGTTGGTGGGATAGCACCCATACCATGCATATGCAGTGGGGTGAGGTTACCATGACTCCCACTAATTTTTATGCTATTGCCGCTTTTCTAATATTCGTCTCCTTTGTCTTTGTTGCTTGCAGTCATTCAGGGTTATTAACAACTGCAGGGGCAGCGTGCGGGCGGTTGCCGAGAGGTGGGAAACTCTGAATGTTGAGTTGAAAGACGAGATTGAGAATATGGGGCTCAGGCCTTTCTTTAACGGCTTAGTGGGTGAGAGGAGGAATACCCATGTGCTCCAGGTTATCAGGGAGCGTTGGTGGGATAGCACCCATACCATGCATATGCAGTGGGGTGAGGTTACCATGACTCCCACTAATTTTTATGCTATTACCGAGCTCTCTATCGCCGGCAAGCCGATCGAGGTGGATACTGATTTCCTCCCTGGTAGTGATGATATGAGGCTGCTGTTGGGCTTCACAGTGCGCACCTCAGGCAGGGGCATCCCTCTCAAGTCTTTGAGGGATAGGGTGGATGCTTACGTTATGGCTAATGCCGGTCAGATGGGTTCTCTCAACACCCGTATTGTAGCTGTCCGCGGCTTTCTGTGGTGGGTATTTTCTGAGACGCTTTTTGCCAATCATGTGTCGACTGCCTTGTTTACTCTTTTGAGTGTGTTGAGGGACATGCAGCATGTCACAGATGCCAGTTGGGGTTTAGCCGTCTTGGCCCACTGCTACGTGGCCATGGATGAGAGTTCGCGGGATCGGGCGAACGCTGGCTTAGGTGGCTACAGTCACTCTTGGGAGGTTTAATACTCATTTTCTGCAGTATTCCTCTTTTTATTTCAGCCCCAGTTTACTTTTGGTCTTGGTAGCATATTCATTTTAGTCATTATATGTTGACATTTTTCTATGCTTCTCGCATTTGCAGGCTTGGGGTTATACCATATTGAGACTCTTTAAGTTTGACCTCCGGGATAATGCTGCCATGTTTCCAGATACATTGAGGTGGCGTAGGGCTAATAGGGATACCCATGACGAGCATGCTGAGGGGGCAGATTTGCCTATAGAGCAGATGAGGCGGTATCTTGATGAGCAGACCGTCGTTCCTGATGTTGACACTGCTCTCTTCCCCTGGAGAAGCTTGGAGATCCATCAGGCTTACGGGTATGCGGGCCTAAGGTTACTGATGATTGGCCTCGGTGGAGGGTACTTTTACTTTGGAGAGAGAGTCTCTCGCCAGCAAGATGGTGGCAGGCTTGATCTCCTTGTCCCTTTGGACCCACCGGTTCACATGCTTAACTCTGATGCTATCAAGGATGAGGAGAGAGAGGATCTCATCATCGGTCAGGACACCTTCAACCATATGCATCTTAAGGCTGATTACAAGGACTTCCTTACTCGTCTCATGCCTCGGTTGATTCTGGAGGGTGACCAGGCTCATACTCAGGGGGTTGCACATGTCCCTTTCCATCCGCAGCTCAGACCAGCTTCTTTTACTTACAGCATGGCTGAGGGGATATAGAGCACCGAGGACCTTCCCGCCCAGTACGATATGCCAGAGGGACTCGTGCCATCCGCTGATGCGACCATGGTATAACTCATGACCTTTCTCTTGTCGCTTCTGTCATTCTACCATTTCATACCTCTGTTTATCATTTATCCGATGATTTTGATAATTTCATTTGTTTTTTCCCAACAGGTGCCCATTTCTGAGTATAGAGAGGTTGCAGGACAGCTTGCCCAGTTCATGGCCTATGCCAAAAGGGTGAAAAGAGAGACTGTGGGACTCTTAGGCCGATTGGCTCGCCAGACAACAGAGTCGGCTTCTTGCGGGAAGAGACCTCGGACTGACGAGTGATCACGTGGCGGTGGCGACGTCTCTTTCTTTTGATGCCGGAGTAGATAGGATCCTCCATTCCCTTCCTTTATTCGGTTGATGAATTTATTGCCTCGGCATAGGCGAAGATAATTTTTCTCTTTCTTTTGGGTTGTACCTGTGCAACAATTAAGTCCTCACTCTAACACACATACTTTTGTTAATTTTAGATTTTTATTTCTGACTGTGTAAATGAATTAGCCTGTGCCCGGTTAGTCAACTAAGGGATATTTTTTAGATGGATTCGCGTTGGGCTATTTGTGGGTGACGTATGAACTGTCTGGGGTGCATTTCTGAGGTGTTTGAGGCATGTTTTGACTCATTGGTCTCACTAAGATTTGAGAAGAATCATTGGGGTCTGATCTGAGGGGATGCCTCGTACGAGATATTGATGTCTCGTACGAGCCATCCTATGAATTTGTGACTGTTTCTCCCTTTTCCTCGAGGATTTGGTATCCAAACTTGTATATAATGACCTCTAGTCCGTCCTAGAACGCCACTGCAGCTTCAAATCGGTCTGGGAACTTCCTTTTGGAGTAAAATTCTCAACCTCTTGCTCCTAATGGCCCCAAGCAAGTCCGTCCCTTCATCAATAATTGTTGATGAATTTTCTCTAGACCTGGAATTGGTGGAACGCTACAAGGGTGACTTCGCGACGTTCTTTCATTCGTTCAATAAGTCTCATCAAGAGAGGTTCATGGAGATGTTCGGGTTCAAGATTCTCTTTAAAAAATCTAAAACCGGATTGGGACCTTTTGAAGGGATTTGCACGTTTCTGGGATCCTTCTACTCATCTTTTCAACTTTTCACTCAATGAGATAGTCCCTACTGTGGAAGAGATGGCGGCTATCTTGGAAATGCCATTGATCGGAGTGATTGCGGTTCATGATTATGACAAGGTACCGGTGGAGTCTCTTAGGGACTTATTAAGCATAGGCCTTCCCGAGGCCCAGAGTTACATTCATAACCGCTATGTTGATCTCCATGCTTTGCCTAGGAGATTTAACCCGGGTGACTCGCGGTCATGGCGTAGACTCTCAATATTGCCTCTTGGCATTATGTTTATCTCGAAATGTGCTTTTCATGAGCAAGTGTGGCATGGCGGACACAGAGCTTGTGGACATCGTTTTGTAAGCTAGAGGACGGGCCTTCAATGATGTTCCCCTTATCTTGGGAAAGACCCTTTATGGTCTTGATGAGATGCACCGAACTGGCTCTATAACCTGGGGGAGTCCATTGTTGTTGACTATTTGGCTTAGAGAACATTTTAAACTGTTAAGCTCCCCGACCGAGTATTCTCCTTACACTTTTCATAGACGGAGATTGTTGGTGAAGGATCTTAGCATTAAGGAATAGGTCATCTCTTTGCAAAAGCGAAGACTGATGATATCACTTGGTGTCCACTCTTTTGGAAGGTGAAGCGGGTCGTAGCTAATACCCTTGGGTACGACAGGGTCGTTCTTCCGGGTTTGAGGGATTCCTCCTTCAATTTTTCCCGAAGGGTAATGAGACAGTTCGGTCAGCAGCAGGACACTTTTGTGCTAGGGGGACGTGCTCAGGATATTCCTTTTATGGATACGGAGTTTTCTACGAGCTTGGCTCGTGCTTGAGGGCAAGGCACAACTATGGATCGTTGGACCAATCTCCGTCATGAGGGAGGGAGCATTTATTTGTCGGATAAGTATTTGGATTGGTTTCTCACAGAACTCCGTCCCAACGCTGAGGGTATTGATGACATTCGCCGTATTTTGTTAGGGGACCAATTCGAGACTAGCTTGAATTTGAGGAAGAAGGAAGATAAGGAGGATCCTTCTAATGTCAGCGTGGATGCTACTCAGGACTTCTTGGATAGTGACTTTTATGAGAAGACGGCGGACGGCCTTCCTGGTAAATTGCAAGCTCTAGATAGGCCTCATGTGTTTGCACGATTGACTCCCTCAGTGTTCAGTCGACTTGACATTCCCCCGGTTACGAGATACCTTGGTTCAAGAGGAAGAGGGATGACAAGGCGGATCGTGGTCAATCCCCTACTAAGTTAAGGAAGAAGTAGATCTTTAGGAGTATCGAGAGATTGCAATAGATAGATCAATGTTTAGATTTTTAGTATTTTATTTATTTTCTTTTGCAAGTTGGTACTCATGTTGGAAATTTTCCTATTGCTTTCTTGAAATGCATTCAATTAATAAAAGAACAAGATTTTAATTTTATTTATTGAATAGACCGGACCAAAAGGCTGCCTACGTTCTCCTTTTACATCAATTAAATAAGGAGCTCAGGTCATCGTAGTTCTTGTTTAAGAAAGAGAAAAAGTGTATGTTCGATTCTGTTGTCTGATTGAATGTCTCGTACGAGACATAGGTGTCTCGTACGAGAGCCGCCCCAAAGTTTTTTTTTTATATATATATATATGCACACCCTGATTTTTACTTAGACCGCCCTTTCAGGTTTTCAATCTAGCGGGCTTCTTTTCTCGTGCCTTTTTTCCTTTTTTTTTTTTTAACTAGGGGACGGAGCTATGAGTAGTACTTTTTCAGATTGTCCATGTTGACGGGCTTCGGCAGTTGATCTCCATCTAGGTCTACGAGTTGTACCACTCCTCTGGATAAGATCTTCTTGACTATGTAAGGTCCTATCCATCTTGGTCCCCATTTTCCCATAGGGTTGAACGGCCCAGGACGATGTTCGCGTAGGACAAGGTCCCCTTCTTTGATGTTTCTAGATTTGACTTTCTTGTTGAATGCTCGGGCCATTCCCCGTTGATACGCTTGGATATGCTCGGCGGCTCGAAGTCGACGTTCATCTAGCAGGGTTAGTTATTCGTAACGGCTGTTCAACCACGTGACTTCATTGACTTGGTTTTCTAGGAGAACCCTTAGTAATGGTACTTCCAATTCGATTGGTAACACTGCTTCCATCCCATAGGCTAGGGCGTATGGAGTTTCACCGGTGGCAGTACGGATTGAAGTACGATAGCCCCAGAGTGCAAAAGGTAGCTTATCGAGCCAGTCTCTTCCGGTCTTAGCCCTTTTTCTAATGATAGTTTTTATGGTTTTCTTAGCAGCTTCGACTGCTCCATTAGGCTGTGGTCGGTATGGTGACGACTGATGCCTTTCTATCTTGTATTCTGCGATTAGTTGGTCACATTCTTTCTTAAAATGGGTGCCATTATCGGATATCATCTCATGAGGTACCCCATATCGGCATATGATGTTGGTCTTAACAAACTCAGCCACCTTCTTGGCATTTAAGACTTTATAGGATTGGGCTTCGATCCATTTGGTGAAGTAATCTATGGCGACCAATACAAATGAGTGCCCATTGTGACCTATCGGCGAGACCTTGCCGATGACATCTATTCCCCATGTAGAGAATGACCAAGGGGATGTCATGGGGTATAACACGGACGGTGGTGCGTGCTGCAAGTTAGCATGTATCTGACACTTGTGTCATTTCTTAACCATGTCGGTGCAGTCGGCTTCCATCGTAGCCCAGTAGTATCCTAGTTGGATAATTTTCTTTGCTAGCATGTTGCCATTCATGTGGGTTCCACAGACTCCTTGATGGACTTGGTCCATGAATTCTACGGCTTCGTGCTTGTCGGCACAGAGTAGACACTGCTTGTGATGTTTCTTGTAGAGGCGATCACCTATGATTACGAATTGGGTAGCGAATCGCTTAAGAGTTATCTTCGTCTTAGGTGATGTTTTTGATGGGAAAGTTCTGTCTAAGAGGAAATGCCATACTTTGTAATACCATGGTTTATTGTCCAAGGCATTCACGGAAACGACATCACACGGTTCTTTGTAGTCATGCAGGTTTATGATCGAGTGATAAGCGGGAGTGGTTCGTCTTGAGACTTTGAAGGTTTTGACCTCAGTCCAATCGGGAATCTCTACAAGTGATGCTAGCATGGCTAGCGAGTCTGCTAAGCGGTTCTTATCTCTAGGAAGGTAGCAGAAGGTGACCTCTTTTAACTGTTTGACCAAGTCTTGGAGATGGTCGTTATATTTCTGAAGTGTGGGATCTTGTATCTTCCATTTTCTAAGTGACTGGTAGATTATGAGTTGAGAATCTCCGTACACCTCTAGTTCGGTCACATTTCTGTCTAGAGCTGCTTCAAGCCCCGCTATGCAAGCTTCGTACTCGGCAATGTTCTTAGTGGCTTCAAAGTCAAGGCAAATTGCGAGTGGAGTGTATAAATCTAGGGATCTACTAGTAACATGCCGATACCATATCCCCGTTTATTGGCTGCGCCATCGAAAAATAATTGCCACTTATTTTCTGCTATTGCCATGATGTCTTCATCAGGGAATCGCGAGTCTTCCCCCTTCGCTTCATCACATGGAAATTCGGCTAAATGATCCGCAAAGACTCTTCCACTCACGGATTTCTGTGTGATGTAGGTGATATCATACCCCGCGAGCATAAAGTACCACTTATCTATCCTAGAGGAGACATGTGATTTCTCGAAGATATACTTCATTGGGTCCATTCAGGCAATCAGTTGTACAGGAAACGCTTCCATGTACGGTCTGAGTCTCTCAGCCACCCATACCAGTACGGCACATGACTTTTATAATGTAGAGTAGTTCAATTCATCCCCTTGAAAACGACGGCTGACAAAGTATATGGCATTCTCTTTCTTCGAGTCGGGTTGCTCTTGTGCTAGCATAGCCCCAAGTGCAGTGGCATTGACTGTAAGGTACAAGGTCAACGGCTGAACCAACACAGAAGGATTGACTAAGTATTATTTGACCTTTTCGAAGGCTTCTTGGCACTCTTCGGTCCATTCTAGGGATGCATTTTTCTTGAGGAGTTTGAATATGGGTTCGCACATTGTCGTGAGTTGGTTGACGAAATGACTAATGTATTGAAGGCGACCCATGAATCCCTTGACTTCTTTTTGCGTCTTAGGTGGAGGCATGTCAATGACGGCCTTAATCTTAACGGGGTCAGCTTCTATACCATGCTCGGTGACCATGTATCCAAGGACTTTTCCTTTCACTACCCTAAATGTGCACTTGGCCGGATTAAGTCTCATCTTGTGGTGTCTCAGTCGTTCGAAGAACTTTCTGAGGTCGAAAAAGTATTGCCCATCGGAGCCTTTAGAGTGTATGATCATGTCGTCAACGTACACTTCCATCTCTTTATGTATCATGTCATGGAACAGCGCAGTTACTGCTCTTTAGTAAGTGGCTCCGGCATTCTTACGTCCGAATGGCATGACTGTATAACAGAACATCCCCCACGGTGTGGTAATCGCTGTTTTATGTTGATCCTCCTCTGCCATGAGGATTTGATTGTACCTAGCGAATTCGTCTACAAACGAATGGACTTCGTACTTTGCTGTATTATCAACAAGCATGTCTATGTTAGGGAGAGGAAAGTCATCTTTCGGAGAAGATCTGTTAAGATCACGGAAATCTACACAGACACGGATCTTTCCATTAGCTTTAGAGACTTGTACAGTATTAGCCAACCAGGTTGGATACTCTATCACCTTGATGAACCCGACACCAAGAGTTTCTCTATCTCTTGTTTAACCTGTACCGACCACTCGGGTTTAATTATGCAGAATTTCTGCTTGACTGGCCTTGAATCGGGAAGCAGTGGTATCTTATGCTCAACAATCAAATTGGATATCCCCAGCATATCTTTGTAGGACCATGCGAATACATCTACGAATTCTCGGAGAAGCGCTATGAGGGCTTGTCGGTCTTCCCCCTTGAAGAAACTGCCAATCTTCTGTTGGGTTTCGGAGTAACATGCGCAGCGGAAAATAGCTTTTAAAATTTAATAGAAACCCAAAGCCATAAATCCATTCATATGATTATATCAAATACATACAATATGAATACTAGAATACTAACCCTTGATGCCTTTGATTTTAGCCTTTGATCTTGGTGGAGAAATCCAAGCTTGATCACGAACAAGTAAGAACACGAACTTTGAAGATGATGAGCTTCACCCTCTAGCGGTATCCACACCTCGAACGAATATCAAGAGCACTTGATCTTGGTTGCTAGACCAAATCGAGAAACACGTTTTCTCAATTGTATTTTGACTATATGGAATATTATTGTGTTTGTTCTTGTTCTTCAATCTAGGGATTTCTTAGAACAAGAAATAACTCTCAAAAACTCTTTGGAGGCTTGCAAAAACACATGTACTGATTAGGGATGAATTAGGGCTGTTTATATACAAGTTACACCTATTCCAAATAGGTAACTTATGTCTAAACCCACAAGAAAACAGATTAAGGAAAGTTCCTGCCGAAACCGACTGGTCCGGCCGGGTATGGCAAGTGGTCCGACCGGACCCATACTGGTCCGCCCGGGTCCTTCCACTGGTCCGACCTGACCTCCCCTTTATTCCACTTTTCTTCCTCTAATTCCTTAAATCCCCGAATGGTCCTTCGACCCAATATTCCAATGTAGTCCTTATAGGATTCGTTCTATTTGTGTGTGACCCTCTAGGATTATTCTAAGTTGGCAATGGGTTCAAACATGAAACCATAAGATATGATTAGGTTCTAGCAAACCGTCATACCTACCCAAATAGTATAACTAGATACAAGTTCGCATTCCATTTAGAATATGTCACAATCGGGGTCCACGATGTCATTGAACACAAGTCATGGTCAACAAGTCAACTTGTCTTTGTTCAATACTTTCTCGATTCTGAATATGTTGATAATCAAAATGACATCGATCCAATCAATTCATTTGAGTCCGGCCGAACATTTTCATCAACATCATTCCTACGAGAGGCCCAAGCTTGACATCTCTCCGAAGATGGACAAATCCATCATAGGTTATTATTCTTCCCTACATGAACCGATTATGCCAATCATACCCTTTATAACTACCCAGTTAAAAGTAGCATTTGAATATGTCAAACATAATGTTCATCAAGTGGAAGACTATAATAACTACATGTCTAAGTATTCATATGACATAACTAATATGAGATATATATATGACATTGACCATGATATAGATCTCATAAAGCGGGTCATGTCCAGTACTAAAGAAGTACCCATAAATCTAACATGATCATCCCATGATCATTTAGCCTTTATTCTAATACCTAACAAGTACTAGGGACGGAGATTATTATAAGTAAACATGAACAATAATAATAATCAAAACATCTCTTTATTAATATGAAATAAATGATAACAATTACAACGTTTATTAAACGTGCCTAGGGCACCAACACCAACAATCTCCCACTTGCCCTAGGCCCAATCTCCCATGTATCTAATACCCATAGACCTAACATGACCATCATGTTTAGCTTGTGGAAGTCCCTTTGTTAGCGGGTCCGCGACATTGTCATCAGTAGGTACTCTGCATATATTCACATCTCCCCTATCAATGATCTCTCGGATGATATGAAAACGCCTAAGTATGTGTTTGGATTTCTGATGTTCCCTTGGTTCCTTTGCTTGAGCAATAGCACCATTATTATCACAATAAAGGTCTATTGGATTAGCAATACTAGGAACCACTTCAAGTTCAGTAATGAACTTCTTAATCCAAACAGCTTCCTTTGCAGCATCCGATTCAGCAATATACTCAGCTTCCGTTGTAGAATCAGCGGTTTTACTCTGCTTGGAACTCTTCCAGCTTACAGCTCCACCATTTAACATAAACAAAAACCCGATTGCGATCAACTATCATCTCTGCCAGTTTGGAAGCTTGCATCCGTGTAAGCATTTACCACGAGATCATCTTCCATTCCTCTATAGATCAAAAAAGAATCTTTAGTCCTTCTCAAGTACTTAAGAATCTCTTTTACAGCCATCCAGTGATTTTCACCGGGGTCAGATTGGTATCTACTTGTCATGCTCAAAGCATAAGATACATCCGGCCTAGTACATATCATGGCATACATGATGGACCCAATTGCCGAAGCATATGGAACATCATTCATTTTCTCATGCTCATCTTTTGTCTTAGGACATTGAGTCTTGCTTAGAGAAACTCCATGTAACACTGGCAAGGTTCCTCTCTTAGAATTTTCCATGCGGAATCTTCTAATGACCTTGTTAATGTATGTACTTTGTCTTAAACAAATTATCTTCCTAGATCTATCTCTGTAGATCTTAATGCCAAGTATATATGTGGCTTCACCCATATCCTTCATTGCGAAACACTTTCCTAACCAAGTCTTTACAGACTGAAGTGTAGGATGTTTCCAATGAGCAATATGACATCCACATATAAGATAAGGAATAGCACTATGCTCCCACTAATCTTCTTGTATACACAAGGTTCATCTTCGTTCGTGATGAAGCCAAATTCTTTGACCGATTCATCAAAACGGAGATTCCAACTCCTAGAAGCTTGCTTCAATCCATAGATGGATCTTTGCAATTTGCATACCTTAGAATTTTGTTCAAAACCTTCTGGTTGTGTCATATAGACATCCTCTTGCAAATTCCCGTTAGGGAAATTGGTTTTGACATCCATTTGCCATATTTCATAGTCATGATACGCGGCAATGGCAAGCAAAATTCTTATAGACTTGATCATTGCTACGGGCAAAAAGGTTTCATCATAGTCAATACCATAAACTTGCATATAGCCTTTCGCTACAAGTCTAGCTTTGTAAGTATGTGTGAATACATGTGTTTGAATTTGGGAATATTCATAGCAACATTAAAATTATGAGAGTCGCCACGCCGTTTTAGTTATAGCCAAAACATTGAGAAAAAGCATGTTTAATGGGTTCGGGGGTCAAATTACAACAAGAGAAGAATATTGGACGTTATCACTCCTATTGCCCTAATGATCGGTCTTTATATCATGATGAATGTGTTAGTAGTGTGTTAGTGATTGAGACCGGATCCGAAGATTGCCTACGTTCCTCTCAATGTGAGAAGCTCAGGTCAGCGTAGTTCGAGAAGAATTTAGAATAGGTAGAAGAATCGGGATCATGCATAATGAGGGGGAATTACCTAAAGATTAGGGTTTAGAAGTAGTTCCTAGATCATCCTCGGGTTGATGAACCCTAGATCATCATCGGCTATGAAATAACATGCAAACATGAAGATCGCAACCCTAAATATAGCATAAATAAGGTTTTAACCTAGAATATGATGAATATGCGAAGAACATATTATGAACATATGAATGTCATGAAGAAATTATGAATAAAGATGTTAGGAACATGAATATTATAAAGAACACATGAATAAACATATTAAGAATATGAATATTATGAAGAACACATGAATAAACATATTAAGAATATGAATATTAAAGATCTACATTAGAAATAATGCAAGAACATGAAGAAAAGTTAGAAAACTTACCTTTGTTGGCAAGAAATAACCTTGATTCTTAAGCTAGGGTTTCTGCATGGTTTTAAGGAAACCATTCACTACCTAATTTGATAGATTTTGTCATAATGAGATATTTCGGGAATCCGGGACAAGTCTTTGCAAGGTTTCTAATTCCTATAAAGTCCTTGTATTTTTGGGAAAGTCCTAATAAACTCATTTTCAGGTCGGGTACTAACAGTATGCACCTTCCCATCCATGTCAGTCTTCTTCTTGAAGACCCATTTGCATCATATGGTTTTTACACCTTCGGGCGCATCAATCAAGTTCCAAACTTGATTATCTTGCATGGATTGCGATTCGGATTGCATGGCTCCAAGCCACTTATCCGAATCAGGAGAAGACATCGCTTCTTGGTAGGTGGTCGGTTCATTATTATCAATGATTTCCACCACATTACTCTCCTTTACGAGAAACCCATATCTCTCGGGCTTGGATCGTAACCTATCAGATCTACGAGTTACTTGTGTATTTTGAACAGGTTCCACAACTCCTTGTGGTTCTTGTTCTTGTTCCACTATCGGTTCAATGTCATTTTCTGGGTCTCGAATTTCTTCAAGATTTATTTACCTCCCACTGATTTCTTTGGAGAGAAACTGTTTCTCTAGAAAGACACCATTTCGGGCAACAAACACCTTGTTGTCCTCTCGGTTGTAAAAGTAATATCCTCTAGTTTCCTTAGGATATCCCACGAAAATACATTTATCAGATTTATGTGCTAACTTGTCGGAGACAAGTCTTTTGACAAAAGCTTCGCAACCCCAAATCCTCATGAAAGACAAACAAGTTTTCTTTCCGCTCCACATCTCATATGGAGTCTTTTGAACTGATTTAGTTGGAACATGATTTAGTGTGAAAGCAGCGCTTTCTAAAGCATAACCCCAAAAGGATAAAGGAAGATCAACTTGACTCATCATTGATCGAACCATGTCCAATAAAGTCCAATTCCTCCTCTCGGACACACCATTCCATTGTAGTGTTCCGGGTGGAGTCAATTGTGAAATTATCCCACAATTCTTTAGATGATCATCAAATTCATGGCTTAAGTATTCTCCACCTCGATCCAATTGAAGTACCTTAATACTTTTGCCAAGTTGTTTTTCTACTTCATTTTGAAATATTCTAAATATCTCAAATGCTTCACTTTTATGTTTCATTAGGTAAACATACCCAAATCTACTACAATCATCAGTGAAGGTTATGAAGTATTGAAATCCTCCCCTAGCATTTCTACTTAATGGTCCGCATACATCGAAATGTATCAACCCTAATAAGTCGCTTGCCCTTTCACCTAGCTTGGTAAAAGGTGTCTTAGTCATTTTTCCAAGAAGACACGACTCACAAGTATCATATGACTCAAGGTCACATGAACCCAAAAGTCCGTCCCCATGGAGTTTTGAGATACGCTTCTCATTAATATATCCAAGACGGCAATGCCACAAATAAGTATGATTTACATCATTAGGTTTAGATTTCTTATTTACATGATAGACATTGTCATTATTTTCATTCTTGACATCCAAGACATAAAGGCCATTAAATGAATTAGGCCTCGTTTGTTTTTCAAATTCAGCACTTAATTGGGTCTGAATGCCTGAATGGATCAGACATTGAAGCATTAAGACTGTTTGTTTTATATTTTGGTTCAGATCTGAAAGCATCTGAATTGCCTCTTAATGTTCAGACCTAAAATGAAGTCTGATTTGCCTCTGAATTGATTTTTTTTCAATTTATATTTTTTCTTAAACTCATAATTCTAAAGATATCCAACTAAAACACTATATAAACAACTATTCACATCATTTTTCTACTTCATTCAATGTCGTAATCCTAAATTCAGATGTGTATTCAAACGAATAATCAAACAGTTTGAATAATTCAGAAATCAGCTTTCAGACGCTGCCTCTTATCAATTCAGATATGCATTCAGATTTCAGGACTTAACACTTAAAAAAAAAAAACGCCACCTTAGCAATACCATAAAGTACATCATTTAAATAAATAGAAAATCTCTTATTCTCAATAAGAAACTTAAAGCCTTCATTATCCAAACAAGAAATTGAAATAATATTCCTACTTAAATCCGGTACATAATAGCAATTGTTCAAAACAAACAAGTATTAAACCGGAAGGTAAAGTGACTTCGTAAGTCCCTACGGCTAATGCAGCAACTCTTGCTCCATTCCCCATGCGTAGGTCTACTTCACCCTCTTTAAGCAGTCTCCTATTCTTAAGTCCCTGCACATTTAAACAAATGTGAGAACCACATCCGGTATCCAATACCCAAGAATCAGTGGTAGAAAGGATAATATCTATCATATAGATACCTGAAGCTGATGCAGTCCCACTGCAGGTTTTGCCTCAGAAGCCTTGGCAACCTTTGCCTTGCTTATCTTGGGTTTGACAACTTTCTTTCCCTTTCTTTTGGCACTAGCCTTCTTCCCATCATGAACCAAGAGCACAGGAGAACTTTTCTCCACAATCTTCGTCTCCGCAGTTTTAAGCATACCATGCAACTCGGAGAGATTCTTATCCATTCCATGCATGTTATAATTCATCACAAACTGATTATAGCATTTAGGCAATGAATTAAGAATGAGATCCTGTGAATACCCCTTTCCGAATGCGGGCGACGCATGGGAAGTCTTTCTTTTTATTATCTTTATTTATCTTTTTTATAGGATTAGGATATTCAAGTTGGCATTTAACCTTATTAAGAGTCGCCACGTTGTTTTTACTGAGCTAAAACATTGAGAAACAGCTAACAGAGAGGGTTCGGGGGTCAAGTTACGACAAGAGAAGAATATCAAGTAATCACTCCTATCGCCCGAGAAATCGGACTTTCTATCATGATGAATGTGTTAGTAGTGTGTTAGTGATTGAGACCGGATCCAAAGATTTCATACGTTCTTCTCGTGATGAGAAGCTCAGGTTAGCGTAGTTCGCAAATAATCGGAATAAAGAGAAGAAGCGGGATCATGCATGATGAAGGGGGAGGAGAAAGAATCATACAAGATGATCACATACTAGAATAATGATTATACCATTGATAAGATCCATGTGTAGTCATCATATTCATCCTTGGAGAATTACTGATCATGGGAATATTTACCTAAAGTTTAGGCTTTAGAAGTAGTTCCTAGATCTCGTGGATCATCATTGGCTATGCAATATAAGTAGGGATTAAAACATTAGACCTAGCACATTATGCATGGGATAAGCCATAGATCTAGCATAATAACAAGAATATCATGAATACATATGAATGAATACATAATCATGAAAATCGCTACCCTAGATATAGAGCATATTATGAATTCTAGCAAGAACATGAAGAACACGTTATGAATCATATGAATATAGATGTATAAACATAATGAAACTAGCATAAATCAGATCTAAACTAAGAAAACATGACAAATTCTCACCAATCTTGACAAGAACGAAGTCAAATCTCTTGCGCGGATTCGCCGGAACTTCGGGATTGCTAGAAAGGCTTAGGGAGAGAGTTATGTCGTCAGGTTAGGCTGTAGAACTCGGGGAGAGAATTGTGTGTCGAAATAATGAACAGAGGTCACCTATTTATAGGAAAACCTTACCTGGAGGAAGTGGCCGCCCGGCCGGCGATGTGGCCGCCCGAACGGTCCTTGAGATTGACACGGTTTTCAAGGTAAGTCTATCTGGACTCTGGAGGATGATCAGATAAGTCTATCTTTGATCCCTCATCCGATCAGTCGTTGATATCTTCTTATCTGGGATTTTCGGTAAATTCTAGACAAGTACTGCGCAGCTCGTAAATACCTGGGAGGTCCCTGTGAGTTCTAGAATGCCTAATAACTCATTTTTAGGTTAGGTACTAACAGTAGCCCCTCGGCGACATTTCGTGCAAGGCAGGGAGGGTCGTCGATTTAAGAAAGGGAACCGATGTGAAACATGAGTTCCAAATCGAGAGAGGAGTGAGAAAGAAGGTGACCAAGTTGGTCAAGTGGCTGAACCTTTGTTAGGCTACCTACGTATCCAAGTGGAATCAAGCCAATCGTAGTTCGATACTTGCGGGGGACGAAAGAAACGAGACATCGTCTTTTGTGGGGAATAGACAAATATCCGTCAAACAATAAAGTCACGCGGACCCTACTGGGGAGAAAAGAAAAAGAAACGAAACATCGGACTCCAACTAGGGATAACAATCCTACGGACACTACCCTTTATGAAGACCGAATCCTCATGATCAATAAAGTCCTTTACAGATAGACTCTATTGGGGAAAAGAATAAAGGCCATACGCACGGTACAAGAAGAAACTCAAGAATCAAGAACAAAACTAGGTATGGATTCTAAATTTCTAATGAAACATACGTAATCGCAGGGATATGAGACACACGGTATTGAAGAAGCCATCTTACATCGCGCGTGAATCAAACGGTAACCAAATGTATCTTCATGGTATTAAAGAAGCCATCTTACGTCGCACACAAACTCAAAAGGTAACCAAATGTGCCTGAAGACACTAAAACACATGGTATTGAAGAAGCCATCTTACGTCGCACGCGAATCAAACGGTAACCAAATGTATCTGCATGGTATTGAAGAAGCCATCTTACGTCGCACACAAACTCAAAAGGTAACCAAAGGTTCCCGAAGACACTAAAACGCATGGTATTGAAGAAGCCATCTTACGTCGCACGCGAATTACTTCAAAATCCTCAGGGTCGCGGAAATCGGTAAAGGCAATAAGAACGATTTATTGGGACTTACGTGCCACGGACGCGCAAACTACCTAAATAACGCATCTAATTCTGCTGGGACTCGAAAGCCTCGAGAACTGATTAAGTTATTTAATTTGGACATTATTAAGCCTTCCCAGACAATTCGTTAATTGTAGAAATTTACAGGGTCTTCCGGATCAATTTATTGATTTTTTTGAAATTTACGGGGTCTTCCGGACCAATTTGGTTAAATTTTGGATTAAAAATAAGCTGAGGGGAGGGAAATTGTAAAAACATTTGCTTGGGGAGTAACTGGCCGCGCGGCGAACCCTTCTGGTTGGCTGATTTTCGTATGCGAGGATTGTTTGTGAGGCGCGCGAGATGGAGGGCTGAGATCGTGCCACGTCGCCCGGAGACACTGGCCACGTGGCTAGTCATTTCGTTAGACAGACCCTACAAACAGCCGTCGGCTGTTGCTTTCATCTTCATTCTTCTTTTTTTGTTCTTGCCGGGGAAAGAGAGGAAAAGAGAGATTTTGAGAGCTTATTGTCGCTATAAAGATGGATTTCAACTTTATTTTTGGCACGGATCAACCGTATGAGCACGGTGCGGGTGCGGAAGCACAATTCGAGCAGGGCGAAGGAGCGAACCCGCCTCAACAAGAGGAGCAACATCAATTGCGGGAGAGGATGGCTTCTCGCAACTTCTGTCCCGATGAGTGGCATTTCACAATGGGACAACACTTTGACTTGTACGCAGGTACTGACAAACATTGGTCTGGCGGGAGACTGATGGAGACGAAGGAGGTACCGATCTCGCTTTATTGCTTTATTTGGGTATTTTATGTCTTTTATTTCATACTCGTCGTATTATTTTTAAGACTGCATTAAATTAAGTTAATCGTTCGTGATTATTTAATTTTCTGGGATTTCTTGATTATTTTGGGGACGGAGAATACATGCGTAAGTAGATAAAGTATGCACGTACACTTTAATTTATAACACATAATTTATGTTGCTAGTTGGGTAACGTACCTTTGCTGTGTTTACCTGTAGAGGATGAAATCTCGTGGGTCCACAAAGGCAGTAGCCGAGATTTGGGTGAGATTGCCGCCGGCTGGGACGGTGAAGGAGAGAATCCAGGCTCTAGGCTTTGGTCCGTTTTTTATGCAGTACGGGCTGTAGAGGGGACCCAGAAGGTGATGGGTCTGGTGGAGGCGATGAGGGAGTATTGGTGGGATACTACCCACATGTTCCATTTCAGTTGGGGAGAGGTGACTGTTACTCCGACCGACTTTACTGCCATCACTGGGCTCATGTTTACGGATGTGGAGCTCTCTTTTGATGAGTCCTTGGCTACGGACTCCCACCGTCAGATGGAGTTGATTGGTATGCCGGTTGGCAAGGGCATTAAAGGTAACGGATTTGAGGCAGGACTGAGGACCTTGGTGCATGGGGCTATTAGAGATTTTGTCGAGGGCATCAGTGACACTGATTGTCTGGTGAGAGCCATTTTGTGGTACAGCTTATCTCAGATCCTATTTCCTAGTGTGGGGACCTTTTGTCGGTTTTCCCTGTTGGGTGCTCTGGATGATTTAGAGCGGGTGAGTCAGATCTCATGAGGCGGAGCTGGACTGGCAGAGATGTACAGGGCTCTGGATGTTTGCTCGAGGTCTAGTACCTCGTCTTTTGATTGTTTTCAGTTTGCCTTTGAGGTATGTCTCTGACTTGATCCACAGGTGTGGGTCTACGAGATATTCCATATTGCTCCCTTTGCTGTGCAAGGGGTGAAGGAAGTCCAGTTATGAGGTTCTGGGCAAAGAGCAAACGATTGGAGGGTCGCAGAGTTAGGAAGACTCCAGATTTGGGGATCTTTACTTCGAGGCTGAGTGGTCAGCTGCATGAGGATTTCTAGTTTTTTCCCTTGGTCGGATCAGGTGCTGGCAGGGGTCGGTCAGGGTCAGGAGTTTACTGCTTCCCGCTGCTTCTTAATGGGGTTGACTGGGGATGCCATGTATCTTGGCGAGAGAGTCTGCAGACAGCATAGCAGACATCCTGCGATATGGGCCCTGCTTGAGCCGCCGAGGAACATGTTGTATCTGGCTAGGCTGAGGGCGAGCGATGACTACCGGGTCAGGACTCCGGCCTATTTGTACCAGAGTGGGGCTGATTATGAGTGGTTTGTGGAGCATGTGCTGCTGAGTCCACAGGTCCTGGCGAGGAGGCAGGCGGGCGCCTATCCGACTAGCTCGAGTAGAGGAGCTAGATATGGTATGGATATGCCGCGGTTCCCAGAGAGTATTCGGATGCAGCGGGGTGGTGCCGAGGTGGATTTTTATCTGACTCCAACTGATGCTGATGAGGTTACTGGGGACCAGCTACCTCCGCTTGGAGCTACAGTATGATACCTTTTTTATTTTTGTTTCACACACACACTTTAGACTTGTATATGAACTGTGCTTATTTATCTCAGGTAACTCGGGAGGCTTATATCTGCTTTGTGCGTCGGGGCAATATTTTTGAGAGGCTGTTCCGGAGCTTGGCCGCTGCTTGCACTTGTCGTCAGGAGGACTTGGTATTACTGCAGCGGAGGGAGAGGTCGGCTGTGGAGGCTGCTTGTCCATCTCATGCCCGTCGGAGATCTACTAGAGGTAGGGGCTCAGGAGCTGGTGGGTCCCATTACGTGCAGCAGCGGGGCCGTGGTAACGATGATGGGAGTAATGATGAGGAAGAGGATGTTGATGTCGAGGGATCCGACTCGGACTAGATGTAGTCCCTTTATTTCATGCACCTTGTTAGAGAGAGAGATAAGAGGAACAGACAAACAGATATTTATGCACAATACTTTTATTTGCTTTTTGTATGTATATAATTAATTAGTATTTTATTTACATGCTTTTTACACTTTAGTACAATGCATGAGCCTTAGGGGTAAAATAGGGATTTGCGCACTGTCGGGAATTTCCACCTTCTTTATTAGACCTCTTTTGTGCCTTGGTACTTTCAATATGTTTGAAATGGGTCCATCCTGGCGTTTGTTGAGGACGAACTTGCAATCTATCTGAACAGGCTTATGTGGCCGCCTGGCCAAGTTATCGTAGGAGAGACTGGCCGCGCGGCTGGTCCTTGATCTGACACGATTTTCGTCAGATTTTTCCTTGTATGATCAGGACTTGAACTCCTTCATCTATATAATAACAGCCTGCGTAAACAGACGAGGTAGACAGTAGTTTTCATTCTTTTTGCTTTAGATTTTGATCCTTCCACGCTTTTCTGATGGACAGACACCCTAGGATTTTCGAGGAGCGACAAAACTATTTCATCAAGAGTTTGAAGCTCTGGGTTGGGAAGCTTTCAAGGGCAACTCGTGCAAAATTTGATAGGAGATTCGGAATTAGGTGCCTTTGGTATTTGTATAGGGTTAAGTCCGATGAGAACTTGATTCGTGCTGCTGCTAAATTCTGGGACAACGAGAATCATGTCTTCAACTTTTCTTACAATGAAATCACCCCTACATATGAAGATTTTGCCGCTCTTTGTGGTGCGACAGTGACAGATAGGGTAGCCATGCCGCAGTCTCAAGTGCCTTCAGAACTTCAGATTTCCCAACTGCTGACGATTTCTATTGAAGATGCTAGGGGCTTGCTGTTGGATGGTGATGTTAACCTATCTGGGCTTCCCATCAGGTTTATTAATAGCACAGTGGAGTCTGACACGGCTCTGGATTGTCTGGCACTTTGTCTGTTTGCCTCGGTGTTATTTCCACCTTTCGTAGGAGTAGCTACCATGGGTTGTCTTGATATGGTGGATCAGGATCGAGCCGATCGCAGTATTGTCCGTTGTTTGCTTGGGGAGACTTTGCATGGTATTGGAGAATTGGCTTCAGGGGCTCGAAAGATGACCAGGGGAAGTACCAGACTGTTAACCTTGTGGCTGCAGGAGAGACTTCGAGTCTTGGAGGAACCTGTCGGGTCCGTATCACCTTGGGTTTGTCAGAGTAGGCACATAAGGCAGCGATTTGTAGGGATGGCCCGTTCTGCATGGGTGACATATATGGCATAGATGAGTACCGCTCAGATCTAGTGGATGGTGCCTCACTAGGGGGTGATCAGAGCACGGTGGGTTCAGAGTGGTCTCTGCATGATTCGTGTCCCTGCCTTTGATGAAACCACTTACTATTATGCAGTGCGGGTGTGCCGTCAGTACGGGATGCCACAGACTATACCCTCTTTATGGGACGAGACTTGTAGCAAGCTCACTGACAAGATACTTCCCATAAATAACGGGGTTGCAGTGCTCTTGGAGCGATGTTGGTCTTATGATCTCATGCCCAGCATTCTCTGTATACAGCGACCACGTGACATACTTCTGTCTCAAGAATACTTGGACTGGTATCAGACAACTTTGGGGAATATGGGACAGACTCTGAGACACTTGAGACGTGGGGTAGTGGTACCTTATGTCTCGAGCAGACGCTTGAGGGAGGATGAGAATGTGTAACGGGAGGTGGAAATCGAGTTGGCTCAGCTAGCACCTACTAAGAGGAAAAGAGAGAGAGAGAAGGCCCAAGTGGGGTGACTCAGCTTGAGAAGACTTTATTTGAAGATCCTACTAGACAGGCTAGACGCGGACGAAGAGACAAGAAACTGAAGACGGATGAGGAAGAGAAAGAGGAGGAATGATTCCGAGTATCCAACTACAGTCATTGCAGACACATAGTTTAGATTTTAGTTATTTTTAGTTTATTTAAATTTCAAAGCATGTTATTTATTCGCAGGTTCTTTCGAGCTTAGACTCATCAAATAAATGTTAACGTGTAGTGACTTGTAGAAATAGAGATTTCGCTTTAGTTATAAATAGATTGTTTGCTTTGTTTGACATTTTGCTCAAACCTGATTTGGATTTTTATTTTATTTTTAAGACCGCACCATTGAAGGTTGCCTATGTTCCCCCTTTTACAAGTAGGGCTAAGGGGCTCAGGTCACCGTAGTTCATTTCTAATTGTAGAAAGGGAAGATAGAAGACGGGAAGTAGAGAGACTAAAAAAAAAAATTATTTTTTTTTCTTTTTTTTTTACAAGGGGGATGGTCGTTGTAGAAGACCGTTGATGGAGAGCTCCGCTGGTGGAGAGTACCACTGATGAAGAGTACCATTTGTGGAGACCGGCCGTGGTGGTTAGTTGTAGTAGCGGCGGAGATTGTAAACCTTGACTGGGAGGAGGCCGTTGTCGTCCATATATACCCAATCTTCATTCCGCTTGACTAGGTGACCCGTCTTGATGAGTAGTCGAACCTCTTCTTTCAATTCTTGGCAATCATCGGTGTCGTGTCCTTCCTTCTGGTGATATGAGCACCTTCTACTTGGCTCACTGGTTTGAGACATCGTAGCAGAGCTTGGTCCATGTAGTTTACCAATTTTCCCTAGTGCTTTGTTTATGAGGCCCATAGGTAGATCCGAGTTTGTCCCGTATCGGAAAAGGATGGGGTTCCATTTTGTGACTTAAATTTCCCATGTGGTGATCGCAAGGACGGGGTATTCACTAAGTGGCTCTTCAGCTGAGTTAGGGCCAGCTCACATTTCTGATTCCAAACTTCTTCTGAACAATCTTGTAATTCTTTAAGGAGCGGGTCTCCCGCTGTTGTGAAGCGACCGATGTAGTGTAGCAGACCTATGAGTTTGGCTATTTCATTCTCTTGACGAGGGGATGACATTGTTATTAACTCTCCGACTTTCTCGGGGTTGGCCTCAAATTTCCTTCTCAATCGGTACCCTAGAGCTTTTGTCTGAATAGTGCCAAATCTGTATTTCGACAGATCCAGGAGAATTTTCTGACCTCTCAGAATGTTGAAGACTTTCTGCAGATCTTCGATGTGTCGACCGTAGGGTCTCTTGGAGTGTATTACTAAATCATCCGTGTAGACGTCTGTATCCATTGGCGATCTTGTTGGCACATGGTAAGAGATACCAATGCCCTTCCATTCTAGGAATTTGTTGGCGTGACAATAGGTACCCCATGGAGTGTGAAAGAGTAACTTCTCGTCTGTCTGTGCTACGGCGGGTATCCGATTTTTACCGAGGAAACCTTCAAGAAATGATTGAACATCTCTGTCTTTAGCGGCTTCTAACAGTGCGTTCAAGTCAAACGGCGGGAACTTGTGTTTGGAGTTCAGTTCATTAAGACTCATGATGTCTATGTGAACCGTCACCCTCCTTTTGTACTTTTTGCGGAGATGATGTTGAACAACCATTTAGGCCAAAACACCGACTTGATGAGGTCTCTCTGTAGCAGCTTTTTGATTTCCATGGCCATTTGAGGAGACCATTCGGGCTTGATTAGCGGAAGTGCTTGCTTTACTAACCTAATATCTGGTGTTTTCATCTTTTTCCCATACTCTGTCCGGCGAGTCATCACAGGACCATGCAAAAATGTCTTCATATTCTCTGAGATGTTTGATCAGTGCTTCTCGCTCTTCGTCTTGAAAGAAACTCCCAATCTGAGTCCACTTCGGCTTGTCTTGTCTTCCCAGATTCACACATGTTAACACCTCGTCGTCAGCTTGGGCTCGACTTTCCCTTTTATTCATAACCTGCTCTGAGATTTCTCGGATGTATTTGTCATTTAGTTTTTCTGTGTCTGCCTCTTTTAATGAATCGTTATTAACTATTTATATATCATTAGATTGATTAGTTAATTTATCATTTATAAGAGTGGCTATAGCGGGATACTCAGAAAGATCGAGATTTTTGATTAATGAACGAGGAAAGACAGTGTTTGCGATTACATCATAGTCTTTTTGTTGCTCAAATATATGTTTAGGACATAGAATTGCTTAATCCCAATCATAGTTATCACTTAGGATCCCCCAATTTTTGATAGAACCTTTGTAAGGTACCCTTAGGATTCTTTGTGATCTGCACAGGTGTATTACATCTCTTCATACAAGGCAAACCAGCAAGAGGAAGAAAATCAGCAGACCAGTAAACAAGTTGCCGATCAACTCTATTCTCAACATGCGACAAGTTGCCGATCAACTTGCTACACAAAGTTGTCGATCAACTCCATTCTCAACATGCCGATAAAGAAAGACAGTCTGTACTTTCAGTCAGGTTACATCATCCCATCTTAAAGTCAACCTTGCTGATTGTCCCTGTCCTTTCATACTGTTTTATCAAAACGTAGTTTACATGCTCTGTAGTGATTACTGCGCCGTCTGACACATAGCTACTTTTAGCTATACTCTGTCTCTACTTGCTTTTGCAGGTAACTGGTTGAGACAAAGGAGTCTTTACCCATCAGACTTTTCCAAGCATGCGTGTACAACAAATCTTCGCCATTAATGCTCAAGATACCGCATTAAATGCTCCTCACCTACCCAGTTGGATATTCAAATTGCAAGCCTTCTTCTACAAGACTCAAGACATTCACTCCTCTTATAAATAGTGGACTTATATCATTGAAGAAGGTTGGTGAAAATAGAGCATTGAAAAGAGTTGAATGTTTTTGAGTATTAATTAAAGACTCAAACATTCTGTGTCCAGATAATCATTAGATCATTTAATAGGACATACACTTGTGCACCAACTCAAACAACATTGTTAGTATTCCCGAACTAGATCATTTAAGGAATACGTTGTTTGAGTTATTCACACACCCACCTGAGTGAGATAAGTTCTCTTGAACTTGCCGCTCAAAAACACTTGGTCAGATTTGTATTACGATCCATTAGTGATCTCTAGAATTTAGTCTTTGTTTCCGGCTAAGCCGTGCTTGTAATAGACTAGAGATATCTAATAGTACTCTTAACCCAAATCCAAGTTCTGACCAAGCTTGGTAGAGGACGTAGCAGTATTTACACTATGAACCTCTCCAAATCTTTGAGTCTCTGTTACTTATTTTATCTTTGCCGGTTGGAACTCTATCACCGGCAGATTGCATATGTTCGTACTGATTCATTGTAATTTACATTGACCAATCTCTTGAAACTGCATTGAACTTTTATCAATCACGTTGTGTTAAAACCAAACTCTCAAAACCTTTTTCATACTGATTTTGGTGTGAGTTAAAACCAAGCCATATCTTCTCCGCTGCGCTTACTGATAATAGTTTGCAAACTGATAAGTGACTTTGCATTTAGAAAAGTGTTTCATTGTAAAAGTTTTAAAAAGGCTATTCACCCCACCCCCCTCTAGCCTATTTTCCTACCAATTGGGCCTAACAATTGGTATCAGAGCTTGGAATTTTGAAAGAAATTTCCAAGCTTTGCAGCTTGTTTGCCAATACCATGGCAGGAAAAATCATGCAGTCATTTAACATCACTACCATACCATTGTTGAATGTCAACGAGTTTGGTGTCTGGAAATCTCGTATGATAAAGTACATGAACTCAATCGATGATCGGTTGATGAAGGTCATAGAAGGTGGTCCAATAATTCCTCTAAAAGTATCAACCACCTACAGACCTATTCCCTCCACTCCGCTGATACAACATGCTGATCGTGACACTGAACAAGAAACCCATGTTCAGATTGAAGAAACTTTGGTCGAGAAACCAAGAGAGGAATGGACTGAGGACGACAAACTTTCAGCTTCCCTAGATGGAAAAGCATGCCACATTATTTCTTGTGGTTTGGACGACAAGCAATATAAACTCATTGACTTGTGCTCCACGGCTCAAGAATGCTGGAACAAGCTCCTTGCATACTTTGAAGGTGATGAGCAGGTAAAGGACAACAGACTCTACGATTGTATTGCTGAGTTTGAATCCTTCAAGAAACAAGATGGTGAATCGCTAAGGAGTGCCTACGACAGATTCTGCGAGGTAAGTAATTTATGTGCTTCATTAGGAAAGGTTTATACTATGAAAGACCTGAATATTCGTTTTCTAAGTTCTTTGGGAAATGAGTATCATACCAAGGTCACCGCTGTTAGAGAAGTGAGAGACTTGAACAAGACCTCTATTCAGAATCTTGTGTCTAGTCTATTTCTATATGAGAGAGAACTGCAAAAACTTAACGTTCTCGATAAAAATTTCAAAAACTTGTCTCTATCAGCTCAGTCACAGATATCCTTCCCTTCAAACAAATTCCCTCCTATAGATCCCCATCCAATACCCTGCAGTTCCAAAACCCCTGAAACTACCTCAGAACAGCCTATGGAAGAAGACGAATTTGCCGTCTTCGCTAGGAACTACAAAAGGTTTAAAGACTTCAAAAGGATGCAGAAAGGAAGCTACCAACAACCAAAATCATTCACACCAACATTTCAAAAACCAGCAAGTTACAACAAACCCTCAACAAGTGCCACCGACGGAAAGAACAACAAAGGTGATCTAGTTTGCTTCAACTGCAGAAAACCTGGTCACTTTGCTTCTAAATGTCCTCAACCAAAATATGAGTATGTGAGGAAGTCATTCAATAAGAGACATACCAAGTCTCGAATCTTTGTTACCGATGAAAGCACAGAAAAGCCCTTGCCGGTTTGGTGTGAAACTGACTCAGGCGAAGATGCCGATGAAGATGAAGATGCCGATGTAAGTTTTGTCGCCCTAGACATGGAAGATGTCGATACATCCACATTACCGACTCCAGTCTACCGAGACCCATCTCCTCCAAGATCTCCAGTCAGAGAAGAACCTACTGGAAGACCTCAACCACACTTCAAAGAGATTAGTGTCAAAGCAGAGAACCCAAATGGATACAGAGTTCATCAAGTGGGAACCTCTCTCTATGGTCAGTGTAACTCTATTCAATTCACTGCCATCAAACCTAAACCCTTACCAATGACCAGAAAATTCTCATTCACTGAGCATCCTAGCATTGCCAAAAGCTTATCTAAACCCATCTCTTCTCTACCTGACTTCTCTCCCAAACCTATTCCCTCTGCCACCAAAATTTTAGCTGATCCCTTTCCTGAAATATCCAAAGCTGAAATGGTAGAGACAATGGATGAACTTTTTATTGATCATGAGAAGCTGAGTAGCGTTCATAAAGTGATGGCTGCTGATTTCAATAGAATTTCTGCAGAGAATGACTTGCTTGTGTCTGAACTTAAGGTTCTCAAAGGACATGAGCTTGAGTCTGTTCTTCTAAAGAAAGAAAACCTGGATCTCAAAAGCCAAGTAGCAGTATTGATAGCTCAGATCGAAGATCTTGTGAAAATAAACAATCATCTCTCAAGGATTGTTGATTCTTACACAAAATCTAGAGTTGTTGTTGAAACAATCCTACAGACCCAAATGTTATATAAGGACCAATCTGGGTTAGGATTTGATTCCAGCAGCAGTAGCTCTACTGAAACTTGTGCGACCGAGAAAAAGGATGAGAAAGTTGAATGTAGTTCTGTTAACTCAGTGCATGTGAATGCTAAGCCTGCAGTATACAGTGCTTTTGCCATGAAGTATCCTAAGAACCAGAACAAAAGAAATGATAAGCACAAACAAAGATATGTTAAGGTTGCTGATACTGAGTCTGCCGATAATGGTATTCTTGGTGAATACATCAGCAGAGCAAGTGCTGCCGGTCTAACCATCTCTGCTGCCGATGGACAAGTACCTAAAAAGGTAACTGCCAAAGGTAAACAGAATGGAAAGAAAGGCAACACTATCACCTTTAAACCTACTAAGTTTGTGCCTGCTCAATTCTCTAGTTCTGCCGATGCACTGACTAAACAGAATGATGTTCTACCGACTCCACAGCCCATCAGTCAAGTGAGATGTTCTAATTGTTCTGATTATGGTCACAAGGCTCATGAATGCCTCTTGAAGCACCTATCTGGACCCACTGAGGTTGCATCCTCTAGTGGTGGCCAGATGTGGTTGCCAAAGAGGAACTAACCCTCGGACCCAAAATAAGGGGGACCATAAGCATACCGTTTTATTTCAGGAATGCTTCATGGCCTCAATTGGTGCAAGCAAGGATTTGTGGATTCTAGATAGTGGCTGTTCAAGACACATGACATGATTTTCAAATCTACTTGCCGATATCTCAGAAGCATCAGGTCCCCCAGTGGTTTTCGGTGATAATGCCAAAGGAAAAATCATCGGTATTGGTACCATCAAGAGAGGTGCAGTTACTGTACAGAAGGTCTCTCTAGTAGATGGCTTGAAACACAACCTTCTATCTATTTCACAATTCTGTGATAAAGGGATGCAATGTGTATTTACTACTTCCAGTTGCTATGTGAAAGACATTGCTTCCAATGAAACTCTTCTCACTGCCAAAAGAAAAGGTAACATTTATGCAGTAGACTTAAGTGCTATTACTGGTGTTGCTAATGTTTGTTTTGTAGCTAAGAACATCAGTGAGAACTCATGGCTATGGAACAAAAGACTCAGTCACTTGAACTTCAAATATCTATCCAAGCTTGCCGGTTCAAATCTGGTTACCGGTTTACCTCAAGTGTCTGCTGATCAAGGAAAGAAATGCAAGGCCTGCCAGCTTGGAAAACAACATAAATCATCCTTCCGAAGCAAGCCCTACATGTCAACATCTAAGTGCCTCCAAATGCTACATATGGATCTATTTGGCCCCACAACTACAGCAAGTATTGGGGGAAGTAGATATACCTTGGTTGTAGTAGATGATTTCTCTAGATATACTTGGGTGGAAACTTTCAGTCACAAAGATGACACATATGCCGTTGCTACCAAGTTATTCAAACTACTACAAACACAGAAAGAAAGCGATATCATCAGCATGAGATCAGACAACGGCACTGAATTCAAGAACAATGGTATTGCTCAGTACTGTGATGATCATGGCATAGACCACAACTTTTCAGCTGCCGGTACACCACAACAAAATGGTGTCGTTGAGAGAAAGAACAAAACTCTCATTGAAGCTGGTAAGACCATGATTGCTGAAGCCAGGCTGCCAAAATATTTTTGGGCTGAAGCCATCAATACTGCCTGCTTCACTCAGAACAGATCTCTTATCAACAAATTCCATAACAAGACTCCTTATGAACTCTGGAGAGGCAGAACTCCCAACATTGGATTCTTCAAAATATTTGGCTGCAAATGTTACGTGCTTTACAACGGTAAAGAGCATAGAGGTAAATTTGATGAGAAAGCTGATGAAGGAATCTTTGTTGGATATGCTAAACACAGTAAGGCCTTTCGAGTTTTTAATAAGAAACTTTTGAAAATTGTTGAATCTGTTCATGTAACCTTTGATGAATTTGATTTGTTAGAGTCTGACAATGTGTCGCGACCCCGACCCCGCGGGTCCGGAATACGCGAGCTGGACGTCGACTTAAAACCAAAACTCTAAAATATAGAAGTTAAAAATTCCATTTTGAACCAAAAGATGATAACACAAGGTTTTACAAATCCAAGTTTAAATCAACAAAGTACATCTAACATAAGCTTCACCGCTTATACCCAAAAGAATAAAACATACAATGCTTAATGACGTCAATAATGGTAAAACTATCCCCAAAAGGTTGTACATTTAAATAATGTAAACCGATCCATAACAACCTGCCCCAAAATCTCAATCCTCTCGACGTCCTCCTCGATCCGCGAATCCTATTCCTTTTCCTCCTTGGGGGGTTAAGGAAAAACAAAGATGGAAATAAACGGGGTGAGATAAAATCTCAGTAAGTTACTAATGCAACTACATGACATGCTAATATGCAATGACCAATAGCAATTATCATAAGACAGATAGCAGCGGAATAATAAGTGACATGCTGTCGAACAGTAACATCCAATAACCAATCATATAAATAAACATATAACAACAAATGAGAGGCTCCCTATCGCCAACCATCCCATACCGGTTGGAAATAACGACCAGCTCATCAAGCAACACATAAAGCTAAAATAAACACTCATAAGTGGATACATAGCCAAGGTTTCACCCAACTGAAAGAACCAAATAAAGGTCGCTGCGCAGCTTCAATAATCCACAAATCGTCATCTTCATAATAGCATGAAAGCTGAAGAGAAATCCCCGGTACCGGAACCAATAACCAAATGAAGTGTCACAAGGGACGGGAGACATGCCACAAAGTCATGCTCCAAGTAAAGCTAAAATGCACACAAAGGAGCTAGCTCTTCTCACATCCAAGGCCAATCTGGAGGAGGGTAATAATGGGGCAAAACAATGGTCAACATCACAACGGACTTCGCTGTGCCATCATAATGTTTCGCATCGCCCAAACACACACAAAATACCAGCTGGACTTTCAAGTAAAGGCTAAGTAATAAAATACTAGCACAATAAACAACCATTGATTCCAAAGTAGGGAATCATTTCAAATAAATCACCAAAAAGGCGCACCAATCCAACAACACATCAAAAGATGTCCAAACAAATACAAAACGATACTTGGTCAAATTCCACACATATTTGTTCACAAAGGAACCAATTTAAACACTAGAGTTATCCACAACCCACACAAACAATTATCCTAACCAAATAAACCATCTCATCTCGTAGTACTCTAGAAGATCTTTAAAACGATAGTTTACTCGGCTAAAACGGAGTCCGAATGCAGAAGTTATGGCCTCCGGAAGATCGAGCGAAAAACGGACAATTTGATCAAAGTAGGAAATACCATAAAACGTCACAAAGGGGTAATGACAACCACCTAACACTCATTTACCACTTATCTAACTCTAACGTACTCCTTACACGGTTTACATAGGCTTACGGTTGACTTCTTATTGTTCCGGGTGATTACTTTTCAGTTATAAACATTTATGCCTAAAACAGGGGTGCTCGGCCGAGCAGTTCTATATGACTCGGCCGAGCAACCTCGGCTCCAAAACTATGACTCTCTGGTCTGCTCTGCTCGGCCGAGTCAAGGGACGCGCTCGGCCGAGCACCTCCTAAATTCAGAAAAAACGCAGAAGAACCCAGGTAACCAAATTTTACCCAAAACTTCACCATTTCTCTAATACTCAAAATCAAGACTTCCAATAAGCATAATAATGCACCAAAACAACTTGTGAACTTGAAATGGACCTAAATAACAACATCTAGCTACCCACAACAAGATTCGAACCCCAAAAATCCCAAGAACACCATTTTTGGCCAAAGCACTAACAAATCCCAAATGAATTCCAAACTCACCAAACTTCAAATATAACAACCCCAACATTATATAAGCATGATATGAACTTTTTAGCATAAAAATAGGGGAAAAGCAACTTACCCGGATTTTCTCAAAGTTGATGGATTTCAAATATTTTTGGCTTCCAACGATCCTATCGACGATCTAAACATGTTTCAAGTTTTAAGAAATGAGAAATAACGAGAGGAAGATAAGTAGAATGTAGAGAGAAGAAAGGGGAGAAAACTTACCCAAAATGGAGAGAGAGAGGGAGATTGAGCTGGGAAAGAAATGAGGGAGAGGTGAGGGAGAAGAGAGGGAGTAGGGAGATGATAATTTCAAAACTTACACTTAGACCCCCTCCCCCACTAACTACACAACTCTAGTACTTCCTTCAACAACCAAGACCAAATAATACTACACTAGCACTAAGGACCCAAATAAAATGCTAGTCATAATTTATTATAACACATAAAATGCACACATAAATTATTAATTAAATAATAATTTAAATAAATAAATAAGCAAATAAATAAATAATAATTATTTGTTACTAATAAAATAGAGCCTAGTTTTCGGGTCGTGACATTCACTCCCCCTTAAAGAAAATTCGACCCGAATTTAAACGAGACTTACCCGAAAGACCAAATAGGTACGGATACGATAGTTCCGCCATTCCTCAAATTCCTCAATTGTCCAATCTAACCCACTACAAGGTAACCTTAAATAATGCTTACGATAACACTACCTCTCGAACCGAATCATTCCATCATTATCTTCATTACTAATCAAAACTCGTACTCAAAATCGAAGAATCCAAATTATTTCCACATAATTCTCGAGATATCTCAAGCTCGCCTTACTCATAGCCTTAACTACACCGCAAAGGTACTTCCATTTGTAAATCGCATACTTAGTATTATTCCCCAGAAATTCAAAACATTACCATCTCGAGCTAAATTAGCTCTTAAAATATGAAGGGCTAAAGAAATTCTCCATCCCCATAATATTCACCAAAGGCTATATCTCTAAGGATTCCCATTATAGTGCTCTCGCTCTAGGTAGCACCTTAAACTAGAGGTGTAATATAAACCCAAAATTTTAATACAAAATGTTCACTTAAATCTACGCCATAATATCATCGTCATAACACTTCAATCCTTGAAAGCCTAAAATAATTACGAATACTCAATAGTCCGAAAATAATCTAAATTTTATCTTCAAGGGATTTCCTCTAGCTCCCTTTTTAGTTAATAACCTGTGCTCATATACCTTAGGAAATCAACAAATCTCAATCCTCAATAGCTAACCCAAGTTATTCTTTCACGCATACATTTATTAACCTAATGATACTTAGGCTCAATAGTACTACCATCATAAGAAACCAATTAGCTAGCAACGTTTCAACTGACCCAATACCAAATCATGATATTCCTTAATTATGCCTAAGTATTGATACTCCACTTCCTTCACATACTCTTGATCCAATTCGGGAAACGCCACCAAGAAGGGATTTAGAACCATAGAACCACTACCTAACCAAAATTTCAAAATGCCTTTAACATAGATCGAGAAATTATTACTTTCCCAAAATGTACTTAGTCCTTTCTAACTTAACACGCTTACCACCATTAATGATCATAACTCCTACAACAAACTCATCATCCATAACAAATCGTACACCTCTCCATACCAATCCATTCCGATGCATTCACGGAGATGTACTAAAAGTAAAAAAAAATATCCTACCAAGACATCCTCAATTGAATCCTCAATTCTTACAACCCAATCGATACAATATGGATATTGATCTAATTATCAGTACGACAACCTTGTACCATAACAACACAATTTAACCCAAGCTTTTCCCAAATACTAGGTACTATTCAGAAATAAAATAGAAATTTTTACAAACGATAAATACACCCAACAATTGGTATAGACATCTTATTGTCACCCACCTAAGTTATATATTCAAATCCCATATAAGAAAAGGTGAGTATAATTCTACCCGAAGGGACGGTCTCAAAACGATTTTAGGAAATCAGGAATAGAGAATGTAACACTCCTCCTACCACAAGCTGTCACGACCCGAAAACTAGGTTCTATTTTATTAGTAATAAATAATTATTATTTATTTATTTTCTCATTTATTTATTTAAATTATTATTTAATTAATGAATTATGTGTGCAGTTTATGTGTTATAATAAATTATGACTAGCATTTTATTTGGGTCCTTAGTGCTAGTGTAGTATTATTTGGCCTTGGTTATAGAAGGAAGTTGTAGAGTTGTGTAGTTAAGTGGGGGAGGGGGTCTAAGTGTAAGTGTTGAAATAATTTCCCCTACTCCCTCCCTATTCCTCCTCTTCTCCCTCACTCTTCCCCTTCTCCCTCATCATTCCCAGCTTATTTCTCTCTCTCTCTAGCTCAAAATGGGTAAGTTTCTCTCTACATTCTCTCTACATTTCCATCATCTTCCTCTCATTATTTCTCATTTCTTAAATCATGAATCTTGTTTAGATTGTCGATAGGATCGTAGGAAGCCAAAAATATTCGAGTTCCGGCAACTTTGAGAAAATCCGGGTAAGTTACTTTTCCCCCATTTATGTTAAAAATGCTCATCTTTAACTCTATTGATATTCTTGTTGATATCCATGGCTTCTTGGTTGAGTTTAGAATTTATTTGGTTTTTGGGTAAAAATGGTGATTATTATGAATGTTGGAATTTAATCTTGGTTTTGTTTGATAAATGATGATATTTAGGTCCCCTTTCTAGTTTATAAGTGTCTTGGTTCATGTTTATGCTTGGTGGAAAGTTAGTTGTGGTGGATTTGGAGAAATTTTGAAAATGGTAAGAATTCTTGAAGAACCCAGCTGCTGATCCCGACCAAAATCCAGACCGGGCGCCCGCCCGGGCCTTGCCAGGCGTCCGCCCACTTCCCCCTTTTCTGACCATTAGTTTCTGTTATAATGGGCGCCCGCCTGCCCATGTTCAGGCGCCCGCCCGCCCTGTTTTTCTGGGAATCGTTCCTTGTTTAATTTAGGTTGAATTGTATACTCGGCCTAGACTTTGGGTGCCTCTCTACTTTAATTAAATAGACTCTATTGGATACTCTAATGCTGAAATTGGTTCCTTTGTGGACAATGGTGTGATGTATTTTGATCAAATATTGTTTGGGAATGTTTGGGCATCTTATGATGTGTTCGTGATTGTTCCAATCGAATGGATTTTCGAGTAAGACTTGGTATAGGTTTTAGGCGATGTCCTATAGTACCTAGAGGGTTGTTATTGGACACTAAAGTGTAGGGTTTAGTCCGGTCGTGATCATGTTCTAATAAGGGTAACCTTTTGGATTCGTTTGGGGTGTTTAGAATTGGTTCGTTATGGACGGAGGTAAAGCGTGAATTGGCAATTGGGTACTTACGGTCTGATTAACCTTAAGGTGTATTCATTCTGATTTCCTACTTTGGAATTCCAGGTGTGATGAGATGGTTGAGTTCATATTCCTAATATATCTTTATGAGTAAATGTTTAGGGTCATTTTGGTAATAGTCATTGTGCCATTTGTGAGCGACCGTTTGGGTTGTGCTCTTTATGATTAACTTGTGGGTATCATATTTAGGATGTATTTGGTACGTGCCTTATCTTGGAATCATTATGTTTTAATGGTCAATGTTGTTGGACTCTTTTATGAGAAACTCCTTGTGTTTATTGTTGTTGAACTCTTCTTGAGTAATCGTTTGCATCTTTTATGGTGATCAATTGGTATGGTTCCCTACTTTGGAATCCTTAGTTGTTTATTTGAGCTAGTATTTTATTACTTAGCCCTTACTTGAAAGTCCCAGCTGGTATTTTGTGTGTGTTTGGGCGATGCGAAACATTATGATGGCACAGCCAAGTCCATTGTGATGTTGACCATTGTTTTGCCCCATTATTACCCTCCTCCAGATTGGCCTTGGATGTGAGAAGAGCTAGCTCCTTTGTGTGCATTTTAGCTTTACTTGGAGCATGACTTTGTGGCATGTCTCCCGTCCCTTGTGACACTTCATTTGGTTATTGGTTCCGGTACCGGGTTTCTCTTCAGCTTTTATGCTACTATGAAGATGGTTTGTTGATCGATGGGTTGATCGGTCGCTTCTGACCGGGGGTTTTCTCTTCGGATTTCATGCTATTATGAAGATGTGATTGGTTGATTATTGAAGCTGCGCAGCGATCCTTTATTTGGATGTATCGGTTTGGAAACCTTGGCTAATATCCTTTGTTATGTGTTTACTTTCCGCTGCTATCTGTTAACTGTTAATTGTTACATGCTATGTGATATTTATCACTGTTTATTGCTTATTGCATTATAGCATGTCATGTAGTTGCATTAGTAACTTGCTGAGATTTTATCTCACCCCGTTTATTTCCATCTTCGTTTTTCCTTAACCCCCCCCCCCCAGGAGGAAAAAAGGATTAGGATTCGCGGATCGAGGAGGACGTCGAGAGGATTGAGATTTTGGGGCAGGTTGTTATGGATCGGTTTACATTATTTAAATGTATAACCTTTTGGGGATAGTTTTACCATTATTGACGTCATTAAGAATTGTATATTTTATTCTTTTGGATATAAGCTGTGGAGCTTATGTTAGATGTACTTTTTTGATTTAAACTTGGATTTGTAAAATCTTGTGTTATCATCTTTTGGTTCAAAATGGAATTTTTAACTTCTATATTTTAGAGTTTTGGTTTTAATTCGACGTCCAGCTCGCGATCTCGGGCCCGCGGGGTCGGGGTCGCGACACAAGCGACTAAAGCATAACATTTCCTTTCTCAAAATACATCAAAACCTTGAAATAGCAATATGAAAAATTTAGCAGGTAAGACATAACCATACTTAAGCACATCATAAGCACATAAGACTTCATCAGATACCCTAAACTCCTCCATAGGAGTAGACACCTACAACACATAAGTCAAAGACTCAGAAGAAATAAATGCAACTAAATGCACAGAAACACATAAATGCGATGATCCTACAATGCACGCGCTCGCTCTCACGACGCAAAATAATACCTCCTGAAATTGTTCAATTACCTGATGAGTGCTGATTGATCACAAATACCCTACCCTGAACCTTTAGGTCTTCCCGAAGCATCTCTCTTCTGACCCTGTGGTATTCCAGTTCCTGTCCCCGATGACTGAACTCTAAACCTCGGACAATCTTTAACGAAGTGTCCCAACTGTCCACACTTCACACATTTTCCTTGCTTCTTCCAACACTTGTCTTCTGAGTGTCCTTTCCTCTGACAGTAGCTGCAGACTTTCCCATTTCGTGTCCCCTTATTAGAACCTTGATTTCCTACTGTTGGTTGCCCTTGAAGTTGCCTTCTGAATCGAGTTTGCACTCCAGAATTACCTCTGTTATCCAAATGTTGCTGTTGTGACTTACTCTGCCCTCCTTGTTTACCCGGGTTAACCATCTCAGTCTTCCTTTTGTGTTCCCCAATATCCTGTTCAATCAAGTAGGCTCGATCCACCGCATCCTGAAAAGGTTGAATTCTTTGGGCTAAAAGTTGAGTCCTAATAGCTGTCTTCAAACCCCTGATCAATCTCATCGCTTTCTGCTCCTCTGTCCGCACAAGGTAGTCACAACACCTGGCTAATTCTGTGAACTTAGCCGAGTACTGTGCTACTGACATCATGCCTTGCTCCAAGCTGAGGAACTCGACCTCTTTCCGGTTTTGATTCACTAGAGAGATAAAATGATCCTTGAATTTCCGCACGAACCACTCCCAAGGATATGGTATGAGATCCGCATCCCAACTGGTCTTCAGTGCCTTCCACCAATGTTCCGCAGCCCCCACGAGCTTATAAGCTGCAAACAGAACCCTATCCTCACCAGTGCAACCAAAGACCTCATAGATTTTCTCCATCGATTCTATCCATAGCTCGGCCTTCTTCACATCAGGCTCACCGTCGTACTCACTTGGTTTCAACTTCAAGAACTGCTCTAACCCATATCGTGGAGGTGCTATATGTTCCTCTCTCGGCCCTTGGTCATGAATTGCTTTCACGGCCGCTTCAAACCTGTCCTGAAACATTGCACGGTTTTCTTCCCGTAGACCATTTTGATTCTGAGCCCCACTAGAACTTTCACCCGTTCTTCTTCTAGCCATCACAAACAAATACCTGCATAAAACCTTAACCGTTACTCACTCCGCACACAACTACCCTCCTGGGTCATTCTAGTCCACCTAGACTTAGACTTAGAGCTAACCCATAGCTCTGATACCAACTTTCGCGACCCCGACCCCGCGGGTCCGGAATACGCGAGCTGGACGTCGACTTAAAACCAAAACTCTAAAATATAGAATTTAAAAATTCCATTCTGAACCAAAAGATGATAACACAAGGTTTTACAAATCCAAGTTTAAATCAACAAAGTACATCTAACATAAGCTCCACCGCTTATACCCAAAAGAATAAAATATACAATGCTTAATGACGTCAATAATGGTAAAACTATCCCCAAAAGGTTGTACATTTAAATAATGTAAACCGATCCATAACAACCTGCCCCAAAATCTCAATCCTCTCGACGTCATCCACGATCCGCGAATCCTATTCCTTTTCCTCCTGGGGGGGTTAAGGAAAAACAAAGATGGAAATAAACGGGGTGAGATAAAATCTCAGTAAGTTACTAATGCAACTACATGACATGCTAATATGCAATGACCAATAGCAATTATCATAAGACAGATAGCAGCGGAATAATAAGTGACATGCTGTCGAACAGTAACATCCAATAACCAATCATATAAATAAACATATAACAACAAATGAGAGGCTCCCTATCGCCAACCGTCCCATACCGGTTGGAAATAACGACCAGCTCATCAAGCAACACATAAAGCTGAAATAAACACTCATAAGTGGATACATAGCCAAGGTTTCACCCAACTGAAAGAACCAAATAAAGGTCGCTGCACAGCTTCAATAATCCACAAATCGTCATCTTCATAATAGCATGAAAGCTGAAGAGAAATCCCCGGTACCGGAACCAATAACCAAATGAAGTGTCACAAGGGACGGGAGACATGCCACAAAGTCATGCTCCAAGTAAAGCTAAAATGCACACAAAGGAGCTAGCTATTCTCACATCCAAGGCAAATCTGGAGGAGGGTAATAATGGGGCAAAACAATGGTCAACATCACAATGGACTTGGCTGTGCCATCATAATGTTTCGCATCGCCCAAACACACACAAAATACCAGCTGGACTTTCAAGTAAAGGATAAGTAATAAAATACTAGCACAATAAACAACCATTGATTCCAAAGTAGGGAATCATTTCAAATAAATCACCAAAAAGGCGCACCAATCTAACAACACATCAAAAGATGTCCAAACAAATACAAAACGATACTTGGTCAAATTCCACACATATTTGTTCACAAAGGAACCAATTTAAACACTAGAGTTATCCACAACCCACACAAACAATTATCCAAACCTAATAAACCACCTCATCTCGTAGTACTCTAGAAGAGCTTTAAAACGATAGTTTACTCGGCTAAAACGGAGTCCGAATGCAGAAGTTATGGCCTCCAGAAGATCGAGCGAAAAACGGACAATTTGATCAAAGTAGGAAATACCATAAAAAGTCAAAAGGGGTAATGACAACCACCTAACACTAATTTACCACTTATCTAACTCTAACGTACTCCTTACACGGTTTACATAGGCTTACGGTTGACTTCTTATTGTTCCGGGTGATTACTTTTCAGTTATAAACATTTATGCCTAAAACAGGGGTGCTCGGCCGAGCAGTTCTATATGACTCGGCCGAGCAACCTCAGCTCCAAAACTATGACTCTCTGGTCTGCTCCGCTTGGCCGAGTCAAGGGACGCGCTCGGCCGAGCACCTCCTAAATTCAGAAAAAACGCAGAAGAACCCAGGTAACCAAATTTTACCCAAAACTTCACCATTTCTCTAATACTCAAAATCAAGACTTCCAATAAGCATAATAATGCACCAAAACAACTTGTGAACTTGAAATGGACCTAAATAACAACATCTAGCTACCCACAACAAGATTCGAACCCCAACAATCCCAAGAACACCATTTTTGGCCAAAGCACTAACAAATCCCAAATGAATTCCAAACTCAACCAAACTTCAAATATAACAACCCCAACATTATATAAGCATGATATGAACTTTTTAGCATAAAAATAGGGGAAAAGCAACTTACCCGGATTTTCTCAAAGTTGATGGATTTCAAATATTTTTGGCTTCCAACGATCCTATCGACGATCTAAACATGTTTCAAGTTTTAAGAAATGAGAAATAACGAGAGGAAGATAAGTAGAATGTAGAGAGAAGAAAGGGGAGAAAACTTACCCAAAATGGAGAGAGAGAGGGAGATTGAGCTGGGAAAGAAATGAGGGAGAGGTGAGGGAGAAGAGAGGGAGTAGGGAGATGATAATTTCAAAACTTACACTTAGACCCCCTCCCCCACTAACTACACAACTCTAGTACTTCCTTCAACAACCAAGACCAAATAATACTACACTAGCACTAAGGACCCAAATAAAATGCTAGTCATAATTTATTATAACACATAAAATGCACACATAAATTATTAATTAAATAATAATTTAAATAAATAAATAAGCAAATAAATAAATAATAATTATTTATTACTAATAAAATAGAGCCTAGTTTTCGGGTCGTGACACAATGCTCCAAATAGTACTAATGCTTCTAGTGCTCATGAGACATGTGAATCCAGTAATTCTAACCCTGCAGGTCAAGTACCAGCTGCTGATCCAGTCATTTCAGAAGAAGAACCAGCAGATACTCATTATTTCCCATCATCGGCAGAACATAATCTTACCGATAACTTTCATAATCCATTTGCCGATGCAAATTCTGCTGATCATCCTGAAGACAGATCAAGCCCTCAACCAATTTCTGTTATAAGATCCAATCCTCCAAGTTCTCACCCACCTTTCACTCAAAACTCTAACTCTTCTTATCAACCATCTGCTGATCTTGATCCTTCTCTAGAATCACTTCAACAAGAGTCAGTCAGACAAGATGTGCCGAGAGAAGTTAGACCAGTTCGTGATCATCCTTTAGAAAATGTGATTGGTGATGTCTTTGGTCCAAGATTGACAAGAAACCATAGTAGAGCATTTGCTGAAAGTCTCTTCTCATCTGATATGGTTTCCAACATAGAACCAAAGAAGACTGAAGAAGCTCTTACCGATCCTGGTTGGGTTGAAGCCATGCAAGAGGAACTGAATCAGTTTGAAAGATGCAATGTGTGGGAACTAGTGCCAAGACCATCATCTCAACAAGTGATTAGTACAAAATGGGTCTACAGGAACAAATTGGATGAAGCTGGGAATATTATTAGAAACAAAGCAAGGTTAGTTGCTAAAGGCTACCGACAAGAAGAAGGAATTGACTACAATGAGACATTTGCTCAGGTTGCAAGATTGGAAGCTATAAGACTTTTCTTAGCCTATGCTGCCTTCAAAGAATTCAAGTTATATCAAATGGACGTGAAAAGTGCATTCTTAAATGGAGAACTCCAAGAACTTGTTTATGTGGAACAACCACCTGGTTTCGAGGACCCTAAGAAGCCTAATCATGTCTACCGATTGAAGAAAGCTCTCTACGGCCTAAAGCAAGCTCCAAGGGCATGGTATGAAACCCTTTCTATGTTCTTACTTAGTGATGGCTTAGGTTTCACTCGAGGTAAAATCGATACTACTTTATTTGTTGTCAAGCATAAGGGTCATTCATTGTTTGTTCAAATATATGTCGATTATATTATTTTTGGTTCTACTAATGAATCACTTTGCAAGAGATTTGAGAAGCTAATGCAGAGCAAGTTCGAGATGAGCATGATGGGTGAACTAACATATTTCCTTGGACTTCAAGTCAATCAATCCAATGAGGGAATATTCATCAGTCAAGCCAAGTACGCAAAAGAATTAATCAAGAAGTTTGGCTTTGAAAATGCTCACTCTCAAAGCACACCAATGGGCACTAACATTCATTTAGATAAGGATGATTCTGGTAAGAGGGTAGATATGACACTCTACCGAGGTATGATCGGCTCACTCCTCTATCTTACTGCTAGTAGACCAGATATTATGTTTGCTGTTTGTGTTTGTGCCAGGTTTCAAGCTGACCCTAGGGAATCTCATCTGCAAGCTATTAAACGTATCATTAAATATCTATATGGCACTGCTAACCTTAGATTATGGTATGCTAGAGATTCATCTTTTAATCTAATAGGTTATTCAGATGCAGACTTTGCAGCTTGTAGGGTGACCAGAAAAAGTACTAGTGGAACTTGCCAATTTCTTGGTAATCGGTTGGTGTCTTGGTCATGTAAAAAGCAAGCATCAATTTCCACTTCTACTACTGAAGCTGAGTACATAGCTGCCGGCAGTTGCTGTTCACAGAACCTTTGGATGAAGCAGCAGCTTGTTGACTATGAAGTTCCATCTCAAGTTTGTCCCATCTATTGTGACAATCAATCTGCCATCTCAGTTTCCAACAACCCGGTCATGCATTCCAAAACCAAGCACATAGACATCAAGTATCACTTTTTGGAGGAACATGTTGAAAAGGGAAACGTGGTGCTGCTCAAAGTTCATACTGATTACCAAAGAGCAGACATACTGACAAAACCCTTAGATCAGAAAAGATTTGAATTCCTCAGAGGTGAACTAGGTATGATTGATTATTATGGTTAAAATTGTGCTGACTTTGCTACTTGTGTTAGTCTGCCGATCAAATCAGCAGATCGAAAATTATCTTGCCGACAAACATCATGCCGATAAATATCTTGCTGATCAACAACTTGCCGAATCATGTCTTACCGACTCGTCAAAATTCAAAATTCAAAATTCATCGGTAGATCTCATCCAAACGGATAAAGATTCTCTGACACATGACGTAAGCTTAGTCAAATCAAAGGTACAATAGGCCACACCTCCTCTCTGACACGTGTGTGCACCGCCTTACCCAAATCGTGTCAAAGATTTATCCCAACTCTTTATGATAAATCAGAAAGGTAACCTTAACTTTATTATTGCCGCTTCTACCCTTTCTCTCTCCTAAGTTTAACCGTCTAAATTAAACCATCTGGTTCGTGCATTTAATGCATTGTGTGCGCACGTTCTCCTAGTTATTCGCTACAGTTAAACTCATCATTATTTCTCTTTCTCCCATGCAAACTCTTCCTATTCTCTATCTCTCTTCCATAACATATATAAGCTACACTTAAAATCCTCTTGTTCTTTTCGCTCTTCATTCTCTCTTAATATCACTCTTGCTTGTGTTCTTCATCTACTTTCATATTCTCTTACGATTCTTCAACCAGAGTTAACTCCATTTTCTGGTAACTACTTGATAATTTTACACTTGCATTTCAAATCTGTTTTGAAATAATTTATTCTAACTTGTGAGATCTTTTGAGTGATTTTGCAGAAAATGTCGAGCAACGAAAAGGATATCTATGGAGGCTATGTTGACTCCACCTTCTTCGACGACGCTCTTGACGGTGATTTCTTGAAGAATCTTCTGATTGGCTCTCTTCTGGACTCCTTCATCACCCCCACTGGTGTTGAGTTTATCTTTTTGGGTCAAGTTAAAGAATTCTTCTCAAATGCCTCCGTCATCACTGATCGCAATGACTCCTCTGTCTTCGTCTCCATCACCTCAACTGTCGCCGGCGTACCGATCTCCGTTACTCCTTCTTCAATTTATGAAGCATTCCCTTTGCTTGGGAATGAGGGTGTTGACTCCATTACTGATGACAAGACCTTGGACAAGGCATGGACTCTAATGAGAGGATCCGGTCCTAGACTCAGTGGAGATAATCATCTCAAAGCTCATTACAGACGAAGATTCTTTGCCCTTGTAGAGATTGTTGATAGATGCTTGGTATGCAGATCTGGCTCTCACAGCCATGTTACTGATGTACAGTTTGAAGCAATGGCAGCCATCGTATTGCAAGAAGAATTCAACTGGTGTGCCTACCTGTTTAGGGTAATTGCCATTGCTGCCGTTAAGTATAAGGAGGATAGAAAGAAGAACAAAGCTCAACCCGGTAAAGGATGCCACTATATGCTGATTAGCACTATCTTGAGGCACAACTCAGCAATTGTTAGGGCTTCCCCGGCACCCCCTAGTCTTGATTTTGACAAGCTCAAATCCTTTAAGCTTACTGATTGGAATAGGATTTCCAAAAAGGCTCCTACCAGCACAATAGTTGTTCCTGCTGCTGGTACTCCTAAAAAGAAGAAGGCAAAGAAAGTTGTCAAGGTTGCTGATGTCGCCCCTGCCGACGTTTCTACTCCTGCTCCATCTACCGACAGGATTCTTGCCGATTCTACTCCAGCAGCTCCTAAGAAGAGAAAGCTAGTCAAAGCTGCCGATAAAGCTCAAGTCAAAGGTTGTATCTTCTGATGATCTTCCTGCTGCTCCAAGGCCAAAGTCTTCAGTTGCTCAAGTTCCTTCCTCTCAAATTCCTTCTACTGATCCAAGAGCTAAGCAGATCAGGTTTGCACCATCTCTTCTTGCCGGTGCAACACTTACTGCTCCCTCTGTGGTTATCAAGTCTGAAACCGATGCTGCCGATGAAATGGCTGAGAGAAGGAGACTGATTGGATCTGACTTAAGGGTAAGAGTTCCTCTTCAAAAGGGAATTCTAGATCTTCTCTATTTACCTGAGCTCCATGCTGCTGCTGATGTAGCCTCTGGACCTTCTGTCAGAAAGTGCAAGCCAATCAGAAACCCAACATTTCACATCTTCTTCAGAAACCATTGGTCATTCACCAATAAGGTCTTATCAAAGAATTGGGTGTTCCCCATCGATCATCTCCATCCGTTTGTTCGCCGGTTGCTCCAATTTCATGAGGAAAGAAAAGAGTAAGTTTCCCCTGGCAATCGTGCTGATTATGTTGATTTCACAAGTCTGAACAGGGTCACCGACATGTTTAAAGAGAAATTTATACCTCTTCAGAAATTCCAAAGGTTGTCTGAAAGTGAGTTAAGATTGAATTTTGGAAGGTATTTTGATTTGCTACCCCTTCCCTGGAATCAGGTCTATCTATTTCAAGATAGGATCAGATAGGATTTGATGGTGCAAGACGTATGGGTTTCTTATGCCTCAGTCTTCAACCAGCTGATGAACTTTGATGAACAAGATCCTTATCAGTTGGGAAGGCCAGAAGAAGAGGATGATTTGCTGAACTTCAGCGATAATGAAAGGCTGGATAAGAGTGCTCAAGCCACTCAATTTGTAAAGAATGTGCAGAGGATAACCCTGAATCTGCTGAACGATTCAGAGGCCTTTATCAAGGCTAGAGCTGCTTCTACACCAGCATCTACCTCTATTCCTGAACAAGTTCCTTCACCAACAATCTCACCCATTCCAACTCCAGCTAGCTCTGTTGATACTGCTGATTTTGTTTGTATTCACAAAGCTGCTGGTGAAACAATCACCTCTTCTGATTCTGTCAGTGAGTATGATAAGCTGCCGATAAGTATTGTCTTTAAAAAGCCCTCTTCTGATCAAGATCATGCAGCTGCTGCCCCTACTTCTATATCATCTGCTGAAGCATTTGCTGACTCAGTTCTAGCCAGTGATGGCTCTGAGCGTGGCTCTGCTGATAAGTCTGTTGAACAGACTGTTGAGAAAACTTCATTCACTCAAACTGTTGATGAGACCAGCACTGCTGATGAATCCTTAGTTATTCAAGTTGAGGAAACTATAGACACTCAACCTCTGATTGTTAAAGAAGATCAACTTGCATCAATTGAGGAAACTATAGAAACTCAATCTGCTGATGAAATTGGTGGCTTGCCAATATCAGGAGGAGATTGTGCTGATGAAGAAGTTATTGCTGATGTGTATGCTGATGAGCCAACTACCGACACTCATCCATCTGAGCCAACTGCTGACACTCAGATTATTAAGGTCCCTATCTCTTCTACTGATGTGATTCTGGTAGCTCCTACTGGTGTAAGAGATATTGTTGAGTTGGGAGGAGGTGCCGATACAGAGATTGCCAATCAAGATCGTAATGCTGACTTTGATGCTCTGATTGCTGCTGACTTACAATTTGAGGAATTTCAAGATGCTTTATTTACTCCTATTTCCTTTCCTTTGCTACCTGCTCCTGAGGCCTTTGTTACTCCAGTTGTTACTGATGAAGCTCAATCTGTTCCTGTTGCTGCAGCTGCTGGTGGGAATGACAGCTCCGATGAAATAGATCCTGAGGACTATATAGAGCTGCCGTCAAATTCTCTGCAATCAATTCCTAATCCTTTTGGTCCAAATCATTCATTTCTTCCCGGCTCGACTAGTGAACAGCTTACGTTCTTGCCCTGGATTAAACCTGAATTCAAAAGGAGAAAAGGGAAAGCTCCCCGGGTCTCCAAGCTCAAGGTGAAAGGACCAATTTTTGATCCTCTACATTGCTTGCCTGGTAAGCTCAAAGTTGGCGGCAAAATTCATCTACCTGGTCCATCTCCCAAGGAAGTCAGCATCGCCACAAATGGTTTGATGAAAAGGTACATGATGATCAATGAAGAACTCCATGACATTCTTGAATACCGAGCTACAGATTCTCGAGGTCTTTTGTACTTGGTTAAATCTGCTGCTCTTGCAATAACTCTGCCGATGTTCCATCCAAGACAGCGTGCCGATCATCTGGTCTATACCTCAAGGCTGATGAATGCCAGGTTGATGACCATGATTCTTAAAGGTCGTGCTTATTTAAATTTCATTCTAGCTATCTTTCTTTCACTAGAAGACAATGGTGTGTTCCATCTGCCGGCTGAACGTGCATTTATTATTCATCCTCAATTTCCTTTGCCGATCGCCCGTGCCGATGTAGTTTCTGCCGAACTTGTTGCCTCCACGTCTGTTCCTGCTGAGTTCCTTCTTGCCGATAGATATGCTGCTGATGCCTCTCTTCTTCAACAAGTTCTACCTTTGCCTCTGCCATTTGCTCCCTCTCCTGTGCCAGCTTCACCATTACTGATTGTTCTATCTGCTGATGATGAGTTGTCTGTGCCTGCTCCTGATGGTCTTATAGAAGATGCTGATCTGATCAATGAAGACTTCATTCCTTCCTTCCTGGTGCATTCTTCTCTTGGTCTTTCAAAGCCCGTGGTACTGAATAGTATGTATGAATACTTCAGTCACCTTGAAGGGGATACTGAGGACTTACAAGTGCCTGTTACTCGTGCCGATCTAGGCGATACTGGTCTCTTCCTCCGCGACAAATTGAACCGTATTCATGAGGATCTTTCTGACAAAATCCTTAAGTCCAATCAGGAGGAGGAAAGCAAGAGAGTCCAAGACCTGAAAGAACTACTGGAGGATAGAGAATCAAGGCTGATTACCCTTTCAGAAAGTTTGGGGAGTATGCATTCTATTCAATAGCAACTAGTTGATGAGCAAAGGTTGCAGATCAGAGACCTAGAAAGAACTGAGAAAGATCTATCTGCTTCCAAGTCTGCTCTTGCTGATGCTCAAATGAAGATAGCTGCTCTGGAGCTAACAATGCCATGCTGATTGAAAGACTGGAGAGCACTCAAAGGAGGAAGAAGAGAGAAGCTGAAAAGAAAGAGAAAATAGCAAAGAAGAAAGCCAAGCTTACCGACTCTATATCAAAGGCCACTGACCAGCAAGAGGATCCTCCTGTTTCCTAGTCAATGTAGCCAATGATATAGATATCCTGAAGACCTTCAACGCTTTATCCAAGACTTCTTTGCTAACCATTACTGTCTTATGTGTGCTTATTTTTATATGTTATATTCTCCTATAATATCTGTGTTGGTAGTGGTGCCCTAGGCACGTTTAATAAACGTTGTAATTGTTATCATTTATTTCATATCAATAAAGAGATGTTTTGATTATTATTGTTGTTCATGTTTACTTATAATAATCCCCGTCCCTAGTACTTGTTAAGCACTAGTATAAAGGCTAAATGATCATGGGATGATCATGTTAGATTTATGGGTACTTGTTTGGAACAAGGTACTGGACATGACCCGCTGTATGAGATTTATGTCATGGTCTATGTCGTACATATATCTCATATTAGTTATGTCATTTGAATCCTTAGACATGAAGTTATTATAGTCTTCCACTTGATGAACATTGTGTTTGACATATTCAAACGCTACCTTAACACGGTAGTTATAAAGGGTATGATTGGCATAATCGGATTCCCGTTGGGAAGAATAATAAACTAAATGGATTTGTCCCTCCACGGAGAGATGTCAAGCTTGGGCCTCTCGTAGGAATGATGTTGATGAAATGTTCGGCCGGACTCAAATGAATTGATTGGATCAATGCCATTTGGATTATCAACATATTCGGAATCGAGAAAGTATTGAACAAAACAAGTTGACTGTTTGACCATGACTTGTGTTCAATGACATCGTGGACAAAGGGATTATGACATATTCTAAAGGAATGCGAACTTGTATCTAGTTATACTAATTGGGTAGGTATGACGGTTTGCTAGAACCTAATCATATCTTATGGAATCATGTTTGAGCCCATTGCCAACTTAGTATAATCCTAGAGGGTCACACACAATAGAACGAATCTTAAATAAAAGGACTATATTGGTATTTTGGGTCGGAGGACTTCCAAGGAATTTCTGGAAAGATCTGGGCCTCCTGGTCAACCAAGCGGGCACTTGGGTTGCACCAGGCGGGCGCCTGTTCAAGCCGGAAAAGAACTGGAGTTTCTGCCCAAACAGGCGGGCGCCTGGTGCTCCCGATTGGGAATTTCCTAATTCGATTTAGGAAGGTTTTTGGCACAAGATTCCTATTTGGAATAGGTCTTAATTGTGTATAAAAACCCCAATTCGGCCAGACCATATGAACAAGTGCTTTTGTGAGTCTCAAAGTGTTTGAGAGAGAATTTATTTTGTTCTAAGATATCCTTGATTGAGGAACAAAATAATTCACAAATAAATTCCATATAGTTCTTTATTATATTGTGAAAGTGTGTTTCATAATATTGGTCTAGCAACCAAGATCAAAGAAGTTCCTTTGATATTCATTCGAAGTGTGGATACCGCTAGAGGGTGAAAATCATCATCTTCAAAGTTCGTGTTCAAGCTTTGTGATCGTGATCAAGTCTTCAAATCTCCACCAAAGACCAAGAGAAAATTTGATAGCCATCAAGGGTTAGTTATTCCTATATTCATCTTGTTGTATTTGATTTAATCATATGAACGGATCCGTGGCTTTGGGTTTCTTAAAATTTTAATTGCTATATTCCGCTGCGCATGTTACTACGAAACTCAACAGTGATATCAGAGCCCCGTTCATGTTGATTAGTTCAATACTTGGATCATGTTGTGTGTATATAAATTGTTTATGTGCCAAGCATGACATGAATATTGGATTATATGATGTTTATGTGTTTTTTGATTTTATGTGGTTTATTGTTTTTCAACTTTAATCGCACGATTCAATCGCAATAAAAATTATGGTGGATTCTGAATTATTTCGATTATTGATTTTTGATTGGATCAAAGTTTTAATAATCGAGGAAAAATAATTTTGAGACAAAATTTTCGAACTTTAAAATTCTATACTATTCTGGCCATTCAAGCGGGCGCCTGGTCCTTTGCAGGCGGGCGCTCGGTGGTCAAAACTTGTTCTGATTTTGGATAAAATCTGAATATAGAATTTTCGATAAATTCAACAAAACCAGTAACAGAACCAATCCAGACTTGCTGATCTGGAATGGGTTTTGGGTAGTTGGTTTGTGTGTGGATTTTGGGGTTTGAATTTCCTATTTGTTTTAGTCTTGTGATTCCTAGATTGGTTCAAGTTTTGGATGGCTAATCTGCGTTCATCGAGATTGTGTTTCCCAAAATTGATCGCAATCAAAGTTTCAAAGATAAAACGAAGTTAGAATTATGAAGAGTTCATAATTGCTGAAATTGAGAAACAAAGTTCTTGATTCAATGATTGGAGATCCATGTGGAATTGTGAATGCAATTGGCCTACGTTCATCGAGACCATCTATTGCTTAGTTTCGGCCACATGGACTACTTTCTTGGTCTCTTGAATTAGTGCGGGATTGTGGTTGCCTAATGGCTTAGTTCGACCGCACTTCTTGTTGTCTTGATTTGGAGATAATGACCAAAGTTGAAATAGTCTCATCCTCATAATTATAGAGAAACTAATGACACATAAATATCATGCTTAAATTAATGGAGATTAATTTAGTGGCTAAACTTGATGTGTAACATGTTTATATTATGTGCTCATAAATGTGTTATATGCTATATGTGATGAACCTTCAAAGAAAGTTTTAAGTCTTTTATTGCCATGCCATGATTAAAACACTTGTTAGTACATAAGTGACTCTAATGTAGATTCGCCTTAGCGAGATGCATTAAATTTATTTATGTATAAGCAAGATAGATAATGTGGGCACGCCCTAGCGGGACACATTAACTATGCGTTTAAAATGGTTAGACTTAATTAGGCGTCAAAACAGTTTTGGGCCTAGGCAAAGATGAGGTTTAACATGTTTTTTGAAATTGGATTTCTTAAAGAATCTCATAAAAGGAACTAAGAGTCATATCAGATATGATTGACAAGAGTTGTCTACCTAATTAATTTGATTTTGTGTAATCCGCCTTAGCGGACTTAAAATTAAACTAAAGTTGGATCTTAACCCAATTAAATTATATTATACATCGGATGTATAAGAAGGTTATATAATTTAGTGGGAGTATTTTGTTTAAAATACATTATTTATCTCTTTAATGAAAATCGGTACTTATTAAATTTTGGAAATTTTGCATATTTGTAGATAATGACTAATAACACTCAATCAATGTCGTTGCGATCGATCCTTGAGAAGGATAAGCTCGAAGATAATGGTACTAACTTTATGGATTGGATCCGTAGCATAAGAATCGTTCTTAGGCAAGAAGATAAGTTGTACATTCTCGATGGGCCTCTTCCTGCTGAACCACCGCCTACTGCCCCTAGGGTGGAAAGGGACAATTACAAAAAGCATCGTAATGATTCTAGAGATGTAAGTTGTCTCATGATTGCTGCTATGTGTTCAAAACTCCAACAAAGTTTGGAACATTTGGAAGCCTATGAGATAGGCGTGGAGTTGAGAACCATGTTTCAAGAGCAAGCTAGACAAGAGAGGTACAAGACCATTGTTGCCTAAAAGTTATAATCAGTTTGTAATGAATTATAACATGCATGGAATGGATAAGAATCTCTCTGAGTTGCATGGGATGCTCAAAACTGCAGAGATGAAAATTGTGGAGAAAGGTTCTCCCGTGCTCTTGGTTCATGATGGGAAGAAGCCTGGTACCAAAGGCAAGGGTAAGGTAAAAGTTGTCAAACCCAAGATAAGCAAGGCAAATGAATTGATTGGATCAATGCTATTTGGATTATCAACATATTCGGAATCGAGAAAGTATTGAACAAAACAAGTTGACTGTTTGACCATGACTTGTGTTCAATGACATCGTGGACAAAGGGATTATGACATATTCTAAAGGAATGCGAACTTGTATCTAGTTATACTAATTGGGTAGGTATGACGGTTTGCTAGAACCTAATCATATCTTATGGAATCATGTTTGAGCCCATTGCCAACTTAGTATAATCCTAGAGGGTCACACACAATAGAACGAATCTTAAATAAAAGGACTATATTGGTATTTTGGGTCGGAGGACTTCCAAGGAATTTCTGGAAAGATCTGGGTCTCCTGGTCAACCAAGCGGGCGCTTGGGTTGCACCAGGCGGGCGCCTGTTCAAGCCGGAAAAGAACTGGAGTTTCTGCCCAAACAGGCGGGCGCCTGGATGGTACCAGGCGGGCGCCTGGTGCTCCCGATTGGGAATTTCCTAATTCGATTTAGGAAGGTTTTTGGCACAAGATTCCTATTTGGAATAGGTCTTAATTGTGTATAAAAACCCCAATTCGGTCAGACCATATGAACAAGTGCTTTTGTGAGTCTCAAAGTGTTTGAGAGAGAATTTATTTTGTTCTAAGATATCCTTGATTGAGGAACAAAATAATTCACAAATAAATTCCATAGAGTTCTTTATTATATTGTGAAAGTGTGTTTCATAATATTGGTCTAGCAACCAAGATCAAAGAAGTTCCTTTGATATTCGTTCGAAGTGTGGATACCGCTAGAGGGTGAAAATCATCATCTTCAAAGTTCGTGTTCAAGCTTTGTGATCGTGATCAAGTCTTCAAATCTCCACCAAAGACCAAGAGAAAATTTGATAGCCATCAAGGGTTAGTTATTCCTATATTCATCTTGTTGTATTTGATTTAATCATATGAACGGATCCGTGGCTTTGGGTTTCTTAAAATTTTAATTGCTATATTCCGCTGCGCATGTTACTACGAAACCCAACAATTTGCTACTATTCATGCTAACTTTGTTTTGCAGATTATTATTCTCCCTGCTGATCATATTAATCAGCAACTCATTTTTTTCTCCTTTTACTCTTACTTTTTATCATTTTGTATTTTTACCTTTTTAAGACATCTAGTGTGTGACTTGGCTTAGGGAATGATAATAAATAGACATTCCTTATACATTCTTTTACTAAGCTAAGATAGATGTTCTTGGATAGGGTGATTGGACTTAAGCAATTAGGAGGAGATTGTTGTTCAAATATATGTTTAGGACATAGAATTGCTTAATCCCAATCATAGTTATCACTTAGGATCCCCCAATTTTTGATAGAACCTTTGTAAGGTACCCTTAGGATTCTTTGTGATCTGCACAGGTGTATTACATCTCTTCATACAAGGCAAACCAGCAAGAGGAAGAAAATCAGTAGACCAGTAAACAAGTTGCCGATCAACTCTATTCTCAACATGCGACAAGTTGCCGATCAACTTGCTACACAAAGTTGCTGATCAACTCCATTCTCAACATGCCGATAAAGAAAGACAGTCTGTACTGTCAGTCAGGTTACATCATCCCATCTTAAAGTCAACCTTGCTGATTGTCCCTGTCCTTTCATACTGTTTTATCAAAAAGTAGTTTACCTGCTCTGTAGTGATTACTGCGCCGTCTGACACATAGCTACTTTTAGCTATACTCTGTCTCTACTTGCTTTTGCAGGTAACCGGTTGAGACAAAGGGGTCTTTACCCATCAGACTTTTCCAAGCATGCGTGTACAACAAATCTTCGCCATTAATGCTCAAGATACCGCATTAAATGCTCCTCACCTACCCAGCTGGATATTTAAATTGCAAGCCTTCTTCTACAAGACTCAAGACATTCACTCCTCTTATAAATAGTGGACTTAGAGCATTGAAGAAGGTTGGTGAAAATAGAGCATTGAAGGGAGTTGAATGTTTTTGAGTATTCATTAAAGACTCAAACATTCTGTGTCCAGATAATCATTAGATCATTTAATAGGACATACACTTGTGCACCAACTCAAACAACATTGTTAGTATTCCCGAACTAGATCATTTAAGGAATACGTTGTTTGAGTTATTCACACACCCACTTGAGTGAGATAAGTTCTCTTGAACTTGCCGCTCAAAAACACTTGGTCAGATTTGTATTACGATCCATTAGTGATCTCTAGAATTTAGTCTTTGTTTCCGGTTAAGCCGTGCTTGTAATAGACTAGAGATATCTAATAGTACTCTTAACCCAAATCCAAGTTCTGACCAAACTTGGTAGAGGACGTAGCAGTATTTACACAGTGAACCTCTCCAAATCTTTGAGTCTCTGTTACTTACTTTATCTTTGCCGGTTGGAACTCTATCACCGGCAGATTGCATATGTTCATTCTGATTCATTGTAATTTCCATTAACCAATCTCTTGAAACTGCATTGAACTTTTATCAATCACTTTGTGTTAAAACAAAACTCTCAAAACCTTTTTCATACTGATTTTGGTGTGAGTTAAAACCAAGTCATATCTTCTCCGCTGTGCTTACTGATAATAGTTTGCAAACTGATAAGTGACTTTGCATTTAGAAAAGTGTTTCATTGTAAAAGTTTTAAAAAGGCTATTCACTCCCTTCCCTCTAGCCTATTTTCCTACCAATTGGGCCTAACACTTTTTGACTTGAGGTCGTTAGACTTGGACGGAGACATGAACTCATAAGTGAGAAAGGGGAACCTAACTGACCTAGGGGGACTGACTCTTTATGGGATGAGCTGGTCAGCCCCAGATTCTCGATAGCAGTAGTTACAGGTCCGTATTCAATAACAGCCACAATGTCATCTTCTAGGCTTAAGTGCTGGAATAAATCTTGGCCATCCCATGATTCTACTCCCTTGGTTTCACCGACTATAGGTTCATCGAGAGATACAAACTCTGAATCGTAGGTCAAGTCTTTATTTACCTTGATGCAGTATTCGTTCTGGATGGTAGTAACTCTGCCAGCAGTCTTTAGAGGTTCCATATACTTTAGCTCTAGATTGGCCCGATCGAACTCGACATCTCTGAAAATTTCAAAGCCCTTTTGTAACTTTCCGTTGTGGTCGAACCATGGCTCTGGAACTCAAAGTTTGAATACTCTTTACCTTCCTTCACATAATAACTGTTGAGGGAAAGGTGGTAAGGTTTCATATCTGACTTCTTGTAAGGGAGTTGCTTCTTCTTGAGTACCTCTATCCGTTTCTGATCTGCTTCGTCAGTGGGAGTAAGTGCGTACCCTAGCGCGAACAGGCCTCTGTGGTCTACTTCCTCAGTTAGGTATGTAGGACCTTGTAAGTTCTTACCTAGCCTCAGCCCCGGTATGAAGCCCATGTTTCGAAGTATCTTGTAGACGGGTTGCATTTTGTCAAAAGTTCTGGTAAGATCGTTATCACATATCTGAGCTTGTGCCACTATTTCGAACCCACTGAAGAGTCGGCGATCTTCCTCATGCTGAATCTGTAACACAGGTACTCCTTTTGTGTCGGTGCCTTGGGCTGTTACTAGGTCGCTGTAGATAACTGTCACCTCATTCCCTGATTGGAATTTAACACACTGGTGTAAGGAGGATGGAACGGCATTAGATTTGTGAAGCCAAGGGTGTCCTAGTAGGATGGTGAAGGAGGATGGTATGTCAATCACTTGGAAATCTGTAGATAGAGTTTGCGTCCCCAAGGAGATGGGCAGAGTAACGATTCCCAACACTGATCTACATGTGGAGTCATAAGCCTTGATTGTATGCTTAGAGGGTCGTAGAGTGGTTGCATCTACACCTACCACATCCATCATCCGTGACGGTAAAACATTGATGGCGGATCCGTTATCCACGAAGGCTCGAGGGATTTTCTTCCCACTGATTTCGACTGTGATGTGCAGAGGTTCATTATGATCAACGCCAAACGGTGGTTCGTCGAGTTCTGAAAAGGTAATGATATCCCGAAGTGAATGTTGCCAATCATTTGTGTGACATTCTCGGGAGTTGTGTCCGATGGAACCATAGTAGCGGCCAAGTTCTTCTCAAGCATCTGCCAGTGAGCTAGAGATGAAGTGAGTAGGGACCACAGAGAGATGTGAGCTTGGGTTTGCTTAGGCTGTGTGAGGATGGGATCTTCTTTCTCAGGATCTGATGGCTCTAACTCTTTATTGAAGACCTTCTTTGTACCCTTGGGTCTGACTGATAGATCTGTCTGGACCTTGTGAGTAGGTTGATTTCCGCTCGCATGTCGTATGGAGACTGCGGTATTTTGGCGGATTCTGCGAAGATTTTGGCTATAGATAGTGGTGGAGATTTAAGTGGAGGGGAGTTGTCTTCTCCGAGGAGAGAAAATTCTAATGATAGTTCATCTAATGACAGCATATAACAAGAAGAATGACTATCATTAATAAACTTTGAAGTACAACCTATCTCATTATCATTATAAAACTCGTAGTCTGCCATAATAGGTTCGGCTAGATCACCAATGTTTGTTGCTATACTATTTTCATCTAACGAGAGCCTAGGATCTTCTAGTGAGCCGTCATGGATGAGCTTCAGGATATCCTTTTTTAGGGCGAATCACTCTCTCGTTTTATGTCCGGTGGCTTGATGGTAGTGGCAGTATTTCCATATATTGCTCCCCATGTGCGTAGAATAACCTTTGAGTTGTCTGAGGAGCCCTTTGTTTACAAGATCACGAAGAAATTTCTTCATTGAGATTTTCAATTGATCGATGCAGTCCTCGAGTTATAACATGGTGATTTGATCAATTTCCACTATATTGACATCCATGGCTATGATCCTTCTTGGGTCGGTGATGATGTTGTCCTTGATGAGCTTCTGTACGATCTGTTTGATGGTAAAGCATTCATTGTTGGTGTGTCCGGACACTCTATGGTAGTAGCAAAACTTGGACATGTCACAACCATGCTTGGGCCATTTGAATCCATGCTCTAAAGGAGTCATCAATCCGATATTGATTAGTCCTCCGAAGAGGGCATTCATGTCTAACCCCAGTTCGGCGAAGGCGTCCACCATTTCTAGAATACCAATATCACCTCTGATGAGCTCGACAATGTTGATTCCACCATTGTTAGGGAGCGGGTTTGCTATGGTGTTTGGACCTTTAGGCTTCTCAATCTTCCCATCGGCTATGAGCTTTTGGATGGCACGTTTGAGATGGATGCAATTGTTGGTTGTATGGCCCATGTACTTGTGATACTTGCAGAACTTAGTTGCATCAAGATTGACCGACTTGTTGAATGGTTCATAGTTATCAAGCGGCTTGATTAAACCCTTCTTTATTAATACCTCAAAGACTTTTCTAGTGGGCATGCCGAAGTCGTCGAAGTGATCTTCCTTTTGGGGAAAGCTGTTTGTAACTGCTTGGACATCAACGGCGGAGTTGTCTTGGACCATGCTCACTTGACCGGTGACCTCTTTAGATCTAGGAGCGGTATTTGTCGGAGCTTTGTAGCGGAAGGAAGAGTTCCCTGTTTTGGCAGCTTCTTTAACAACACCAGTAATGCCGGCTTCGTATCTGACCCCAGCATCGACCATTTCTCGCAGATCAGGAAATTAACCATTCCCAATCGCCACCCTAAGCTCGGGCAACAAGCATTTGAAGAAAATTTTCTTTTGTTCCTTTGCCTTAGGAGGGTATTGTACCTCTGCTAGCATGTGATTCCACCTCTTGTAGAAGTCATAGATAGGCTCGCCAGGCCTTTGCATTGTGTTCTCTAAATCAGTACGGTTGACGTGCCAATCTAAGTTTGATTGATATTTCTCGCAGAAAGTAGCGGTGATTTTTTCCCATGTCTCTCGTTCTGAGGGATCCAAACTCAGGAACCAACGGAAGGTGATTCCATCCATAGTGGTGTGAAAGACTCGGGCCATTTTCTCATTGGTGCAGTCACGGGCTCTCATGGCTAGCACATAGCTGTCGAGATGAGTCTTGGGACAAGTAATACCATGGAATGTAGAGACCTTCGGCATCTTGAAGTCTCTAGGTAGAGCACCCACATTACTTGGGTCAATAGTTTTGACTATCGGAGCGGATTGCTTGGAGACCGTGTCGGATAGCTTGCGAATCTGTTCATGCATGGCAACCACTAGAGGGTGATTGGAGAAATCTGTGCTACCATAGGCTTGAGTAGCGAGAGGAGCAGTAGAAATTGTAGGTACGGCAGCACCGATGCTCAACGGTAGTGAAGGCGGTGGCAACTTGGTAGAGGACAAGTAACTACCCATCAATTCTGTTGACGGCTCATACGGACCCTTGCTGGAGGTTTCTTTAGTACCAAAATCAGGAGGAGGAACCCTTCGGTAGTTGGGCACCTGGAGAGGAATAGCATCATCATTGGAAGGGTAAGTCACAGGCACTGTCTCGTATGAAGATGATCTTTGAGTTCTTTGTTAACCCTTTCTAGAGACTTTTCTTCTAGTTGCTACACCTTTCTTCTACATTTCAGTATGAAGATGATCTTTGAGTTCTTTGTTAACCCTTTCTAGAGACTTGCTTCTATCCTCAAGCTTAGAGATTTGTAGCATGAGATTGGTGAAGAAAGCATGGAGAGGTGGCGGAATGTCCGAGGGCTTGATACTGGCGGCGATCTCTGGATCAGCAGAAGCGGAGACTGGCGGAGTGGAGACATTAGGAGTGGTAGGCTCTGATGATGAAGACATCGTTGATGCAGAGACTGAAGACTGATCTTGCGGAAGGCTTGACCGTGGAAGACGACCACCGGAACGGACCCAAACTTGCTTCTCTGTAGAGGTAGCGGACGAGAGGTTTAGGACGGAACAAGGCTCATGCAGTGTATTTTGTTATTTTACAAAAACAATGTATTATTAGTCCTAATGGTTGGAAGGGGTACCCCTTTTTGGGTTACTATCTACAAAACCTGGATCAGTGGAGGCCATCACTACGTCTATAGGCCCCTCGTTTTTCACCTGTATTGTACATCCCAAACAGACAATTTGGGCGAGGGTCCTATAGGGCAAGCGACTTCCACCGACCTAACGGATCCTAGCAACTAACCCTTGTTTAAAGGCATTTAACGTAACGTTTATGTTACTTCCGTTAAGTTTTTAACAAGTTTTGTACAAAGTATCACTCGGCTTACTATATGCACACCCTTGTAGGCAATTTCATTTTTTGTGTTTTTTTCTCTCGGAGAATCTCGACTCATTAAAGATTTAACAGATGACGACATGAACGACACGTTAATTGTCTATAAAGAAAAGCTAGTCAAACCAACCGGTCAACTTTGGAGTGTCCTAGACTCTGTGAGTGCATGATTTCAGAAATGAATAAGGGATTAACCTCGACTGCTTCACAAGTGAAAACAGTGAGTTAGATAGCCCGGGTGACACGAAGATAGAGGCGACAGGATCACCAAAATCTATGCACTCAGTGGAGTATCCAGTAGGGTGTGCAGTGTGACACGGACCTAGTGGTAGTGTGCGGACAAAAAACTAGTTATTTTTAGGGAGAAAACAGAGAGTTTTTGTATTTACATGTATGCAATGCAAAACAGTTAGGGGAGCAGTTAAGATATTAACGCACTAAAGTACAAGGGAAGCAGATATGTACAAGAGATAAAGTACAAGGGGGAAAGAAACAAATAAGTACAATCATGATATTGATGAAAGTTTGACCCTCTATGTTTGAAGATGTTCAAAGCTAGTCCCCAGCAGAGTCGCCACTGTGAATACCCCTTTCCAAATGCGGGCGAAGCATGGGAAGTCTTTCTTTTTATTATCTTTATTTATCTTTTTTATGAGATTAGGATATTCAAGTTGGCATTTAACCTTATTAAGAGTCTCCACGTTGTTTTTACTGAGCTAAGACATTGAGAAACAGCTAATAGAGAGGGTTCGGGGGTCAAGTTATGACAAGAGAAGAATATCAAGTAAACACTCCTATCGCCCGAGAAATCGGACTTTCTATCATGATGAATGTGTTAGTAGTGTGTTAGTGATTGAGATCGGATCCGAAGATTGCCTACCTTCTTCTCGTGATGAGAAGCTCAGGTCAGCGTAGTTCGCAAATAATCGGAATAGAGAGAAGAAGCGGGATCATGCATGATGAAGGGGGAGGAGAAAGAATCATACAAGATGATCACATCCTGGAATAATGATTATACCATTGATAAGATCCATGTGTATTCATCATATTTCATCCTTGGAGAATTACTGATCATGGGATATTTACCTAAAGTTTAGGGCTTAGAAGTAGTTCCTAGATCTCGTGGATCATCATCGGCTATGCAATATAAGTAGGGATTAAAACATTAGACCTATCACATTATGCATGGGATAAGCCATAGATCTAGCATAATAACAAGAATATCATGAATACATATGAATGAACACATAATCATGAAAATCGCTACCCTAGATATAGAGCATATTATGAATTCTAGCAAGAACATGAAGAACACGTTATGAATTATATGAATATAGATGTATAAACATAATGAAACTAGCATAAATCAGAACTAAACTAAGAAAACATGACAAATTCTCACAAATCTTGACAAGAACGAAGTCGAATCTCTTGCGCGGATTCGCCGGACCTTCGGGATTGCTAGAAAGGCTTAGGGAGAGAGTTCTGCCGTCAGTTTAGGCTGTAGAACTTGGAGGAGAGAATTGTGTGTCGAAATAATGAACTGAGATCACCTATTTATAGGAAAACCTTACATGGAGGAAGTGGCCGCCCGGCCGGCGATGTGCCGCCCGGTCGGTCCTTAAGATTGACACGGTTTTCAAGGTAAGTCTATCTGGACTCTGGAGGATGATCAGATAAGTCTATCTTCGATCCCTCATCCGATCAGTCGTTGATATCTTCTTATCTGGGCTTTTCGGGAAATTCCAGACAAGTACTGCGCAGCTCGTAAATACCTGGGAGGTCCCTGTGAGTTCTAGAATGCCTAATAACTCATTTCCAGGTTGGGTACTAACAGATCCGTGGCTAGCTCCAATGGGATTGGATAGTCAAGTTTCTCAATATGCTCTACATAGCCTTTCATTTTAAGCATGTGAGGACTCACTTGTTGCCCTTCACTCATTTTGCAAGAAGTGAATGCAACAATGGTCTTGTACCTCTCTTGCCTAGCTTGCTCTTGAAACATGGCTCTTAACTCCACGCCTATCTCATAGGCTTCCAAATGTTCCAAACTTTGTTGGAGTTTTGAGCACATAGTAGCAAGCATGAGACAACTTACATCTCTAGAATCATTACGATGTTTCTTGTAACTGTCTCTTTCTGCCCTAGGGGCAGTGGCTTCGGGTTCAACGGGAAGAGGCCCATCGAGAATGTACAACTTATCTTCTTGCCTAAGAACTATTCTTAGGCTACGGATCCCATCCATAAAGTTCGTACCATTCTCTTGGATCTTATCCTTCTCAAGGATTGATCGCAACGAAATTGATTGAGTGTTAGTAGTCATTATCTACAATTATGCAAAATTTCCAAAATTTAATAAGTACCAATTTTCCATTAAAGAAATAAACAATGTATTTTCCAAAAATACTTTCACTAAATTATACAACCTTCTAATACATCCAATGTATAATATAATTTACATGGGCTAAGATCCAAATTTAATTTAATTTCAAGTCTGCGGAGGCGGATTACACAAAATTAAATTAATTAGGTAGATGATCATGTCAATCATATCCCATATGACTTTTAGATCCTTTTCTGAGATTTTTTAAGAAATCCAATTTCAAAAAGCATGTTTAATCTCATCTTTGCCTAGGCCCAAAACTGTTTTGATGCCTAATTAAGTTCAACTATTTTAAATGTATAGTTAATGTGCCTCGCGTGGGCGTGCCCACATTATCTATCTTGCGCATACATAAATAAAGTCAATGTACCTCGCGGAAGCGAATCCACATTGAAATTACTCATATACTAACAAGTGTTTTAATCATGGCATGGCAAAAGAAACTTAAAACTTTCTTTGAAGGTTTATCACATATAGCATATAACACATTTATGAGCACATAATATAAACATGTTACACATCAAGTTTAGCCACTAAATTAATAGTCATTAATTTAAGCATAATATTTATGTGTCATTAGTTTCTCTATAATTATAAGGATGAGACTCTTTGAACTTTGGTTATTATCTCCAAATCAAGACAACAAGAAGTGCGGTCGAACTAAGCCATTGGCAACCACAATCCCGCACTAATTCAAGAAACCAAGAAAGTAGTCCATGTGGCCGAAACTAAGCAATAGATGGTCTCGATGAACGTAGGCCAATTGCATCCACAATTCCACATGGATCTCCAATCTTTGAATCAAGAACTTTGTTTCTCAATTTTAGCAATTATGAACTCTTCATAATTCTAACTTCGTTTTGTCTTTGAAACTTTGAATGCGATCAAGTTTGGGAAACACAATCTCGATGAACGTAGATTAGCCATCCAACCTCTGATCCAATCTCAGAATCATAAGATCAAAACAAATAGGAAATTTAAACCCCGAGATCCACACCTAAACCAACTGTCCAATCCCCGCTCCAGACCAGAAGGTCCGGCCGGGTATTATCACTGGTCCGATCGGACCCACCTCTGAAAAACCCAGAATTTTCAAGTCCAAAAATCAAACGCCTGACCCCCGCTCCAGACCAGATCGTTCGGCCGGGTGCCTGCTCTGGTCGCTGAAAATCCCAGAATTTTTAAAGTTCGAAAATTTGTCTCAAAATTGTTTTTCCTCGATTATCAAAACTTTGATCTAATCAGAAATTGATAACCAAAACAATTTAAATCCAACATAATATTTATTGCGATTGAATAGTGCGATTAAAGTTTATTAAAACAGCAAACCACATAAACGCATATAACACATAAACATCATAATCCAATATTCATATCATGCTAGGCACATAAACAAACAATTTACATACACACAACATGATCTAGTATTGAAATAATCAACATGAACGGGGCTCTGATACCACTGTTGGGTTTCGGAGTAACATGCACAGCGAAAAATAGCATTTAAAATTTAATAGAAACCCAAAGCCATAGATCCATTCATATGATTATATCAAATACATACAACATGAATACTAGAATACTAACCCTTGATGCCTTTGATTTTAGCCTTTGATCATGGCGGAGAAATCGAAGCTTGATCACGAATAAGTAAGAACACAAACTTTGAAGATGATGAGCTTCACCCTCTAGCGGCATCCACACCTCGAACGAATATCAAGAGCACTTGATCTTGGTTGCTAGACCAAATCGAGAAACACGTTTTCTTAATTGTATTTTGACTATATGGAATATTATTGTGTTTGTTCTTGTTCTTCAATCTAGGGATTTCTTAGAACAAGAAATAACTCTCAAAAACTCTTTGGAGGCTTGCAAAAACACATGTATTGATTAGGGACGAATTAGGGCTGTTTATATACAAGTTAGACCTATTCCAAATAGGTAACTTATGTCTAAACCCGCAAGAAAACGGATTAAGGAAAGTTCCTGCCCAAACCGACTGGTCCGGCCGGGTATGGCAAGTGGTCCGACCGGACCCATACTGGTCCGCCCGGGTCCTTCCGCTGGTCCGACCGGACCTTCCCTTTATTCCACTTTTCTTCCTCTAATTCCTTAAATCCCCGAATGGTCCTTCGACCTAATATTCCAATGTAGTCCTTATAGGATTCGTTCTATTTGTGTGTGACCCTCTAGGATTATACTAAGTTGGCAATGGGTTCAAACATGAAACCATAAGATATGATTAGGTTCTAGCAAACCATCATACCTACCCAAATAGTATAACTAGATACAATTTCGCATTCCATTTAGAATATGTCACATCCTTTTATCCACGATGTCATTGAACACAAGTCATGGTCAACAAGTCAACTTTTCTTTGTTCAATACTTTCTCGATTCCGAATATGTTGATAATCCAAATGACATCGATCCAATCAATTCATTTGAGTCTGGCTGAACATTTTCATTAACATCATTCCTACGAGAGGCCCAAGCTTGACATCTCTCTGAAAAGGGACAAATCCATCATAGCTTATTATTCTTCCCTACATGAATCCGATTATGCCAATCATACCCTTTATAACTACCCGGTTAAAAGTAGCGTTTGAATATGTCAAACATAATGTTCATCAAGTGGAAGACTATAATAACTACATGTCTAAGGATTCATATGACATAACTAATATGAGATATATATATGACATTGACCATGATATAGATCTCATAAAGTGGGTCATGTCCAGTACTAAATAAGTACCCATAAATCTAACATGATCATCCCATGATCATTTACCTTTTATACTAATACCTAACAAGTACTAGGGACGGAGATTATTATAAGTAAACATGAACAATAATAATAATAATAAAATCTCTTTATTAATATGAAATAAATGATAACAATTACAATGTTTATTAAACGTGCCTAGGGCACCAACACCAACATCTTGGTCTCTTTCGGATCATCATCCGTCCCCAGATTAACTGTTTGCATTTCCTCGACATCAATAGAACCATTTCCACCACGATGACCTACTTCCTTATTAATTTCTTTTAAGATTTGTTCATTTTCTTGATCTATCTCGTCATATGACTCATTATTATCTAATTCGTTAGAGTTATTAGTTAATTCATCATTTATGATGCTAGCAATCTCAGGATACTCGAAAAGATCTATTTTTTCATTAAGAAAGTAGGGGAATACATGTTCTGCGATGGCATCCAAGTCCTCTTGGGTGAGCTCATCGGTAGCGGTATCTGATTCTATAGTAAGGGTTACAAATTTTCTTTCCCTATGGGGATGGGGAGTGTACCCTAACTCCTTGATCAGGAAGTCTTCGCTTGCTATGGGTCCCCCAGTTGTATACCAGTTCTGGATAGGCTCTTCTCAATGAGCTTGGTGTAGTCTTGTTTCGGAGCGTCCCCCTTGTCTATCGCATTGATCTGAGTGTCCTCTAGCTTGCAAAGGTTGAGAAATTGGCGTAGTAGGTCTTCTCCCAACATAAATTCCCACTCACTGCATGCTTCGACCTTGGTACTCCCTACTTCTCGAGGTAGCCACGAGAATTGCATCGGTTCTGTTTCAAGTGAGTACGGATCACAGTCACTGAAGATCTCAAAGCCCAGTTGGCGCTTCCCCCTATAGTCGATCCATGGTTCAGGGAACATGAAGTATGTCAAGTTTTCCCCCTCGCGTACAAAATACCCATTTAGAGTCTTTTGATAGGGTGGTGCCATTGGGACTATATATGAATCCAATCCCTTTCTTCCTTAGGGACGTTATTGAGTGGTGACTCGTATCCTAGGCCATATTCAGATGGATATAGAACGACATGTGGTGGTTCTTTTATCCCTTGCAAGTTCTTGCTAAGCCCTAGACCGGGGAAGTATCCTTCCTTTATCATCATGTTAAGGACAGGGCGTGTTCCAGAGAATGGAATTGCCTTTGAGTAGTCATTTTTGTTACGTGCTTCTATCATCCCTACGCTACTTTTCTTTTGGACAAAAGTCAACAATGTAGAAAACGTTTTAAAAGAAAAAAGACTATTACTGAAAGAAAGAGTTGAAACAGATAGGAGGGCATGATCTCACCCACAATGTTTCTCGGGTGAGTAGGATCCATTTTTATTCTAAAAATAATAAACAACTATTCTAGTCTAATTAAGAGAAACGAAAAGAAGCAACTAATCTAAAAAGGAACAACTAGTCTAATAAGTTTTCAACTTAATGAAGCGGAAAACAAGCGGGAGGTTTGGACTCTTCATTCTTTAATACGAGGCCGATTCCATTGCCTATTTTTTGGAGAGTGCCTTGGTCTATAGGATCTTGGATCTTATCTCTTAGATTGTTGCATTTGTCAGTGTGGTGACCGCGGCACTGCTGATAGTAGCAATACAAGTGCAAGGCCTTTCCGGCTCCCTCATACTTGGGCTTGTACCCTTTCATAGGTATGAGCTTTCCTTCCCTTTCGAGCTCATGAAACACTCTACGAAGTCAGATTTGGCTCAAATCAGCGTAGGCTCTTTGCGGCTTGGGTTGGAGGCTTTGCATGATGCTCTCGTAGTGGTCCCTCATGACATTGAGGTGATGGCTATGTTTCTCCTCCATTTGGTCCTTTAGGTCTTTGTAGAGAAAGCTGATGCAATGGTCTACTTCTGCATTGATGGCTTCCTCTTGGCTTTTCTTTAGGTCATGGGCTCTCTTGACAGCAGCATCATACTACTTACTAATTTGATCGTACTAGGCTTGTAACATTTCGAGCTTTCTTCTGTCAATCATTTTCTCAATCTTATCCCAGTCTTCCTCATTTTGCTTATTACGTTTTTTGACTTGGTCATTAACGTATTGGCAGTGTGCATAATAGGAGGCATAATCAATCCCTCTAAAACGGAATTCTTGCATAACATTGATTTCTGAGGCTTCGCCGTTGGGAAAACCTTCCCTCCACCCTCCGGTGGCCTCCATTTTAAAACGCAAGCTTTGGGAGATCTCTCGAAGTGTCATCTCTTTATGAGCAGGCATCGTGTTAGGAGTGTGGAGCTACCTTGCTGATCGGACGGACCTAAGGTTCAGGGATCGTGTTAAATCCAGGCTAGGGTCCCAGCAAGTCGATTTTATGAGAGATTAGGTTGACCAAACACGAGCTGAAGCACAGAAAAGGAGGATGTCTCGTACGAGGCATCCAGCCTGCCAGTCAGATTACAGATTTTAAATCCTATTGGTCGGACGGAATTTAATCCATTTTGAGGGTTACTATCTAGTTCGACCTGGAATAGTGGATTCTGTAACCCTAGAATATGAGCCCCTTGTTTTTCACCTGTATTGCACTCTCCCAAACGGACAATTTGGGCAAAGGTCCCATATTCTCATCGGAATCCACCATTCAAATTAGCCAAACCCTAGTGATTCCGTAGTTGTTTTGCACTTTGTTAAACAACGCTTTTAATGCAATAAGACTTTATGAATTCTTAATAAGGGACAACCGAAAGGGACATTGTCAAACGCAAGGTTTTGACGGTGAGAGAGACTAGACTCGAATCCTCGTAGAAAAATTCTCATCTCATCATTTCAACCCTTTGTTTAACAATTTATACCGAAGGGACAATCGTCAAGAATTCATGAAGGGATTATTACAGATTGTAGGAGAAGCGTTATCTTGGGCAAAGATTAAAACAACCCTAAGAATCAAACCGACCGGTCTTAAGGAGTGTCCTATTGACTAGTATATATGCATGAGGTTGATGCAGGGCTTACGGCTAAGGCTCCCCATGAACACAGTCTAAGAGCGTGTCACGGAGTGGGTACACCATCTTTGGAGAGACCGGCAAGGGCCATTCGTTAGAATGGGGGTACTGACCGACATCCGTCCTCCGACTGGATTGTTGGTGTTGGTGCCCTGGCACGTTTAATAAACGTTGTAATTGTTATCACTTATTTTGTGGCGACCCCGACCCCGCGGGCCGGGAACTCGCCAGCCGGACGTCGACTTAACACACAATTACCAAAATACTGAAGATAAAAATTCCATTTTATACCAAAAGGTGATAGTACAAGTTTTAAAAATCCAAGCTTGACAACAACAAAATACAACTAGCATAAGCTCCACAAGCTTATACCCAAAAATACAAAATACACCATTTTTAATGACGTCAATGTTTGGTAACACTATCCCAAAGGTTATACGTTTAAATAATGGAAACCGAAACAACCTTCCCAAAAGCTACTTCCACACTCGATGTCCTTCTCGTGATCAGCGAGTACTAATCCTTTCCTCCTGGGGGGGGGGGTTAAGGAAAAACAAAGATAAAAGAAAGGGGGTGAGATAAATCTCAATAAGTTACTAATGCAACTACATGACATGCTATGATGCAATAATAAATCACATATAGTACATAGCAATTAGCAGTTAACAGATAGCAGCGGAAATAAACAAGTAACAAAGGATATTGAGTCAAGGTTTCCTAAACTGATAGAACATAAGAAGGATCGCTGCGCAACCTCAACAATCAACCAATCAACATCTTCATAGTAGCATCAAAGCTGAAGAGAAAACCCCGGTACCGGAACCAAGAACCAAAAGTAACAAGGGAAAATGACACAAAGTCATAACCCAAAACCAACTAGCTAGAATACTCACCAAAGGGAGCTAGCTCATCTCAACCAAGGCCAATCTGGAAGAGGAAACCAAGGGCAAAACAATGGACAACACTATAATGGACTCGGCTCGTTGCCATCATAATATTCCCCATCGCCTGACACAACCACAAATACTAGCTGGACTTTCAAATAAATGCTAAGTAATAAATACTAGCTTAAATAAACAACTAATGATTCCAAAGTAGGGAACCATACCAAATAATCACCAAGAAGATGAAATAAAACCAACCACACATAATAAAGTGCTCAACCATTTCCAAACAATAATTTATCAAATCCCATAACACATTTGTTCACGAAGCAACCATTTTCAACACTAGATTATCCCACAATGTCTATTTAAATTAATTAGAGTGACACCCAAAGTCTATACCTAATATACAAACCAAGCCTAAACCAAACAAAAGAGAATGCCAGGCATCAGAGGCGGGCGGGCGCCTAAACAGGGGCGGGCGGGCGCCCAGAAAGGTTCGGGCGGGCGCTCACTAGAAACAGAAGGTTGGTCGAAGGAATTGGCCAGGTAGGCGGGCGCCTGGATCAACCCGGGCGGGCGCCCGGTCGGCGAACTGGGCAGAAATTCAGCTGGGTTTAACAAAGTTCTTACCAAAACAAACCAAATTCTTACCATTTCTCAAATACTCAAAATCAAGACTTCCAATAAGCATAACAATGAACTAAAACAACTTATAAACTTGAATATGACCTAAATGACAACATCTAAAAACCCAAATCAAGGTTTAATTCCCAACATTCAAAATATCACAAAAATCAATCAAAAATCCAAATGAGTTCTAAACTCAACCAAAACACCATATATATCCACAAAGCATCATACAAACAAGTTATGAATATTTTAGCATAAAAATGGGGAAATCAACTTACTTGAATTTTACGGAATGAGACGGAATTCAAATATTTTTGGCTCTACACGATCCTATCGACGATCTAAACATATTTCATAAAATGAGCACTAAGAAAAGATGAGAGGAAGATGACTAAAAAGGAGGAAATAGGGAGGGGAACTTTCTTACCTTTTCACCCATGGAGGAGAGAGGGAGATTGAGTGTGTGTGTGTGTGTGTGTGCTGGAGAGTGAGGGAGAAGGTGAGGGAGAGGGAGGGAGTTAGTAAAGTTATTTTCAAAATGTTACACCTAGGCCCCCTCTATCCCTACTAACACATAAACCCATTCTCCCTAATAACAACTAAGACCCAATTTCTACACTAGCACAAATGATCAATTAAAATGCTAGGCATAAAAATATTATGAGATATAAATGCACACATAAATAAGCAAATAAATAAATAAATAAGCAAATAAATAAATAATTACTACTAAGAAAATAGAGACGGGTTTTCGGGTCGTGACATATTTCATATTAATAAAGAGATGTTTTGATTATTATTGTTGTTCATGTTTACTTATAATAATCTTCGTTCCTACTACTTGTTAAGTATTAGTATAAAGGCTAAATGATCATGGGATGATCATGTTGGATTTATAGGTACTTGTTTTGTACTGGACATGACCCGCTCTATGAGATTTATGTCATGGTCAATGTCATACATATATCTCATATTAGTTGTGTCATTTGAATCCTTAGACATGAAGTTATTATGGTCTTCCACTTGATGAACATTATGTTTGACATATTCAAACGCTACCTTTAACCGGGTAGTTATAAAGGGTATGATTGGCATAATCGGATTCATGTAGGGAAGAATAATAAGCTAAATGGATTTGTCCCTCTTCGGAGAGATGTCAAGCTTGGGCATCTCGTAGGAATGATGTTGATGAAAATGTTCGGTCGGACTCAAATGAATGATTGGATCAATGTCATTTAGATTATCAACATATTCGGAATCGAGAAAGTATTGAACAAAGACAAGTTGACTTGTTGACCATGACTTGTGTTCAATGACATCGTGGACAAAAGGATTATGATATATTCTAAAGGAATGCGAACTTGTATCTAGTTATACTATTTGGGTAGGTATGACGGTTTGCTAGAACCTAATCATATCTTATGGATTCATGTTTGAACCATTTGCAACTTAGTATAATCCTAGAGGGTCACACACAATAGAACGAATCCTAAAAGGACTACATTGGAATATTGGGTCGAAGGACCATTAAGGGATTTAAAGAATTAGAAGAAGAAAACTGGAAACAGAGGAGATCCGGGCGGACCAGTGGAAAGACCCGGGCGGACCTGGCATGGTCCGGTCGGACCACTTGTCATACCTGGCCGGACCAGTTGGTTTCGGTAGAACTTTCCTAATCCGTTTTCTTGTGGGTTTAGACATAAGTTACCTATTTAGAATAGGTCTAACTTGTATATAAACATCCTTAATTCGTCCCTAATAAGAACATATGTTTTTGCAAGCCTCCAAAGAGTTTTTTGAGATATTACTTGCTCTAAGAAATCCCTAGATTGAAGAACAAGATCAAACACAATTATATTACATATAGTCATAAATACAATTGAGAAAACGTGTTTCTCAATTTGGTCTAGTAACCAAGATCAAGTGCTTTTGATATTCGTTCGAGGTGTGGATACCGCTAGAGGGTGAAACTTATCATCTTCAAAGTTCGTGTTCAAGCTTTGTGTTCGTGATCAAGTTTCTAAATCTCCACCAAGATCAAAGGTTGAAATTCAAAGGCATTAAGGGTTAGTATTCTAGTATTCATATTATATGTATTTGATATAATCATATGAACGGATCTATGGCTTTGGGTTTCTATTAAAATTTTAAATGCTATTTTCCGATGCGCATGTTACTCCGAAACCCAACAGTGGTATCATTGCCCCGTTCTTCAATACTAGATCATGTTGTGTGTATATAAATTGCTTGTTTATGTGCATAGCATGATATGAATATTGGATTATGATGTTTATGTGTTCTTTGATTTTATGTGGTTTATTGTTTTATAAACTTTAATCGCACTATTCAATAGCAATAAAATTATGTTGGATTTAAAATTGTTTGGGTTATCAATTTCTGATTGGATCAAAGTTTTGATAATCGGGGAGAAACAATTTTGAGACAAATTTTTGAACTTTAAAATTTTTGGAATCTTTGGCTTAGGTCCGACCGGACCAGAGCAAGGACCTGGCCGGACCCTTGGGTCTGGAGCGTGGTTCTGGCATTTGGTTTTGGTCAGATTCAAAAATTCTGGGTTTTTTCAGAGGAGGTCCGACCGGACCAGTGACAAGACCCGGCCGGACCATCTGGTCTGGAGCGGGGATTGGGCAGTTGGTCTTGGGTACGGATTTCGGGGTTTGATTTTTCCTATTTGTTTTGATCTTGTGATTCTGAGATTGGATCAGAGGTTAGATGGCTAATCTACGTTCATCGAGATTGTGTTTCCCAAACTTGATCGCAATCAAAGTTTCAAAGATAAAACGAAGTTAGAATTATGAAGAGTTCATAATTGCTAAAATTGAGAAACAAAGTTCTTGATTCAAAGATTGGAGATCCATGTGGAAATGTGGATGCAATTGGCCTACGTTAATCGAGACCATCTATTGCTTAGTTTCGGCCACATGGACTACTTTCTTGGTTTCTTGAATTAGTGCGGAATTTTTGTTGCCTCATGGCTTAGTTTCGGCCGCACTTCTTGTTGTCTTGATTTGGAGATAATGACCAAAGTTGAAATAGTCTCATCCTCATAATTATAGAGAAACTAATGACACATAAATATTAAGCTTAAATTAATGACTATTAATTATTGGCTAAACTTGATGTGTAACATGTTTATATTATATGCTCATAAATGTGTTATATGCTATATGTGATAAACCTTCAAAGAAAGTTTTAAGTCCTCTTGTCATGCCATGATTAAAACACTTGTTGATACATGGGTAACTTTAATATGGGTTCGCCAAAGCAAAGTGTGTTAATTTTATTCATGTATGAGCAAGATGAGTGAATAAGAGTTTCCTATGCGTTTAAAATGGTTGGACCTAATTAAGCGTCAAAACAGTTTTGGGCTTAGGCAAAGATGAGATTTAACATGCTTTTTGAAATTGGATTTCTTAAAGAATCTCAGAAAAGGGATCTAAGAGTCATATGGGATGTGATTGACATGTTTGTCTACCTAATTAATTTGATTTTGAGCGGTGCGCCAAAGCGTACTTGAAATTAAATTAAATTAAAGTTGGATCTTAGCCCATTTAAATTATATTATACATTGGATGTATAAGAAGGTTGTATAATTTAGTGGGAGTATTTTTTGGAAAAATACATTGTTTATTTCTTTTAATGAAATTGGTACTTATTAAATTTTGGAAATTTTGCATAATTGTAGATAATGACTACCAACACTCAATCAATTTCATTGCGATCGATCCTTGAAAAGGATAAGCTCCAAGAGAACGGTACGAACTTTATGGATTGATCCGTAGCCTAAGAATTGTTCTTAGGCAAGAAGATAAGTTGTACATTCTCGATGGGCCTCTTCCTGTTGAACCAGAAGCCACTGCCCCTAGGGCAGAAAAAGACAGTTACAAGAAACATCGTAATGATTCTAGAGATATAAGTTGTCTCGTTCTTGCTACTATGTTCTCACAACTCCAACAAAGTTTGGAACATCTTGAAGCCTATGAGATAGGCGTGGAGTTAAGAGCCATGTTTCAAGAGCAAGCTAGGCAAGAGAGGTACAAGACCATTGTTGCATTCACTTCTTGCAAAATGAGTGAAGGGAAACAAGTGAGTCCTCACATGCTTAAAATGAAAGGCTATATAGAGCATCTTGAGAAACTTGGCTATCCAATCCCATTGGAGCTAGCCACGGATCTCATTCTTAATTCATTGCCTAAGTGTTATAATCATTTTGTGATGAATTATAACATGCATGGAATGGATAAGAATCTCTCTGAGTTGCATGGTATGCTTAAAACTGCGGAGATGAGTTCTCATGTGCTCTTAGTTCAAGATGGAAAGAAGGCTAGTGCCAAAGGAAAGGGTAAAAAAATTGTCAAACCCAAGATAAGCAAGGCAAAGGTTGCCAAGGCTTCTGAGGCAAAACCCGATTCACAAAAGGATGCAATCTGTTTCCATTGTCAAGAAATTGGTTATTGGAAACGTAATTGCAAGGCTTTTAAGGAATAGCAAAAGAAGAAGAAGAGCAGTGGGACTGCGTCGACTTCAGGTATCTATATGATAGATATTCTCCTTTCTACCACTGATTCTTGGGTATTGGATACTGGATGTGGTTCTCACATTTGTTTAAATGTGCAGGGACTAAAGAATAGGAGACTGCTTAAAGAGGGGGAAGTAGACCTACGAGTGGGGAATGGAGCAAGAGTTGCTGCATTAGCCGTAGGAACTTATGAAGTCACTTTACCTTCCGGTTTAATACTTATTTTAAACAATTGCTATTATGTACCGAATTTAAGTAGAAATATTATTTCAATTTCTTGTTTGGATAATGAAGGTTTTAAGTTTCTTATTGAGAATAAGAGATTTTCTATTTATTAAAATGATGTGCTTTATAGTATTGCAAATTCATTTAATGGCCTTTATGTCTTGGATGTCAAGAATGATGAAAATGTCTATCATACAAATAAGAAATCTAAACCTAATGATGTAAATCATACTTATTTGTGGCATTTCCGTCTTGGTCATATTAATGAGAAGCGTATCTCAAAACTCCATGGGGACGGCCTTTTGGGTTCATGTGACCTCGATACATATGATACTTGCGAGTCATGTCTTCTTGGAAAAATGACTAAGACACCTTTTACCAAGCTAGGTGAAAGGGAAAGCGACTTATTGGGGTTGATACATTCCGATGTATGCGGACCATTAAGTAGCAATGCTAGGGGAGGATTTCAATACTTCATAACCTTCACTGATGATTATAGTAGATTTGGGTATGTTTACCTAATGAAACATAAAAGTGAAGCATTTGAGATATTTAGAATATTTCAAAATGAAGTAGAAAAACAACTTGGCAAAAGTATTAAGGCACTTCGATCGGATCGAGGTGGAGAATACTTGAGTCATGAATTCGATGGTCATCTAAAGAATTGTGGGATAATTTCACAATTGACTCCACCCGGAACACCACAATGGAATGGTGTGTCCGAAAGGAGGAATCGAACCTTGTTAGACATGGTTCGATCAATGATGAGTCGAGTTGATCTGCCTTTATCCTTTTGGGGTTATTCTCTAGAAAGCGCTGCTTTCACACTAAATCGTGTTCCAACAAAATCGGTTCAAAAGACTCCATATGAAATGTGGAGCGGAAAGAAACCTTATTTGTCTTTCATGAAGATTTGGGGTTGCGAAGCTTTTGTCAAAAGACTTATCTCAGAAAAACTAGCGCACAAATCTGATAAATGTGTTTTCGTGGGATATCCTAAGGAAACTAAAGGATATTACTTTTACAACCAAACAGACAACAAAGTTTTTGTTGCCCGAACTGGTATCTTTCTAGAGAAAGAATTTCTCTCCAAAGAAATCAGTGGGAGTAAAATAAATCTCGAAGAGGTTCGAGACCCAGAAAATGACATTGAACCGATAGTGGAACAAGAACAAGTCCCACAAGAAATTGTGGAACCCGTTCAAAATACACAAGTAACTCACAGATCTGGTAGGTTACGGTCTGAGCCCGAGAGATATAGTTTTCTCGTAATGGATAGTAATGAGGTGGAGATCATTGATAATGATGAACCAACCACCTACCAAGAGGTGATGTCTTCTCCTGATTCGAAGAAGTGGCTTAGAGCCATGGAGTCCGAATTACAATCCATGCAAGATAATCAAGTTTGGAACTTGATTGATGCACCCGAAGGTGTAAAAACCATAGGATGCAAATGGGTCTTCAAGAAGAAGACTGACATGGATGGGAAGGTGCATACTTACAAAGCTAGACTTGTAGTGAAAGGTTATAGGCAAGTTCAGGGTATTGACTATGATGAAACCTTTTCACCTGTAGCAATGATCAAGTCTATAAGAATTTTGCTTGCCATTGCCGCATATCATGACTATGAAATATGGCAAATGGATGTCAAAACCACTTTCCTCAATGGAAAACTACAAGAGGATGTGTGTATAACACAACCAGAAGGTTTTGAACAAGATTCTAAGGTATGAAAATTGCAAAGATCCATCTATGGATTGAAGCAAGATTCTAGGAGTTGGAATCTCCGTTTTGATAAATCTGTCAAAGAGTTTGGCTTCATCAAAAACGAAGATGAACCTTGTGTGTACAAGAAGATTAGTGGGAGCATAGTGCTATTCCTTATTTTATATGAGGATGACATATTACTCATTGGAAACGATATTCCTACACTTCAGTCTGTAAAGACTTGGTTAGGAAAGTGCTTCGCAATGAAAGATATGGGTGAAGCCGCATACATACTTGGCATTAAGATCTACAGAGATAGATCAAGGAAGCTAATTGGTTATTAAGCCAAGGAATCTAATTGGTTTAAGCCAAAGTACATACATTGACAAGGTCATTAGAAGATTCCGCATGGAAAAATCTAAGAGAGGAACCTTGCCAGTGTTACATGGAGTTTAGCTAAGCAAGACTCAATGTCCTAAGACAAAAGATGAGAGTGAGAAAATGAATGATGTTCCATATGCTTCGGCAATTGGGTCCATCATGTATGCCATGATTTGTACTAGGCCAGATGTATCTTATGCTTTGAGCATGACAAGTAGATATCAATCCGACCCCGGTGAAAATCACTGGATGGCTGTAAAAGCGATTCTTAAGTACTTGAGAAGGACTAAAGATTCGTTTTTGGTCTATGGAGGATTGGAAGATGATCTCATGGTAAATGCTTACATGGATGCAAGCTTCCAAACTGACAAAGATGACAGTCGATCGCAATCGGGTTTTGTGATTATGTTAAATAGTGGAGCTGTAAGTTGGAAGAATTCCAAGCAAAGTACAACCGCTGATTCTACAACGGAAGCTGAGTATATTGCTGCATCGGATGCTGCAAAGGAAGCTGTTTGGATTAAGAAGTTCATCACTGAACTTGAAGTGGTTCTTAGTATTGCTAATCCAATAGACCTTTATTGCGATAATAATGGTGCTATTTCTCAAGCAAAGGAACCAAGAGCACATCAGAAATCCAAACACATACTTAGGCGTTTTCATATCATTCGAGAGATCGTTGATAGGGGAGACGTAAATATATGCAGAGTACCAACTGATGACAATGTCGCGGACCCGCTAACAAATGGTCTTCCACAAGCTAAACATGATGGTCATGTTAGGTCCATGGGTATTATATACATGGGAGATTGGGCCTAGGGCAAGTGGGAGATTGTTGGTGTTGGTGCCCTAGGCACGTTTAATAAACGTTGTAATTGTTATAACTTATTTCATATTAATAAAGAGATGTTTTGATTATTATTGTTGTTCATGTTTACTTATAATAATCTCCGTCCCTACTACTAGTTAAGTATTAGTATAAAGGCTAAATGATCATGGGATGATCATGTTGGATTTATGGGTACTTGTTTGGTACTGGACATGACCCGCTCTATGAGATTTATGTCATGGTCAATGTCATACATATATCTGATATTAGTTGTGTCATTTGAATCCTTAGACATGAATTTATTATGGTCTTCCACTTGATGAACATTATGTTTGACATATTCAAACGCTACCTTTAACCGGGTAGTTATAAAGGGTATGATTGGCATAATCGGATTCATGTAGGGAAGAATAATAAGCTAAATGGATTTATCCCTCTTCAGAGAGATGTCAAGCTTGGGCCTCTCGTAGGAATGATGTTTATGAAAATGTTCGGCCGGACTCAAATGAATGATTGGATCAATGTCATTTGGATTATCAACATATTCGGAATCAAGAAAGTATTGAACAAAGACAAGTTGACTTGTTGACCATGACTTGTGTTCAATGACATCGTGGACAAAAGGATTATGACATATTCTAAAGGAATGCGAACTTGTATCTAGTTATACTATTTAGGTAGGTATGACAGTTTTCTAGAACCTAATCATATCTTATGGATTCAAGTTTGAACTATTGCCAACTTAGTATAATCCTAGAGGGTCACACACAATAGAACGAATCCTAAAAGGACTACATTGGAATATTAGGTCGAAGGACCATTAAGGGATTTAAAGAATTAGAAGAAGAAAACTGGAAATAAAGGAGATTCGGGCGGACCAGTGGAAGGACCCGGGCGGACCTGGCATGGTCTGGTAGGACCACTTGCCATACCCGGCCAGACCAGTCGGTTTCGACAGAAACTTTCCTAATCCGTTTTCTTGCGGGTTTAGACATAATTTACCTATTTGGAATAGGTCTAACTTGTATATAAACAGCCCTAATTTGTCCATAATCAGAACATGTGTTTTTGCAAGCCTCCATAGAAATTTTTGAGAGTTATTACTTGTTCTAAGAAATCCCTAGATTGAAGAACAAGATCAAACACAATTATATTACATATAGTCATAAATACAATTGAAAAAACGTGTTTCTCAATTTGGTCTAGCAACCAAGATCAAGTGCTCTTGATATTCGTTCGAGGTGTGGATACCGCTAGAGGGTGAAACTCATCATCTTCAAAGTTCGTGTTCAAGCTTTGTGTTCGTGATCAAGTTTCTAAATCTCCACCAAGATCAAAGGTTGAAATTCAAAGGCATCAAGGGTTAGTATTCTAGTATTCATATTGTATGTATTTGATATAATCATATGAACGGATCTATGGCTTTGGGTTTCTATTAAAATTTTAAATGCTATTTTCCGCTGCGCATGTTACTCCGAAACCCAACATGGGACCCGGGTTTAAGGGTTATGTAGTGCAATTATTCTACATGTGTGCACGTGTGTGAGAGTCAAGATCTAGGTGTCAAAGGGAAAATAGAAAGTTTTTTTTTTTGAAGATAAAATGAAAACAAGCAATGGCCGGGCCAAGTGGCTTCCTACGTTTCCCTCTTGTGGAGGAACTCAGGCCGTCATAGTTCACACATAAAGCAAACATGAGCAAAGCAGAGAATAAAACAAATTAGCAAGTACTCCTGCAAAACAGAGGTTAGCTTTATGATATATGGGGAGCTTCTTCGTCGTTAGGAGGGTCCTAAGACTCAGAAACGAGAGGGGAGGACAAGTCTGTAATCCTGTGTACATGTTTGAACAGGAAGAAATCCCTTTTTCAAACCAGAATAACAGACTCTCTAGACAGAACAGGGATGCCTTGTACAAGACATCGATATCTCGTACGAGACATCCCTTCTGGGAACAGAAATACAGCACAGAAACTGCAAAATTTTGAAAGACAACGATGATTTCTTTCGACGCAAGTCTAACCCACTTACTGTGATCTTCCCCAACAAAATCGCCACTGCGAGCGCGCGCCCCTCCCCCGGTGCCTGCACCGCTCGGTTCGGATTGTCAAGGCTTGATTATTGCTCATTTATTGTGAGTCGCCACCATGTTTGACGGAACACGGACCGTGAAATCTGGATTCGGGGGTTAAGTTTTGAATTGGGAAGGTCAAAGAGCACCCAATTCACCCAATCTAAGATTGGTCTTGCTAAGGAATCATCATCGTTGCCTCAAAATCATGCAAAATATGCACAAAAGAAACCAAATAAATAATTTGTTATTTATTTGGGATGTTGGATCATGTGCTTCAAGACCATCTCCATGAATTGGAGAGGCTCTAGGCTGATCCTTTAATGGAATCACACTACTTCAAAACAAAGAAGGAGATGAGAAGAGAAGAAAACAGAGGAATTACCTAAACGTTCGTCGAGAATCCTATGGATGGCCTTGACTAAAGGCCTTGATGATCCAAAGAACTTGACTTGACTTGAGTTATGATCTTCTAAATTTCGTGGGTAGGTGGAGGAGGCTGATTATGAGAGCCTTCTTGGGAGATTTTGAGTGTGTAGGGTTTTGGGAGACCTCTATTAGTTGACCATTAGTCATTCTAGTCAAGAACAACCATATTTATAAGGGTTTATGACTTTAGGGTTTAATTTGGATGGGAATCAAAGACTTGATTTCCAAGGAGGTTTATTTGGACTCTCTGATTGTCCTTTCCAACTTTCCTGAATTAAGGAGTCTTTGCCAAGAAATGAGGTTGAGATCAATAAGGAAACTGCTGAAACTCGACTGTCAAAGGGGGATATCTCGTACGAGACATCAATGTCTCGTACGAGGCATCTTTGTGCTGGAATCACATTTATGCCCTTCTGCAGTAGTTTTGATGATCGTTTTGGTCCCTGACTAACGGAGTCAGTTAGAAACTTAACGAGACATGCCCAACTTAACGAGTTTCGACCCAAATCAAAGGCGAGACACTGAAGTAGTGTGATTATGAATGAACGTTCAAAATAGGGTGTCTACACTAGCTAATGTGGTGACAGTCAGAAAGGCAAACGGCAAGGTCCGTGTTTGTGTGGATTTCCGAGATTTGAACAAAGCTTCTTCGAAGGATGATTTCCCACTACCCAACATCGAAATATTAGTCGACTCCACTGCCGCCTACGAGGTCCGCTCATTCGTGGATGGCTTTGCCGGGTATAATCAGATTCTCATGGCCGAGGAGGATCAACACAAGACTGCTTTCACAACACCGAATCATTAATCAAAGAACAAAGAAAACAATCTTCTCTGACGAATCTGAGTTTCAAGCAAAATGAATCTGGGTTTCGTGGACTTTTAATTTGAAGAAATCATTGACAATTTTATTTGAGAATTTGAATTTGGGTTTCGATTTCAAGCATATTTGATTTTTATTCTTAGATTCTTGATGTTTATGTCCATATACGTTATATTTAGAGGAATGATGTAGTGTGTGGAAAGATTTGATTTTTTTGGAAGAAAAATCTGCCATTATTGTTGTAGAGTGTGTTTTGGAGTAAACTAGTTCCTCCATAAGTTATAAAAAGTCATGTTTTAACCCTTAAATCCCAAACCTAAAACCCTAAACCCTAAACTTAAACCCTAAACCCTAAACCTTAAACTCTATAAAAACAGGACTTTTTATAACTTATGGAGAAACTAGTTTTCCCCAAATTTTCTCATTGTTGTATTGTTGCTTGTGGTTGTTGTTGGTGGTGGTGGCGGCTGGTGTTATGGAAGATGTAGAGGGAGTGAGTGTGGGGTAGATGAGGGGATGAACCTTAGACATGAGTTATAATTTTAACGGGTGTTAGTGATTTTCTTAACGGAGGTTGGTGCATTTAACGGGGGACGAGTCTTCTTCCTATGTGGCGTGCTGATGAGGATGCCATGCAAGCATTTTCGCTAAGTTTTTTTGACGTCGTCAGGGTGTCAACTAGTACTCCCTCCGTTTCATAAGACCATCTACAATGGTTTTAACACCGATTTCCATTCAACACCCACTTTATCACTCCACATCATCTTCTCTCTCTCTTCCACCTAATAATTCAACACTCATTCAACTTTTACACCCTACAATGATTTGTTTAATCCCCCACTCAACACCCTTCCAACTCATCATCCTATACCCCACCACTTAAAATTTATTTTATATTCTTTATTTTAATTTTTTTGAGTGTTGAAATGGATATTATTGGGATCCATTTCAATAAAAAGATGGTTTTTTTTTGTGTCGAAATATAATGAAACTTACGTCAATTTATAGAAAGAAAAAAAATAAGAATTTTGGTGTAAAAATAAAAAATAAAAAATCATTATGTGTGAAATAATTGAGCTCAAATAATTGGGATAAAAGAGTAATCCGAAAATCACAACAACCAATCATGTGCTGCCAAGTGTTCCAATCAGAAAAAAAACGGCCTTTCTGCTCCGGACGCGCCTTTGTAGGCGCGTGTACGGCACGCGCCATTTCTGTCCAGCAGAAAGGCACCGCGTGTCCAAGCAACCGGCCCACTCACCCCATTAAACGGTGTTGAATGGATTCAACACAAAACCCCCCATTCAATATCCATTGTACCCATTAAACACCCTCAACTATGTTCAATCCCCATTCAACACCCCCATTCATCATCCATTGTAGATGGTCTAATACATGTCATTTCAGACTCCTTCACACATATTAAGAAATGCAATTAATATATATTAAAAATACATATGTTCCCCTAAAAGTATCCAATTACCTAGGCATTTAAATATTTGTACAAGAAATAGTTCACAATTAATGAATAAGGGTATAATAGGTAAATAAGAGTAATTCTTTCTTGGTAATAGTAAAACGTCAAGTATTTTGGAACAAAAAATTGCTCCTAAAATGTCATGTATTATGAAACGGATGGAGTACATTGTTTTGTTTGTAACTAATTAAAAAAGTACATTTCATTAAGGTGTCACTAAATATTACTACCTTGCATTAATCGTAAAAAGTATGAAAGTATGTTGCATAGTTTGTTCGTTCGCCCATTTTTCTAGGTGATGGAGGCTATTGAATTTTCTTTAATGTCCCATATGTTTGTGCTTACCTATTGATCATTAACTATGAATCATATGTTGGGTTTTTCGGTCTCTCCTAAGTTGAGAAAAGCCCACGTTTCTTTTATGTTTTTTAATTAATAAAAGCCCAAAAATATTAGCCCATATTTCCTTAGTCTATTAGGTTTTTTAGTTTACGTTTTGTGGCTAGTACGAGGGTTAGAGCAGCCGTAAACAGAGAGAAAAACAGAATTCCCGCAGTACAATTCCTGTCAGCGCAGCAGTTTTCAAATCGCGATTCCCGCTTCGTTCGTGGTCCTATTTGAGTGATTTTTTCGCCTGGGTTTTTCTAAGAGACAGGGCTTCAATCCTATCGGTGTCGATCGGGTTTTCCAGATCTCAATACAGGTTATTTACTGGTTCGAATCTGCTGCAGTTTCTGATATTTTTCTGGGGTTGTTTTTAGTGTTTTGGTTTATATCAAGATTGTTTTCTTGGTATTGTTGGTTGTGCTATCTCTCTTGTACCGAACATATTTTTCGTATTAGTGGATTGTTTCTGGACTTGGTCCCGTGGTTTTTACTTCTCGATTTGAGAAGGTTTTCCACGTTAAAAATCTCCGGTGTTATTCTTGTTGCTTGGTGATTGTTTATCATTCTATATTGCATTGTTATTGCGTTATTGGTATTTGTTGCTCCTACTAGGTTCACATAAGTAGAGAGAATTTATTCCGCATTGTTGTTCTCTCATCAAAGTGGTATCAAGAGCTTATGGTTTTGTGATTTTATTTGACTTGTGTTGAACAATGGAGACTAATACTAATAGAATGATTAATCTGAATGGCTCAAATTATCAGTTGTGGAAATCGAAGATGGAAGATCTTCTTTATGTGAAGGGATTTCACCAATCAGTTTTCTGTGCTGAAAAACCTGAGGATAAATCTGATGATGATTGGGCTTTATTGCATCGACAAGTTTGTGGGTATATCAGGCAGTGGGTAGATGATAATGTGTTAAATCACATTAGTACAGAGAAGCATGCCCGAACTTTATGGAGTAATCTTGAGGAGCTTTATGCCCGAAAGATTGGGAACAACAAATTGCTTCTGATGAAATAAATGATTGGTTTGAGGTACAGAGATGGGACTTCGATGACATATCATTTGAACTCTTTCCAGGGATATATGAACCAGCTATCAGAGATGGGTATAAAGTTTGATGAAGAGATTAAAGGTTTATGACTTCTTGGTACCTTGCCAGATTCATGGGAGACCTTTAGAACTTCTTTGACAAACTCTGCACCTGATGGTATTGTTTCGATGGACTTAGCTAAAAGCAGTGTTCTGAATGAAGAGTTGAGAAGGAAGTCGCAGGGTTCCAGTTCAAGTTCACAGGCTGATGCCTTAGTTGTTGAAGACAGGGGAAGAAGCAGGCATCGAGGTCAAAACAGTAACAAAGGCCATAGTGGAGATCAGACGAAAAACAGAAGCAAGTCAAGGGGTAAATATGCAGATAAAGAGTGTGATCACTGTGGTAAGAAAGGGCATATTAAGAGATTTTGTTTTCAGCTGAAAAAGGAGAATAGAAAGCTCAGAGACAGAGATGGTAAGAAAGATGATAAGAGCGATGGAGATCGAGTTGCTACAGCCACTGAGGATTTTCTTCTTGTCTATGATGATGAGAGTATTAATTTCATAGGCAGTGAGGTAAGTTGGGTAATAGACAGTGGTGCTTCTATTCATGCCACCTCCCATTTAGATTTCTTTACATCCTACACACCTGGTGAATATGGATCTGTTAAGATGGGAAATAGTAATTTGGCAAAAAAATTGTTGGGATTGGTAATGTTTGCCTGGAAACGGAAGTTAGCATGAAGCTAGTTCTCAAGGATGTGAGGCATGTTCCAGATCTTCGTCTGAATTTGTTATCTGCAGGTAGACTCGATGATGATGGTTTTTTCAATACTTTCAGCCGTGGACAATGGAAGCTTACCAGAGGTTCAATGATTGTGGCGAAAGTACGAAGCATTCTACCTTATATTCGATGCAGGCAAAAGTATGCAAAGACAGTATTAATGTTGCAGAGTCTGAGATTGCAGTTGAGCTTTGGCATAAGCGACTTAGCCATATGAGTAAAAAGGGAATGGAAGCATTGGCTAAAAAGAAACTCCTTTCTGGGTTGAAAAATATGCAGTTGAAGAAGTGTTCTCATTGCATGGCAGGTAAGCAAAATAGAGTTTCTTTTAAGAGTCTCCCTCCTTCTAGAAAGCAAAATTTACTTGATCTTGTATACTCTGATGTGTGTGGTCCGATGAAAACAAGAACACTCGGTGGTTCTCTTTATTTTGTGACTTTCATTGATGATCACTCTAGGAAGTTATGGGTTTATACCTTGAGTACCAAGGATCAGGTTTTAGATGTGTTCAAAGAATTTCACGCTTCTGTTGAGAGAGAAACTGGGAGAAAGCTGAAATGTATCCGGACAGATAATGGGGGTGAATATACAAGTCCGTTCCATAGATACTATAAGGAGCAGGGTATTCAGCATCAAAAGACACCTCCAAAGACACCGCAGTTGAATGGTATTGCAGAAAGAATGAACAGGACACTTGTGGAAAGGGTCAGGTGTTTACTTTCTCATGCAGGGCTTCCAAGAACTTTTTGGGGTGAGGCTTTGAGTACAGTTGTTCATGTACTAAATAAGTCACCTTGTGTTCCGCTGAATTTTGAAGTACCAGAAAAGGTTTGGACAGGTAAAGATTTATCTTATGATCATTTGCATGTTTTTTGGTGTAAGGCATTTGTGCATATTCCTAAGGATGAACGGTCCAAGCTTGATATGAAGACACGTCAGTGCATTTTTGTGGGTTATGGTTTTGATGATTTTGGCTACAAGCTTTATGATCCGATTGAGAAGAAGATTATAAGAAGCAGGGATATAGTTTTTATGGAAGATCAGACTATAGCTGACATTGATAAAGCAGAGAAGACAGTGTCATATGACAGCGGTGATTTAATTGACTTAGATCCAGTTCCTTTGGAAGCAGTACCGGAGCGGGTTGAGAATGATTTTCATGATCATATACAGGATACAGATGAGGCTGAGACTCCCATGCAGACTGATGAGCAGCAGCAGACTGATGAGCAGCTGCAGAAAATTGATGTCCCACCTGTAGTTGTTCCTTCTAGAAGGTCAAATAGAGATCGGCAACTTTCGAGCAGGTATCCAATTACAGATTATGTGTTGTTAATTGATGGGGGAGAACCTGAGTGTTACCGAGAGGCTATTGATCATGTGGACAAGGATAAGTGGAAGAATGCAATGCAAGAAGAGATGAAATCTTTGCATGACAATCACACTTTTGAGCTAGTGAAGTTACCTAAGGGTAAGAGAGCGCTTAAGAACAAATAGGTATACAGGTTGAAGACTGAAGACTGAAGAAAATAGTTCGCATCCAAGGTACAAGGCAAGATTGGTTGTGAAGGGTTTCAGTCAGAAAGAAGGGGTAGATTTCGGGGAAATCTTTTCACCTGTTGTGAAGATGTCATTTATTCGAGTTGTTCTTAGTTTAGCTGCTAGTATGGACTTGGAGATTGAACAGTTAGATGTGAAGACCGCTTTTCTACATGGAGATTTAGGGGAAGAAATTTTCATGGAGAAGCCAGAGGGTTTTGTAGTAAAGGGAACAGAAAACCTAGTCTGCAAGTTGAAGAAAAGCTTATATGGGTTGAAACAGGCTCCAAGACAGTGGTACAAAAAGTTCGAGCCATTCATGGAGGCGCATAGATATACCAGGAAAGCTTCTGATCATTGTGTTTTTGTCAAGAATTTCCTGATAATGATTTTATTATCTTGCTTTTATATGTTGATGACATGTTGCTTGTTGGTCAGGATATCAGGAAAATTGACAAGTTGAAGAAAGAGCTTAGCAAGTCTTTTGCTATGAAGGATTTGGGTCCAGCAAAACAAATTCTTGGGATGAGAATTAGCCGAGACAGAAAGGAAAAGAACCTGTGGTTATCGCATAAGCGGTATATCGAGAAAGTGCTTGAAAGGTTCAACATGGATAAAGCCAAGCCGGTTGGTACTCCTGTTAGGCCCAATTGGTAGGAAAATAGGATAGAGGGGGGGTGAATAGCCTTTTTAAAACTTTTACAAAGAAACACTTATAAATTCAAAGTCACTTATCAGTTTGCAAACTATTATCAGTAAGCGCATCGGGTAAAATATGACTTAGTTTTAACTCACACAAAATCAGTGTATAAAAGATTTTCAGAGCTTAGTTTTACACAAAGTTGTTTCCAAAAGTTCAATGCAGTTTCAAGAGATTGATCAAAGGAAATAATGATGAATCAGCAAGAACAATAATGATTTGCCGGTGATAGAGTTCAAACCGGTAAGAACAGTAAGTAACAGATGACACAGAGATTTGGAGAGGTTCACAGTGTAAATACTGCTACGTCCTCTACCAAGTTTGGTCAGAACTTGGATTTGGGTTAAGAGCACTATTAAATATCCCTAGTCTATTACAAGCACGGCTTTGCCGGATACAAAGACTAAATTCTAGAGATAGTTAATGAATCGTAAAACAAATATCTGACCAAGTGTATTTGAGCGGCCAGTTCAAAAGAACTTATCTCACTCAGGTGGGTGTGTGAAAGACTCAAACAACGTATTCCTTAAAATGATCTAGTTCGGGAATACTAACAATGTTGTTGAGTTTGTTCACAAGTGTATATCCTATTAAATGATCTAATGATTATCTGGACAAGGAATGTTTGAGCTTCAATGAATGCTGCAAACAACCAACTCTCTTCAATGCACTAAAATCACCAACCTTCTTCAATGCACTGAGTCCTCTATTTATAGGAGGAGTTAATGTCTTAGCTTGTTGAAGAAGGATAATATTTGAATTTCCAGCTGGGTAGGTGAGGAGCATTTAATGCAGTATCCTTGGCATTAATGGCGAAGATACGCGTGCCTGAAAAGTCTGATGGGTAAAGACCCCTTTCTCTCAACCGGTTACCTGCAAAAGCAAGTAGAGACAGAGTATATCTAAAAGTAGCTATGTGTCAGACGGCGTAGTAATCATTACAGAGCAGGTAAACTACTTTATAATAAAACAGTACAGAGACAATCAGCAAGGTTGACTTTAATGAAATGATGTCACCTGACTGACAGTGCAGACTGTCTATTATATCGGCATATTGAGAATGGAGTTGATCGGCAACTTCTTTAATAAGTTGATCGGCAACTTGTGTAGCAAGTTGATCGGCAACTTGTGTAGCAAGTTGATCGGCAACTTGTCGCATGTTAAGAATAGAGTTGATCGGCAACTTGTTTACTGGTCTGCTGATTTGCTTCCTCTGCTGGTTTGTCTTGTTTTGAAGAGTTGTAATACACATGTGCTGGTCACAAAGAATCCTAAGGGTACCTAAAAAGGTTCTAATAAAATTGGGGGATCCTAAATGCAAACATGATTGGGATTAAGTAATTCTATGATCTAGGAATCTATGTGAACAACAATCTCCTCCTAATTACTTAAGTCCAATCACCCTTAATACTAAGGACATCTCTTAACTTAGGGAAATGTTTTCTGCAGATGTCTAGGTAAAATCATTTCCTAAGGTAAGTCACACTAAATGTCTAAAGTAAAAGGTGGATTCACCAAAATAAATGGTGAAGCCGGTTCAATGAATCGGCTGAATGTTAATCTGCAAGGAGGATTAGCACAGAATAATGCAGATAACATATATATAAGAAAAACATATTAGCACAAACAAAATATCATTAAGAAAATAGATTTGTCTATGAAGGTCTTCATAAGATATCTACATCATTGGCTATGTCGACTCAAGAATCAGCAGCTGGATCAGAAGTCTTGGGATCTGCTGGAGTCGAGTCCTTTGTAGATTGAGACTTTCTTGCTTTCTTCTTTGCTCTTTCTTCTTTCTTTTCAGCTTTCCTTTTTGCCTAGCTCTGCCTTCTCTGAGCACTCTCTAATCTATCAGATAACATCTTGTTGTTCGCCTCGAGAGCAGCAATCTTCAATATGGCTTCAAGAAATTCATTCTGAATATCAGCAAGTTTCTCATTGGAGGCTTCAAGTTTGCTGCGGGTATCATTGTGCTCGGCAAGTAAAATTTTCTGTTGAGTGACAAGAGAGCCATTTAACTCAGACAGATTAAAAACGCGTTCAGTTCTATCTTGCAGCAGATTTTTCATGTCATTGTAAACAGATGTCCTGATTCTGATCACATCCTCCTCCTGATTGGACTTATGAATCTTCTTGGAGAGCTCCTTTGTGGATTGTTTGAACAGGTCCGCAATAGAGTGGGAGAAGTCAACCAAATCACCACGAGTAGGAGGCGCATTCTGATTAAAATAATCTCCTTCTTCAAAGTAATGAAAATCATAGAGGATGTTGAAGACAATGGGTTTATCAACATAGATCGGTGCAGCAAAGGAATTTGGATTTCTGAGAACCAGAGAAGGGACAAACTCCTCATTTTCCAGGTCGGCATCCTCGATCTGTACCTCATCGGCAACAATCTGCGTATCATCGTCCGAAATAACAATCAGCAGAGGAGAAGAAGGAATAGGAACTGGAGGTGGAGGCAAAGATAGAATTCTTTGTAGCACAGGATCTTCATCATCAGCAAGATCTAAGGCATCGGCACAACCATCATCAGCAGAAACAAGATCGGTATCATCAGCAGGAGCGGCAGTAATCTCAGTAGCAGAAAGAACATCAACAGGAATGAAGGTGGAGACAATATCACCGGCAGGTCTTGAATAAACAATCTCCAGAGGAAAGTTTGGATGGACAATAATGTCTCTATCCCCTGAAAGATGAAATATGCCGTTGTCTTCCATAGAGAGCAGCAAAGCAAGCTGAAACTTCAAACAAGTAATGCCTTCCAATATCATGATCACCAGTCTGGCATTCAGCAGCCTAGATGTGTAAACCATGTGATCGGCACGCTGACGGGAAGAAACATCGGCAGAGTAATGGCAAGTGCAGCTGATTTGACTAAGTGCACAAGGCCACGAGCGTTGAGATGCCGATACTCCAGAATTTCTTTAAGCTCATCATTGATCATAGAGCATCTCCTCATCCAACCATTTGAAGTGATGTGAACTTCTTTTAGAGATAGACCAGGGAGAACGATCTTACCACCTATCTTCAGTTTACCAGGTAGTAGACATCTAGGTTCATAGACAATTTTTCGCTTCAGTCTAGAAATCCGAGGAGTCTTTCCCTTAGTACGAATACGGTCATCTTTGATCCATGGAAGGAATATTGGTCTGTCACTGGTTGAAGCACCAGAAGAGAATGGATGCTTGGTGACATGAGGGTGATCTTTGCCAAAAGGAAGTGGACACCTTTGGAGGGTATATTTGAATGATAGCCTCGGATGAACATTAAAGAGAGGCTGTCCAAAGCTGTTAGAAGGGATAGAAACATTGGTAGTGTACCAGTTTGAGCACATCATATCCTTCCCATTCTGAAAGTAATCATAGCTGGGAGGTGGAGAAGTATCAACAGCATCATGATCAACAAAAGCTTGTTCTCCAACCTCCATGTAGTCAGCAGGATCAGCCTCATCAACATGATTTCCATCGGCACGAACATCAGTTGGAGCAGGAAGAGGAAGGGGTGTAATAACAGTCGGCAAGCTGAATAAAGGCTGTAGAAGAATTTCTTCAAATTGCAGGCTAGCAGCAATGTCAGCATCCAAATTAGGAGTACTTCCTTCAGTACCTCCTCCCAATTCCACAACCTCCTTAATACCAGTAGGTGGGACAATCTGTATTTTAGGAGTAACTGTCACTAACTGAGTGTTCGTAGTTTGCTCAGCAAGATGAGTGTCGGCAGTTTTCTCATCAGTCTCTTGTTCAGTATAAACTCCTCCTGAAACAGATATATCAACTACATCTTCCAATGGTTCCAAAGGTTGAGTGTCCATAGTTTCCTCAACAGGAGCAGGTTGATCAGCAGATACTTCAATCAGAGGTTGAGTGTCAGTAGTTGTCTCAACTTGAAATTCCACTATCTCCTTAAAAGATTCATCAGCATGACTTCCTTCAATACTACTATCATCCTTTAGTACAGACTCTGCAAAGACTTCAGCAGAGGGAGCTTTAGTCATGACAGTTCTGATTGGCATCTTGTCACTGTCTGTTGTAAGTGAAGTCGAAGGAGAGTCAGCAGCAACTTTGTGAGCACAAACCAAATCTCCAAATAAATCAGCACCATCATCATCAGCATCACTATCAGTAGAATCACTATCTTCATCAGCATCATCACGTCCATCAGCAACAAAATCTTTATCAGCAGCATCTGCATCGTCGGCAGAGTGAACATCGGCATCTGTCTCGGTCTTGCTGCTGCTGGGCGAAGGAACATGAGCATCTTGATCGGCAAGGTCTTCAGCAGCACGGCGATCGGCATCTTGCTTCAACAAAAATTCATTAGACTTTTCAATCAAGTCCATAGTGACCTTCTTTACTGATCTATGAAAATGAGCATTGAGAGGGCTGACAGCAGGAGCCTCATCTTCATTGTATGGCAGCAAATCTTCATCATTTTCAAGTCTTCCAATCTGATAAGGATCAAACTCTGTGAATTGGGAGAGCTGATTGAAAGTTCTGGCATAAATGATCCACACATCTTGAACCATCAAGTCTTGTCTAATTCGATCTTGAAAGAGATAGACTTGGTTCCAGTGTAGTGGTAGAAATTCAAAATAGCGACCAAAATTGAGCTTCAGTTCAGCTTCTTTCAACTGCTTGAACTTAGAGAGAGGGAAGAACTTCTCATTCCACATATCAGTGCGAATGTTCAAACTCCGGTAGTCAACATAATCAGAAGTTTTCCCAGATGGCACGGTATCCTTCATTTCTTCATGAAACTGAAGAAGACGATGAATGAAAGGAGGCAGATGATCAATCGGAAAGACCCATTTCTTGTTCAAGACCTTGTTGGTGAAGGACCAAGAATTCCTGTAGAAGGTGTAGAAGGTGGGATTCCTGATGGGAGCACATTTCCTTGAAGTCTGAGACTTGAGCTTTTCAATAACATCTTCAATACTTTTGCCATCGGCAAAGTCATCAGTGAATTCTTCAGAAGGAACTTCAACTTTGACAATAGGATCGGCAGTAAGAGAAGCACCGGCAAGATGAGAAGGCGCAAATCTAATCAACTTTGCTCTAGGATCAGCATAATCAATCGGAGCAGAAGGAACTTCGTCGGCAACAAGCTTTTGCTTCTTCATCGGTGAGTCTGGTTCGTCGGCAACCTTTGCCTTCTTTGACACCACTTTATCAGCAACCTTCACCAATTTTCTTTTCTTTGGAGCACCAGGAGTAGAATCGGCAAGAATTCTATCGGTTGAAGGAGCAGGAGTAGAGACTGCTGATTGGGAAGAAACTAAAGGAATTTTCTTAGCTCTTTTCTTCTTTGGAGCGACAGCAGCAGCAGGAGCATCAGCAGGAGTAATAGCACTAGAAGCATTTTTTGCTATTCTCTGCCAATCTTTAGCATTATAAGACTTTAGCTTGCTGAAGGCAATGCTGGAAGGAAAATGATCTGCAGCTACTATGTTTATATTTCTCCTTAAGATCATGCTGATTAACAGATAATGGCAACCTTTCCCAGGATTGGGTTTGTTCTTCAGCCTATCAGAAGCCAATTTATCAGCAGCAGTGGCAATAATTCTGAATATGTAGGCACACCAGTTGAACTCAATCTGCAGAACAATGGCGGCCATAGCTTCAAACTGAACGTCAGTGACATTGCTATGAGATCCAGATCGGCAAATGAGACATCTATCAACTATCTCAGCCAAATCATAGTACCGGCGAGGATAATGAATCTTCAGATGACTGGTGCCACTAAGTCTTGGCCAGCTCCTCTCATGATAATCCATGCCCTATCCAATTCCTTATCATCAACTAAAGCACTCAACCCTTCATTCCTGAGAGAGGGAAAAACTTCAGAAATAGAAGCGGGAGTGAGAGAGATTTGCACGCCCAAAACAGAGGAGTTGACGGAGACGATGACTGAAGAGTCAGCACGAGAGCGGACAACAGAGGAGTTGGAGAAGAATTCTTTGACGAGATCCAAGAACACTGAATCAACTCCAGATGGAGTGATGAATGAGTCGAGCAGGGACCCAATAAGAAGATTCTTCAAGAAAACCCCGTCGGCTTCATCATTGAAGTAGTCGGAGTCAACATAGCCTCCGTAGATATCTTTTTCGCCGGACATTTTCTGCAAGATCACTCAAACAACTCACAATGTTAGAAACAAAGACAAATCAAACCAAGAATGATTAGAAATGAGCAAAGTTTAAACATTAACACTTACCAGATTAAGAAGATATAAGCAAATAAAACGGTGATTCAATAAACTGGTTAGAGGGGTGAGAGAGATAGAGTAGAGAAGAAAAATGGCGAAGAAAGCTTAAAGGAATTTTGAAAGGCGTTATATATGTTATGGGGGAGAGAGAGAATATGAGAAAGGCAGGAATAATGAGAGGTAACTGTACCTATAACCTCGGTGAACGTGCGCACGCAAAATTTAATGCGCACACAACCGGTGAGAAATGAACAGTTAAAAGAAAGAGAGAGAAAGGGTAAATTAGTCAAAATTAAAAGAGAAGTGATGATGACCTGTTACCTTGCTGATGTATCGCATTAAATGGAATACATCTTGACACGAATTTGGGTAAGAAAGGTACACACACGTGTCAGGGAGATGGTGTGACCGATGTACCTTTGATTTGATTGCTTACGTCATGTGTCAGGAATCTTATCTTTTGCAGAGACGTGATGATTGATACTTTTTTTAAATATCGGCAAGATAGTTTGAATCGGCAAGATAATTTAGTCGGCAAGATATGATGATCGGCATGATGTTGTTAGCAATATTTTGTCGGCAATTTAATTTGGTCGGCAAGATTTTCATACTTGCTGATGAGATCGGCAAGACTAGCACAATAGGCAGAGTTAGCACAGTTTTAACCATAGAAATCAATCATACCTAGTTCACCTCTTAGGAATTCAAATCTTTTCTGGTCTAAGGGCTTTGTCAGTATGTCTGCTCTTTGGTAATCGGTATGAACTTTGAGCAGCACTATATTCACTTTTTCAACATGTTCCTTCAGAAAGTGATACTTGATGTCTATGTGCTTGGTTTTGGAATGCATGACCGGGTTGTTTGAAACTGAGATAGCAGATTGATTGTCACAATAGATGGGACAAATTTGAGATGGAACTTCATAGTCAACAAGCTGCTGCTTCATCCAAAGGATCTGTGAACAGCAACTGCCGGTAGCTATGTACTCAGCTTCAGTAGTAGAAGTGGAAATTGATGCTTGTTTCTTACATGACCAAGACACCAGTCTATCACCAAGAAACTGGCAAGTTCCACTAGTACTCTTTCTTGTTACCCTGCAAGCTGCAAAGTCTGCATCTGAACAACCTATTAGATTAAAAGATGAATCTCTAGCATACCATAATCCAAGGTTAGTAGTGCCACATAGATATTTAATAATACGTTTTACAGCCTGCATATGGGATTCCCTAGGGTCAGCTTGAAACCTGGCACAAACACAAACAGCAAACATAATATCTGGTCTACTGGCAGTAAGATAGAGGAGTGAGCCGATCATACCTCGGTAGACAGTCATGTCTACTTTCTTACCAGACTCATCCTTATCTAAATGAATGTTAGTGCCCATAGGTGTGCTTTGAGAGTGAGCATTTTCAAAGCCAAATTTCTTGATTAATTCTTTAGCGTACTTGGCTTGACTGATGAATATTCCCTCATTGGATTGCTTGACTTGAAGTCCCAGGAAATATGTTAGTTCACCCATCATGCTCATCTCAAACTTGCTCTGCATTAGCTTCTCAAATCTCTTGCAAAGTGATTCATTAGTGGAACCAAAAATAATATCATCGACATATATTTGAACAAACAATAAATGACCCTTATGCTTGGCAACAAATAAAGTAGTATCGATTTTAGCTCGAGTGAAGCCTAAGCCATCGCTAAGTAAAAACTTAGAAAGGGTTTCATACCATGCCTTGGAGCTTGATTTAAGCCGTAGAGAGCTTTCTTCAATCGGTAGACATTATTAGGCTTCTTGGAGTCTTCAAAACCTAGTGGTTGTTCAACATACACAAGTTCTTGGAGTTCTCCATTCAGGAAGGCACTTTTCACGTCCATTTGATACAGTTTGAATTCTTTGAAGGCGGCATAGGCTAGGAAAAGTCTTATAGCGTCCAATCTTGCAACAGGAGCAAATGTCTCATCGTAGTCGATTCCTTCTTCTTGTCGGTAGCCTTTAGTAACTAGCCTTGCTTTGTTTCTAATGATTTTCCCAGCTTCATCCATTTTTTTCCTGTAAACCCACTTAGTACCAATAACTTGCTGAGAAGTTGGTCTTGGCACAAGTTCCCACACATTGCATCTTTCAAACTGATTTAGCTCCTCCTGCATAGCTTCCACCCAGCCAGGATCAGCAAGAGCTTCTTCAGTCTTCTTTGGTTCTATATTGGAAACCATAGCAGATGAGAACAGACTCTCGGCGAATGCTCTACTAAGGTTTCTTGTCAATCTTGGTCCAAAGACATCACCAATCACATTTTCTAATGGATGATCACGAACTGTTCTAACCTCCCTTGGCACATCTTGTTTGACTGTATCTTGTTGTAAAGATTCGAGAGGAGGGTCAAGATCAGCAGGTGTAGGAGAATTAGAGTTTTGGGTGAGAGGTGGATTAGATTGAGAGCTTGTTGGGAAGGGCCTTATAACAGAAATTGGTTGAGGGGTAGGTCTGTTTTCAGAATGATCAGCAGAGTTTGCATCGACAAACGGATTATGAAATTCATCAGCAGGTTCTGGTTCTGCCGATGAAGGAAAGTACGGAACATCTACTGATTCTTCTGCTGAAATGACTGGATCAGCAGCTGGTACTTGATCTGCAGGGTTAGTATTGCTGGATTCACCTGTCTCATGAGCACTAGACACATTAGTACTATTTGGAGCCTTGTCAGACTCTAGCAAATCAAATTCATCAAAGGTTACATGAACAGATTCAACAATTTTCAAAAGTTTCTTATTGAAAACTTGAAAGGCCTTACTATGTTTAGCGTATCCAACAAAGATTCCTTCATCAGCTTTCTCATCAAATTTACCTTTGTGCTCTTTACCATTGTAAAGCACGTAACATTTGCAGCCGAATATTTTGAAGAATCCGATGTTGGGAATTCTGCCTCTCTAGAGTTCATAAGGAGTCTTGTTATGGAATTTGTTGATAAGAGATCTGTTCTGAGTGAAGCAGGCGGTATTGATGGCTTCAGCCCAAAAGTATTTCGGCAGACTGGCTTCAGCAATCATGGTCTTACCTGCTTCAATGAGAGTTCTATTCTTTCTCTCAATGACACCATTTTGTTGTGGTGTATAGGCAGCTGAGAAGTTGTGGTCTATGCCATGATCATCACAGTACTGAGCAATACCATTGTTCTTGAATTCAGTGCCGTTGTCTGATCTCATACTGATGATATCACTCTCCTTCTGGGTTTGTAGTAGTCTGAATAACTTGGTAGCAACGGCATAAGTGTCATCTTTGTGACTGAAAGTTTCCACCCAAGTATATCTAGAGAAATCATCTACTACAACCAAGGTATATCTACTTCCCCCAATACTTGTAGTGGTTGTGGGGCCCAATAGATCCATATGTAGCAATTGGAGGCACCTAGAAGTTGACATGCAGGGCTTGCTTCGGAAAGATGACTTATGTTGTTTTCCAAGCTGACAGGCCTTGCATTTCTTTGCATGATCAGCAGACACTTGAGGCAGACCGGTTACCAGATTTGAACCGGCAAGCTTGGATAGATACTTGAAGTTCAAGTGACTGAGTCTCTTGTGCCATAGCCATGAGTTCTCACTGATGTTCTTAGCTACAAAACAAACATTAGCAACACCAGTAATAGCACTTAAGTCTACTGCATAAATGTTACCTTTTCTTTTGGCAGTGATAAGAGTTTCATTGGAAGCAATGTCTTTCACATAGCAACTGGAAGTAGTAAATACACATAGCATTCCTTTATCACAGAATTGTGATATTGATAGAAGGTTGTGTTTCAGAACATCCACTAGAGAGACCTTCTGTACAGTGACTGCACCTCTCTTGATGGTACCAATACCGATGATTTTTCCTTTGGCATTATCACCGAAAACCACTGGGGGACCTGATGCTTCTAAGATATCGGCAAGTAGATCTGCAAATCCTGTCATGTGTCTTGAATAGCCACTATCTAGAATCCACAAATCTTTGCTTGCACCAGTTGAGGCCATGAAGCATTCTTGAAATAAAACGGTATGCTTATGGTCCCCCTTATTCTTGGGTCCGAGGGTTAGTTCCTCTTTGGAAACCACATCTGGCCACCACTAGAGGATGTAACCTCGGTGGGTCTAGATAGGTGCTTCAAGAGGCATTCATGAGCCTTGTGACCATAATCAAAACAATTAGAGCATCTCACTTGACTGATAGGCTGTGGAGTCGGTAGAACATCATTCTGTTTAGTCAGTGCATCGGCAGAACTAGGGAATTGAGCAGGCACAAACTTAGTAGGTTTAAAGGTGCTAGTGTTGCCTTTCTTTCCATTCTGTTTACCTTTGGCAGTTACCTTTTTAGGTACTTGTCCATCGGCAGCAGAGGAGGTTTGATCGGCAGCACTTGCTCTGCTGATGTATTCACCAAGAATACCGTTATCGGCAGACTCAGTATCAGCAACCTTAACATATCTTTGTTTGTGCTTATCATTCCTTTTGTTCTGGTTCTTAGGATACTTCATTGCCACAGCACTGTATATTGGCTTAGCATCCTTATGCACTGAGTTAACAGGACTACATTCAACTTTCTCATCCCTTTTCTCGGTCGCACAAGTTTCAGTAGAGCTACTGCTGCTGGAATCAAATCCTAACCCAGATTGGTCCTTATATGACATTTGGGTCTGTAGGATTGTTTCAACAGAACCTCTAGATTTTGTGTAAGAATCAACAATCCTTGAGAGATGATTGTTTCTTTTCACAAGATCTTCGATCTGAGCTATCAATACTGCTACTTGGCATTTGAGATCCAGGTTTTCTTTCTTTAGAGAAATAGACTCAAGCTCGTGTCCTTTGAGAACTGAAAGTTCAGACATAAGCGAGCTATTCTCGTTAGAAATTCTTTTGAAATCAGCAGCCATCACTTTATGAACGCTACTCAGCTTCTCATAATCAATAAAAAGTTCATCCATTGTCTCTACCATCTCAGCCTTAGATAATTCTGGAAGAGGGTCGGCTGAATCTTTAGGAGTAGAGAGAATGGGTTCAGGTGAGAAGTCAGGTAGGGAAGAGATGGGTTTCGAAAGGGTTTTGGCAATATTGGGATGTTCGGTGAATGAGAATTTTCTTGTCATCGGCAAGGGTTTTGTTTTAGAAGCATTGAAGTGAGAAGAGTTACACTGTCCATAGAGTGAAGTTCCCACTTGATGAACCTTGTATCCTATTGGGTTTCCTGCTTTGATGCTTACTTCCTTGAAGTATGGTTGAGCTCTTCCAGTTGGTATTTCTTTGACTGGAGTCTTTGGTGGCGAGGGATCTCGGTAGATTGGAGTCGGCAAGGATTAAAGATCGGCATCATCTGAATCTAATGCCATGAAACTTACATCGGCATCCGCATCTTCATCGGCATCTTCGTCTGAATCAGTTTCACACCAGACCGGCAAGGCTTTTTCTGTGCTATCATCGGCAACATAACTTCGAGACTTTGGGTATCTCTTGTTTACTGATTTCCTCACGTATTCATACTTTGGCTGAGGACATTTTGAGGCAAAGTGACCAGGTTTTCTGCAGTTGAAGCAGACAAGATCACCTTTGCTGTTTTTGCCATCGGTAGCACTGGTACTTGGTTTGTTGTAGCTTGTTGATTTTTGAAATGGTGGTGTAAAAGATTTTTGTTGCTGGTGACTTCCTTTTTGCATCCTTTTGAAGTCTTTGAACCTCTTGTAGTTTCTAGCGAAGGCGGCAAATTCGTCTTCTTCCATTGTTTGTTCTGAAGGTGTTTCTGAGGTTTTTGAACAGCAGGGTGTTTGATGGGGATCTATAGGAGGGAATTTGGTTGAAGGAAAGGATACCTGAGATTGAGCTGATAGAGACAAGTTTTTGAAATTTTTATCGAGAACGTTAAGTTTTTGCAGTTCTCTCTCATACAAGAACAGACTAGACACAAGATTCTGAATAGAGGTCTTGTTTAAGTCTTTAACTTCTCTAACAGCAGTGACCTTAGTATGATACTCATTTTCTAAAGAACTTAGAAAACGAATATTAAGATCTTTCATAGTGTATACTTTACCTAATGAAGCACATAAATTACTTACCTCGCAGAATCTGTCGTAGGCACTTCTTAGAGATTCACCATCTAGTTTCTTGAAAGATTCAAACTCAGCAATGCAGTCGTAGAGTCTGTTGTCTTTCACCTGCTCATCTCCTTCAAAGTATGCAAGGAGTTTGTTCCAGCATTGTTGAGCCGTGGAGCACAAGTCAATCAGTTTATATTGCTTGTCGTCCAATCCACATAAGATAATGTGGCACGCCTTTCCATCTAGAGCAACTGAAAGTTTGTCTTCATCAGTCCATTCTTCTCTAGGTTTTTCAATCAAGGTTTCATCAACTTGAACATGCGTTTCTTGTTCAGTGTCTTGATCAGCATGAGCAGTCAGAGGAGTGGAAGGAATTGGTCGGTAGGTGGTTGAGACCTTTAGAGGAATGATTGGACCACCTTCTATTACTTGCATTAACCGGTCATCGATTGAGTTCATATACTTTATCATACGAGATTTCCAGACACCAAACTCATTGACGTTCAACAACGGAATGGTAGTGATGTTGAACGACTGCATGATTTTTCCTGCCATGGTATCGGCAATACAAGCTACAAAGCTTGGAAATTTCTTTCAAAATTCCAAGATCTTATACCAATTGTTAGGCCCAATTGGTAGGAAAATAGGCTAGAGGGGGGGTGAATAGCTTTTTTAAAACTTTTACAAAGAAACACTTATAAATGCAAAGTCACTTATCAGTTTGCAAACTATTATCAGTAAGCGCAGCGGGTAAAATATGACTTAGTTTTAACTCACACAAAATCAGTGTATAAAAGATTTTCAGAGCTTAGTTTTACACAAAGTTGTTTCCAAAAGTTCAATGCAGTTTCAAGAGATTGATCAAAGGAAATAATGATGAATCAGCAAGAACAATAATGATTTACCGGTGATAGAGTTCAAACCAGCAAGAACAGTAAGTAACAGATGACACAGAGATTTGGAGAGGTTCACAGTGTAAATACTGCTACGTCCTCTACCAAGTTTGGTCAGAACTTGGATTTGGGTTAAGAGCACTATTAAATATCCCTAGTCTATTACAAGCACGGCTTTGCCGGATACAAAGACTAAATTCTAGAGATAGTTAATGAATCGTAAAACAAATATCTGACCAAGTGTATTTGAGCGGCAAGTTCAAAAGAACTTATCTCACTCAGGTGGGTGTGTGAAAGACTCAAACAACGTATTCCTTAAAATGATCTAGTTCGGGAATACTAACAATGTTGTTGAGTTTGTGCACAAGTGTATATCCTATTAAATGATCTAATGATTATCTGGACAAGGAATGTTTGAGCTTCAATGAATGCTGCAAACAACCAACTCTCTTCAATGCACTAAAATCACCAACCTTCTTCAATGCACTGAGTCCTCTATTTATAGGAGGAGTTAATGTCTTAGCTTGTTGAAGAAGGATAATATTTGAATTTCCAGCTGGGTAGGTGAGGAGCATTTAATGCAGTATCCTTGGCATTAATGGCGAAGATACGCGTGCCTGAAAAGTCTGATGTGTAAAGACCCCTTTGTCTCAACCGGTTACCTGCAAAAGCAAGTAGAGACAGAGTATAGCTAAAAGTAGCTATGTGTCAGACGGCGCAGTAATCATTACAGAGCAGGTAAACTACTTTATGATAAAACAGTACAGAGACAATCAGCAAGGTTGACTTTAATGAAATGATGTCACCTGACTGATAGTGCAGACTGTCTATTATATCGGCATGTTGAGAATGGAGTTGATCGGCAACTTCTTTAATAAGTTGATCGGCAACTTGTGTAGCAAGTTGATCGGCAACTTGTCGCATGTTAAGAATAGAGTTGATCGGTAACTTGTTTACTGGTCTGCTGATTTGCTTCCTCTGCTGGTTTGTCTTGTTTTGAAGAGTTGTAATACACCTGTGCTGGTCACAAAGAATCCTAAGGGTACCTAAAAAGGTTCTAATAAAATTAGGGCATCCTAAGTGCAAACATGATTGGGATTAAGTAATTCTATGATCTAGGAATCTATTTGAACAACAACTCCGCTTGCTAGTCAGTTCAAGTTGAATTCAGAACAGTGTCCCTCCAGTGTAGAACAGAAACGGGAAATGGAACAAGTTCCGTATGCTTCAGCAGTTGGTAGCTTGATGTACGCGATGGTGTGTACAAGGCCAGATTTAGCTCATGCAGTTGGTGTTGTTAGCCGGTATCTCTCCCATCCAGGTAGAGAACATTGGCTGTAGTTAAGTGGATTCTCAAGTATCTTAGAGGCACTTCCAAGTTGTGCATTTGTTACAGAGAAGACAAGCCTGTTTTAGAAGCTTAAACATATTCTGATATGGCTCGTGATTCTGATTCGAGGAAGTCTATATCGCGGTACTTAGTCACATTTGTAAGGGGAGCAGTGTCATGGCAATCAAAGTTGCAGAAGTGTGTTTCACTATCTACCACAGAGGCAGAATTCATCTCATCAACGGAAGCTTCAAAAGAGATGTTGTGGATGAAGCGGTTTACTCAAGAAATTGGGTGTATGCAAGAGAAGTATGTAGTTTTCTGTGATAGTCATAGTGCTATACATCTTGCTAAGAACTCGAGTTTTCATTCCAAGTCGAAGCATATTGATGTTCGTTATCATTGGATTCGAGATGCTCTAGAATCCAAGTTGCTACACATTGAGAAGGTTCACACTGATTGGAATGGTTCATACATGATGACAAAGAGTTTGCCAAAGAAGAAACATGATACTTGCTGCGAGATCGCAGGTATGATGGAATTCTCAACATAGTCGCGAGGGGGAGTTTGTTGGGTTTTTCGGTCTCTCCTAAGTTGAGAAAAGCCCACGTTTCTTTTATGTTTTTTAATTAATAAAAGCTCAAAAATATTAGCCATATTTCCTTAGTCTATTAGGTTTTTAATAGGTTTTTTAGTTTACGTTTTGTGGCTAGTACGAGGGTGTAAGGACCCGAATTTTTTTTATTATGACTAGTAAATAATAACTATAATAAATGGACTCATTTAAGAAGTGGGTTAAATAGTTAAAGAGTGGGCCAAGGTGTAATGAGCTCAAAATTGGGTTGGCCCGAATAAAATTAAATAAACCCAAGCCCAGTTAACAATTACCCAAAGTATAAAATCTTGAGTAGTGAAATTTTAGGTTTTTATTTTCATTAATCAAAACAACACAAACACAAAAAAAACCCTAATCTCTATACTAGGCGGCCGAACCAAGAGGGAGGAGGAAGAAGAGATTTTCGCCATTGTTTTTGAAGTGTAATCCGATTAATTTCAAGGTAATGTCAAACCTCACATTCTAAAATTTATTTCGTTGATTTTGGTTGAGTAAAACTTAAACTATGCGTGTTTAAAAGAAAATAATCAATAGGGTTGCATGCTAGTAATTGAGTATTTTTAATGGATTAATACTCTACAATGTGTGGGGATTGAACCAATATGAGATTGAGGCTAGTTAGGGTTTAACAAAAAGGAGGAAAATATTGGGTTTACACCCATAAGGGTTCGGCCGAATGGCCTTGAGATGGGGGAAAATTCTTTTGTTGATTTTAGTGATTATCGTTATTGATTTATGAATAAAATTGATGGTTGGGAATTTTAGAAAAAAATTAAAGAACAAGAAAAATTAACCAAATCAATGAATATGGAGGATATGGGATTCGGCTATGGCCATATAGAGTGAGTGTTGATTTTTAATTAAAAAAATGTTAAGAATTGGGACGGAAAAGTTAGTATTTTAGTTAGATTTACAACGGAAAAAAAATATAAACCTTAAAAGAGTTGTTGGAAAGTTAGAAAACTAACTTGAAAGAATATAATATGTACTTGGAAAACCTTGAAAGTTAGAAAGTTAACGGAAAAGAGGAAGATTAAAAGATTTCAGTTAGTTTCCTAACGGAAAAGGATTAAACTGAAAAAGTTAAAGCTAAAAGGAATAAAAAGGAGACCTTGAGGTTAAAGGGGTCCAAGTGGTTAAAAAGAAACTTGGGGGACCTTTACGAACAAAACCAAAGTCAAGGGACCTTCCTGCAATTAAACCAAAGTTGAAGGACTAATCTGCAATTAATCCAAAGTTGAAGGACCAAATTGCAATTAATCCAAAGTTGAAGGACTAATTTGCAATTAACCCACAGTTGAGGGACCAAATTATAATTAAACCAAAGTTGGAGGACTTAATTACAATAACATTAAAGTTAAAGGGCTGACTCGCGAATCAAAGTCAGAACCCGAAACGTAAGTAAAAGAGTAACGAAATAAAGAAATAAAAACACATCTCTCAGTTAACTAAGTAGAAGTAGTTAACAAGGTTGAGAGTACTAAAGTAAACTATTCAATGCCTTGTAGATTCGTACGAGGAGAACTCGGCAAGGAAAAGCAATCAAGGTAAGGGATTACGTTCCTTTAGTCCTTGCATTCTTGTTCAATTGGAATTCAGAATTTTATTCTCAGAGTAGCTATCGTTATGGCTAGATAGCATTTGAATGATCCTGCGATAAGTAAAAACGTTATTTGAAGTTATCTCTATTTGGTGATGTCCCCTTTTGTCACTAAATATCATTCAATTGAGACTTGTTATGCATACATGTACCTTCGTATGCTTTCCTACTCTAGCCTAGAAGTGAATACTAGTGGCTTGGAACACGTTTTCAGAAAGGATGCGTGTCGTCCCTGAAAAGGACGATTTATCCTGTAAAGGATATTAGTCTTGAAAGAGACTATCTTAAGTTAAGGGATTGCATGAGGGATCACATGCCTTCTCTCAGGAACTGTCTGATTACAAGGATAGTTCTCGACCCCGAGCATGTATGTGTGGATACCATACACGTTACGACCCGCACGAATTAGCTTGATGAAGCTAAGTGCATTATCTGTACCTTTGGCATTGAGGTTACAATGTACGTATGGAATTGACGGAAACTTTCATAACACCCTTGAATTGTAGAGCCATAATTCTTAAATGAATTTATCAAGTATGATGTTGACTGTGTCGAATTCCCAGTCGACTTTTATAAGTTAAGATTATCCTATCGTCGAAATTTGATCTTGGAAGTGTTTGTTCTGGTCGTCTCTCCTTAGTAACCGGAGAGGCCGCGTATGAACTTACTGAGCATTCGTTCGCTCACCCCTTCTCTATAAACTTTCTTTTCAGGATCAAGATAGGAGGAGAAGGAGAGTAACCGCGTGGGAAGCGGTGTTTGAAGATTTTAGTTGAATTTAAGAACATTCATTGTTTTCAATTTTGAGTTGTAAGTACTATTATGGTTGTGATGATTTCTACCAAGACAGGTTTATTTTGTTTTATTGCTTCCGCATTGATGATTATTTATGATGTAATGAGGGTTTAGTTTATGGACCCCATTTCAACTATTATTATTCCAGGATTTTTAGTGCCATTAAATGCTCATTAAATGTATGGAAAGTTAGGGGTGTTACAGTTGGTATCAGAGCAGCCGTAAACAGAGAGAAAAACAGAATTCCCGCAGTACAATTCCTGTCAGCGCAGCAGTTTTCAAATCGCGATTCCCGCTTCGTTCGTGGTCCGATTTGAGTGATTTTTTCTCCTGGGTTTTGCTAAGAGACAGGGCTTCAATCCTATCAGTGTCGATCGGGTTTTCCAGATCTCAATACATGTGATTTACTGGTACGAATCTGCTGCAGTTTCTGGTATTTTTCTGGGGTTGTTTTTAGTGTTTTGGTTTATATCAAGATTGTTTTCTTGGTATTGTTGGTTGTGCTATCTCTCTTGTACCGAACCTATTTTTCGTATTAGTGGATTGTTTCTGGACTTGGTCCCGTGGTTTTTACTTCTCGGTTTGAGAAGGTTTTCCACGTTAAAAATCTCCGGTGTTATTCTTGTTGTTTGGTGATTGTTTATCATTCTATATTGCATTGTTATTGCGTTATTGGTATTTGTTGCTCCTACTAGGTTCACATAAGTAGAGAGAATTTATTCCGCATTGTTTGTTCTCTCATCATCATAGTCTATGATTGTACTGAAGCTCACATGATCCACATTCTTTAAACGAAAAGGCTATAAAGACATCACCCAACATCGTTAATACTACTACTAATTTTAGATTGGAGTTATACAGAAAAAAACGATCAAAAAAAGCAACAAATCCATCCAACGATGTCCTACTACCCGAAAGGCCATAGGCATAGGGGAGACGAAGTAGACGACTTTGACGACTACGATCCCCACCCTTATGATGGTGGTTGCAACCTCATTTTCTCCTACGGCCACCCTCTTCCGCCAAGCAACGAAACCTGTCATCCACCAACACCAATCATCTCCGGCCACGACAAGCTCCCTCCGCATGGGGAGCACAAAGAAGAAGAGGTGCGTGTTTTAGATTTTACTCTATTTGTCTCAAAATAAATGTCATACTCATATTTAATTTTTATTTTGATCCGTCCTAAAATAGTATCGTATTTTAGATTAAGAAATAGTCATAATGTAATTATACATGATATAATTTTAAAAAATATTGATATTGCGACATTTATATTGGGACAAAAAGTATTTATTTTCAAATTTGCTATATGTTGGGTTAATGTTAAGACATCCGACGTACTTACTTACTAAGTTGTTTGGGTTGATGTAACGGATATATCTACAGAATTAAATCTTTAAAACTTACTACCACCCCTTTTTTTGGATTCATCTCCTTCAAATCCATATGATTAATTTGTGCTTGTGCAGAGAAAACATGGCACATCTTCTCTTGCTCACTTCATACATCATCATGAAGATCGAAAAGAGCCAAAATATGTGAGTTTGTTTTTCTAATCCCTTTTAAGCTTTCAATGCGAGTAACACTTGAACAAGAACGAGGACGGAAACGGCTACTAGATCTTCTTTCCCTACTCTTCGTTATGGACAATGGCTCAATGGAATAACCAATATTTATAGGCTCAGGGTTTTAGAGTGGGAAAGGGACCTAGCAATTCTTTTCGTTTAAGGAAACCAATAACCATGTTCCATAAGGACTTTGAAATCCTTATTCAATATGAACTCCAATTTGTCTCCTTTCCATCACGGACTCAAATTGGGCTAAAGCCTACACTTAAATACAACTCATATCATACAATAAAGTGTGCACAAGCCCATAAAATAAATCACATTAATAATTGGGCTTATCGTGCATTGTTTTAGCAATAGGACTATAATTGTCAACCCGTTTTAATAAAAAAAAAAATCACAATTAATGGTAAGCCCAAATAAAAGTCTAACAACACTCCCTCCCTCCTAGATAAATACTGATCTCTCCGTCATGTAAATATAGTTTTATTTGAATTTTTTATAATTAACATAAAGTGAATTTTGGTCAAATATTAATGACAAGGACTAATCATCTTATTAAATTTTTTTAAAAATTTATTGATAAATTTTGAGTGATTTATTAATAACAATTTTTAAAGATGTGAGTTTGTATTTTTTTAATATTCCTAACACGTCATTAATTGAAAGGGAAGTTAAGTTTTTATTAATACGAGTGTTCAAACCTAACGGCGTTAGTTAAATAGTTAACGTTTGGACTTTTTGATATTGATAATTTAAATTTAAGACTTTTTAGATTGAAGAAAAAAATGTGGATTTTCTTAAATATAAATTTTTTATTAAAGAAGGGTTGGTATTTTCTCTATATATTTTTGAGACAGAAAGAGTATCGTACTCTCTGATTTGCTTGGTCAACTTTGTTAGATCTTACCCAATTTTTCTTCAACTATTTTCATAAAGTTGTAAAACTTATATTATTCTATATGATGTATGAATATAAATATTTAGAATCTGATGAAGGTCTTTGAATAATTATAAAAAGTAGTAAAAGTTCAATTAGACTCTAAAAAAAAGAGTCAGTATATACCGTAACATTTATAATGGAACAAAGGCAATATCTTACTTGTAAGCTATGATTCACAGAAAATAGTAAGATGGGCAACGAGACTTGTTGAGAACAGATTTGACATTTCTCAAACCAGCCAATCCTCGAAATCCCTAAGACCCCCTTATTGCAATTTTACTATGCAGTGCTATTTCTTTTTTCTTATCTTAATTTAATACTCCCTCCGTTCCAAGGAAGTTGTAACATTTTGCTATTTAGAGTATTTCACAAAAGTTGCAATAATTTAAAAATGAAAGTTTTTATTACTTTTATAATCTTCCACTCATTCTCTCTCTTCCTCCCAACCACTCATTATTCTCCACTAATTCTCTTTCCACCCCACTAATTCTCTCTCTTCCTCTCTACCTTTTATTCTTAATATAATATTATATCCTTAATTTCACAACTCCAAAATAAATGTTTCAACTTTTTTGCAACGGAGGGAGTATGATATTGACCTATAATTATGTATAGAAATAACAAAGTACATGACATCATCAAACATAAATAAGAGCTATATATATACCCATATTTGTTTAAAAAATCAATACAATTAAACTATATATTATGTGGGGTCAGGTTAAACAGATAGGGTTTATGATAATCTAAAGGGCGACTTCCTCTAGCCCCTCAGACGAGATTCAAACCCAATATGGGATACGGAATATCAAAAATCCCAAACACACCCCTCGCTTGAAAGAAGTATTAACTTCACTCCTATCCCCTAGGAGTTGACTGAGGCGCATACGCTCACTTTTTTTTTTCTAACAAATCCATGTCAGCTTGTATAACTGATGTACAAGACCAGTTCGCCTCTTACAGTTAAAGTATAAGAGTCATTTTAAAAAATTCTATTATTATTTGGTCAAATCCGGTCAAACACCTATAGTTGGTGTACAAAACCAATTCTCTTCTTATTGTTGATGTACAGAAGTCATTTTTTTTTTTACAATAATAAAAAAAATCAATATTTTATTAATGTTGACTCTCATATTGGGTCAAACACAAGTCCCCTCTTATAGATAAAGTATAAGACTACTCTGCTTCTTATATGAAGTAAAAGAGTTATTTTTAACATTTCAAAAATAAACTTTGATTTTTTTAACAATATCCTTAAAAATCATAAAAAGTCTTATATTTTTTTTCATATAGACTCTCATAATTGAACTTTAAGACTCATTATAGTCTTATAAATTAATTATAAGAGCCATTTTTTTCACATTTTTCCACAGTTTTCATTTTTTAGAAAAAAAAAACTGATAATAATTAAAACTGACTCCTAAACTTTTAACTATAAGACCAATATAAAAAAATTAAAAACAAAAGGCAATTGTTGCATCACAAATGCCATAAAAATCAAATTTACAATAAAGGATTCTGGAAGCACTGTATGACTTTTTCTAAATCTGAAAAACTTTTAGCAATGTTCAGTCCTTAACAGTTCACATAAGTACACATGGACAGAAAAGACTCACCAGATCTGGAATGTACAACTGGTGTGAGTCGAATGAGGGATATGAAGTTTAGAGGTTGCAATAACTAGAGGACATTGAGATTAAAGTGTAAATACAGCCAGATCTACAGACGGAGAGAAGAAAGAAGGTTACACCAGAGAAAGGAAGGTAGCCGCCAAATTTGGAATATTTTGGTGAGATATGGGAGGTACGAAGTCGGCGATGAGGAAGGAGAACCAGATCTATTGGTATTTTTTGACTAGCAGACGGCGTTGGGTTGAACGGATGCACCGACAAAGATGAAAGACGCTGGAGGTGGACAGAGATATAAAGATTGAATGTGTGGCTGGAGGGAAGGGAGAAGAATGGCGAGAGATAAGGGAGAAGGGTGGCTGAATAGTAGAGAGAATTTGTGAGTTTATGTGTGTGCATGTTGGGTTTTGATACATCATGCGCAGCGGAATAAAACATAAGATCAAACACCCATGAGCCCGGATCCGTTCATGTTGATTAAATTAAATACAAGATGAAATAAACATACCCTTGGAGATCGAACCCATGAACAAGGACTTTGAGGTGCTAAAGCAAACACCCTCTATCGGTATCCATACGTCGAACGGATATCAAGAACACCTTCTTGATCTGGATTGCTAGACCCAAGGCTTGATGAAGAAACGATTTCTTCGTAGAAATTATTTTGCTTCATTGATTATTGTATTTTGATAATCATGGATCACCAAATAAATAATCCTACCTCTCTATAATTTATTGTTTCTAAAACAATTGTTTGTGATTTCTAAAATCACCATTAGAGGCTGTCAAACCCGGTTGCATATCTTATATGAGGGTCTGACCTAATTCCTTTTGGGATCGGGATTCCTTGTCGTACAAGAAAACGAAACAAACTATATAGTTATGGGGAGGCAGCCGTACGTCTCAACAGGAGCCGTACGGTTGCAATGTTCAAAATCCCAGATTTTCTGCCTTTTCAATCCGTTCTATTATTGTTGGGTTTCGTAGTAACATGCGCAGCGGAATTAAGCATTTAAAATTTTTCATGAAACCCAAAGCCATAGATCCATTCATATGATTATATCAAATACATGCATAATGAATACTAGAATACTAACCCTTGATGACTTTGATTTTGCAACCTTGAATTTGGTGGAGGCTTGAAAAATTGATCACGAACAGAGCAAGAATCACGAACTTTGAAGATGATAAGTTTCACCCTCTAGCGGTATCCACACCACGAACGAATATCAAGAACACTTTATCTTGGTTGCTAGACCAAATTATGAAACATGCTTTCACAATTATAAAGACTATATGGAATAATGAATTCTTGATCTTGGATTCCAAATCTCTAATCAAGAATATTGTTTTCTCAAACCACTAGGTTTCTTATGATTAATGGCTGGGGAAAAGATCCTTAAATAGGTCCTAGTCCTTAACACTTAAGGACCTAGGAAACCTAAATCCCGTTACCCAATTAATGCACAATCTTTCTGTCCAAGCAGTTCTGGCACGTTCGTGCCCTAAAACTGGCACGGTCGTGCCAATTGGTACGAGCCTGGCATCCCTTTTCTGATTATTGGCACGGTTGTGCTTTATAATCGGCACTGTCATGTCAAACACTTTAGCACGGTCGTGCCAGACCAGAAAAACCCATTTTTTCATAATTCCAATTCAGTTCTTTAGGATTCGTTCTATTCGTGTGTGACCCTCTAGGATTACATTAAGTTGGCAATGAGTCCAAACATGAACCCATAAGATATGATTAGGTTCTAGCAAACCGTCATACCTACCCAAATAGTGTAACTAGATACAAGTTCGCATTCTTTTTAGAACATGTCACAATCCCTTTGTCCACGATGTCATTGAATATAAGTCATGGTCAACAAGTCAACTTGTATTGTTCAATACTTTTCTCAATCCCGAATATGTTGATAATCCAAATGACATTGATCCAATCAATCCATTTGAGTTTGGCCAAACATTTCTTCAACATCATTCCTACGAGGGGCCCAAGCTTGACATCTCTCCGAAGAGGGACAAATCCAATTAGCTTATTATTCTTCCCTACGTGAATCCGATTATGCCAATCATACCCTTTATAACTACATAGTTAAAGGTAGCGTTTGAATACGTCAAACATAATCTTCATCAAGTGGAAGACTATAATAACTTCATGTCTAAGGATTCAAATAACATAACTAATATGAGATATATGTACGACATAGACCATGACATAAATCTCATACAGCGGGTCATGTCCAATACCTTGTTCCAAACAAGCACCCATAAATCTAACATGATCATCCCATTATCATTTAGCCTTTATACTAGTGCTTAACAAGCTCTAGGGACGGAGATTATTATAAGCAAACATGAGCATTAATAATAATCAAAATATCTCTTCATTAATATGAATATAATGATAACACATACAACGTTTAACAAACGTGCTTAAGGAACCAACACCAACAATTATGTGTGACCCAATAGGATTATACTAAGTTGGCAACGAGTCCGAACCATTCAGAACCCGTAAGTCATAAGCGGACTCTAGCAATCCATTATGACTACCCAATTAGTATAACTTTGAAAGTCCAAAGTTACCTCATAGAACATATCACAATCCCTTTGTCACGCGATATCATATTGGACATAAGTCATGGTCCAGGTCAACTTATGTTGTCCAATGTTTTCTCGATCCCGAGTAGATTGATATGAGCAGATAACATTGAACGCTTCAATACATTTGGGTACGGCCGTAAACTATTATCAATCTCACTCATCGAGATGGCCAAGAAGATATCTCTCTTAAGAGAGGGACAAATCCCATCTTGACTTATCATTCTTCCCTACAAGAATCCGATTATGCCAATCGTAGCCTTTATAACCACCCGGTTAAGGGTAGCGTTTGAGTACGTCAAATATAATGTTCATCATGTGGAAGACCATGATAATCTCAGGTCTAAGGATTCAAATGGTATGACTATTATGAAATTTAATTATGACTTTTGACCATGACATAAATCTCATAACGGGTCTATCCAGTACTTGTTCTCCAACATGTACCCACAAGTTTAATCCACATCCTATGCACCATAATCCTCAAATGATTATCCATTAAACTCATTCTAGCTCTTCATAAGTTCTAGGGACAATGATCATTATAATAAACATGCAAAAGATATAATAATCGGGTTTGTTATCTCTGTAACAATGAAGTTATGATGTAACGCATAGGCCTTTCTCAAGGTCCTAGGGCATAATATCCAACAATCTCCCACTTGCACTAGGCCCAATCAACACGTATCCAATACCCATTGAGCTTAGTTATGATCTCCATCATTTTTGCAAGCAAGCTTATGTAAGATGATTATCCTTGTTATCATCATATGGTATTTTGCATATTTAGACATCTCCCATCTTTGACGATTTCTCGAATAAGATAGAATCGTCTGAGTATATGTTTAGATAAGACATTAGCCCCTTGGATTGTGCAATAATAATTATTGGCACAATGAATGTTTCTCAACTAGTAACTTTCACTAGAGTCTGATTGGTATTATCTCATCATACTCCAAGTATATGAGACATCCGGTCTTAGTACATTAACATGTCTTACATGATAGATCTAATTGCCGAAGCATATGAAATCCTAATCATGTGCTCTTTCGCATTAGTCTTCCAATAAGACTAAATCTTGTCAAGAGTAATGCCATTAGACATTTGCAAGTAACCTCTCTAAGAGTCTTGCATAGTGAACCTTTCACTATCTTGTCTATATTAGTACTTTGACTTCAACCAATCATTGTTTTAGATTTATCTCCATAAATCAGTCCAAGGTTATAGGCGGCTTTATCCAAGGCTTTCATTTAGAAACTCTTTCAAAATGAATTATATGTCAACCACATATGAATGAATAGGAATGATATTACGCTCCCACTAAATTTATTGTAATCACAAGTCTCATCCTTGATGAATTCAAACTCTTTGAATACTACATCAAAATGAAATTTCTCTCCAAGTAGTTTGCTTCAATCCATCTCATGGATTTCTGCAACTTGCATATTTTATTAGAATTTTATGTGTTTCAAAACTTTTAGGTTGTATCAAACACATCCTAAGGTATGTTCCTATTAAGAAATGTTGTTTAGACATCCATTTGTCATATTTCATATTCAAAATATGAGGTCATGACAATAAGAATTCTAATAACATTAAGCATAACTACGGGTGATAAAGTTTCATCATAATCGACATTATGAATTAACTTTACTCAATTAGTTGTGCTTTCTCAGTATGCACCTTGTGATCTATGTCCGTTTTCTCCAAGAAAACTTATTTTCTATCCTTTGGTTTTTAAGCCTTAGGGTAGAACAGTCAAGTTCGAAACTTGATTATGATACATGGATTGCACTTTTAGATTTTATGACTCCAAGTCATTGATCTAAATCCGGAGCGGACTTTGCATCTTGATAGGTAATAGGTTAATCATTCGCAATGATATCTTCCTAATTACTTTCTATTACAAGAAATCAATATTTCTTGTTATAGATAGTATCCTATCAGTTATGCAAATAACTTGTGTATTCTTGAACGAACTTCCACAACTCCTTGTGAAACATTGTGCAATTCCATCTTTAAGTTTCTATGTTATTTTCTGGGTCTCGAACTCTTCGAGAAACATTTTACTCCCACTAGTTCTTTAAAGATAGACGATTTATCTAGAAAGTACTATTTAGAGCAACAAACAATTTGTACTCTAAAGGTCATAAAATTAATATCATTAAGATATCCCATAAAATACATTAATTAGATTTGGGTGTGATTTTGTCCAAGACAATACTTTTCACAAAAGTATCATGTCACAAATCTTTATGAAAGACAAACTAAGTTTTCTTTCATTCCATATCTCATATGATATCAGTCGAACCTCCTTAGATGAAACTCAATTTAGTGTAAGCGCAGCTGTTTCCATCACATAATCCAGAAGGTTAATTAAAGATCAATTTGACTTATTATGATGTGAAAGATAGCAGTTTGCAGACAATCTGCAGATTTCTATTTTTCTTGTTCTGCAAACTCTCTGCAGAATTCTCATCAAGTTTATGGTTCAAATATTCATTACTTTGATCAGATCAGAGTACACTAATATTTTACCATGAGATACCGAAATCTTTTCCAAACATTGTTACTTTAATGAACTCCATTGTTAGTTCCAAACTAACTTGATTATCAAGCCAACTAAGGTAATTAATATGTCTCTCCATGTTCAAAACATGAGAACTTATCAACATACCTTTCATTCATCACATGAATGTTAGGCTCTAATCAATCTCAATCTTTTCTTGCCTTTCTTGCTTGTAGGAACGCTTCCTACGTGATTGCTTATCACATAAGCATCCATATGTTTTAGATACTTCTAAAGTTCCAAACATATGGTAGCAAGTTGTAGGACAATTGACATCCATAGATTCATCCACATGATTCTAATTTATGTCTATGTCCGTCTTTAAGGCATTAGGTTTATTTAGGAATATGATTTATTAAGAATTCATAACTTCCAATGTTGCTTTAGAACAATTCTTAAGCTCATGACAAAGTCAATGGAGTTAATCTTATTCTATTTAAGTGGGGTCAATCGCAGTAATTAATCATGATCATAGTTTAAGATATTCTACAAATATTCAAATAAATATACACCTATATTTTATACAATTATCATTTAGATATATATAATGTATTTTTTAAATACTCCCACTAAATTATACACCTTTAAATATAACAATTGTATAATATAATTTAAGTGGGCTAAGATCCAACTTTATTTTAATTTCAAGTCCGCTTTGACGATACTGCTCAAAATTAAATTAATTAGGTAGATAACTCCTTATCAATCATATCATATATGATTCTTAGATCTTTTGTGGGATTTGGACATCTTATGTCACAACATGTTTTAATCTCATCTTGTGCCTTAGGCCCAAAACTTTGTCTTTTGATAGCCTAATTAAGTCAAACCACTTTAAACGTATAGGAATCACTCTTTCCTCATCTTGCTCATAGATGAATAGAATTAATGCACCTCACTTTGGTAGAGCCCACATAAAACTACCCATGTACTCACAAGTGTTTTAATCATGGATTGGCACATGACTTAAGCTTTAAGAAGATTTATTTACATAGAGACATGCATCATATATTTAATTATGTCAAACATAATATAATATAGTCTTTGCATAGAGAATATGCATCATATATTTAATTATATCCAACATAATATAATATAGTCTTTGCATAAAGGATGTTAACTAATCAAATTAATTAACAGAAGCAAAATCTTGTGATTCAATTATGAAGTAATATTATGGGGACGAAATCTAAATTCTCTGTAAACAATTTACAGATTAGATATTTCATTCGCACTCCCAGAACCAAGGCGTAAGCCTGCGATTGGTCCATGCAATGAATTAATCCAAATTTAGTTTCCTACTCTTGCAAACAATTTGCACTTTGCTCATAGGGACAAATTCTGAAACTTTTGTTTCCGCGAAACATCTATAAATTGAGAGCACAAAACGCACGGTTGAAACTAAGCCAAAAGGCATCCACATTCCCGTATAGATTGTTCACTTGTTTCAAGACCTTTTTATTGTATCTTAATCTCATAGATTACAGCAATCCTAAACTCTTTAGAATTCTGATTTCTGCAACTTTCTGGATTTCTCGGTTGAAAACTGTTTCAGGAAACACGGTTTCGAAAACCAGCCGTCTGAAAGCAATTTCAGTTTCCAGATTCGAATTCTGTAAACAATTTACAGAAAAATCTGTACACCAGAAAACAAAGCAAGATTCTGGAATTAGGGAAACGAGCCGTACGGCGAGGTAGGAGCCGTACGCTGCCTAGCCAGCCGTACGGTGGCCATGTCCAGTTTCCAGATTTTCCAGAATTTCAAAATTCGATCAATCCTATTATCGTGTTCATGCATTAATCAGATTAACCAAACTAACTTGATTATCAAGCCAACTAAGGTAATGCATAGCTGTCATATCACTTTTGGTCAAAAGTAGTACACAAGTTGTGGTACAAATGATTTTAGCTCTAATTTGAGGGACAATATATCAGATGTGTGTTAGGGGAAAAAATCATTCTAAATTCCATTTACAAAAAAAAAAATCTGCAAAATTTAATAAAAATTATTAGCTAAAACTTGTTTTAGAGGTGCAAATTTCTACAAAATTTTAAAAAATTATTAATTAAAACAAGTTATAGAGGTGCAAATTTTAGCGCACGATTCAATAAAAAGTCTGGTCCTAAAATATAGTCCTATTTCCCATTTCTAAAAAAAAAAAATAGTCTCTTTTTAAAAAATAAAGACATCGTGCTTTTAAAGAAAGTAAAGACTTCATAATAATTAACTTTCTAAAATTTACAACGTAACCCTAAAATGTTTAAAAGTCAAACAGTATTATCAATTTGGGAGGAAGGGAGTATTAAGTGTATATGATTTTATTTACTTAACTTTAAAAAAAAAAATCTGATATTCAAACTGATACGTTTTGACAATGAAATTGACGCTGAAATTGAGACTTTTAGCACTCAATTTTGCACTCATGTTAATAACAATCATAAATAAATACACTGACACTAATAATACACATCCTCTAATACTCAATAATGCATCAATGACTGGTAGGAGAGGAGAGTGTAGAGATGTGAGCATATTTTGGATTAGGTTTGACAATATTATTTGAGAGGCGAGTGGTGATGGTGTGAACTGGCGGTAGGGGAGATGTTGGAGCAGGTGGGGCGGAGGATGTGGTCCAATCGGGTGACTGGGAAGGTCCGGCCGAAGTGGAGAAAGTTCGGTCGGGTGTGGTATGTGGTTCGGCGGGATTAGGAGGGGAGGTTCGGTCGGGTAGAGGAGTGGGTTCGGGCGGGTCTGGTTGAGAGGTTCAGGCGAGTAAGGACGGAGGTTTGTCCGGATTTTCAGGTGGGGGGGGAAGGGAATGGTTTGGGGGTTTAGGTGTTGGTAGGGTTTTGTGGGGCGAGAGATGGAGTAGTGGTGGGTGATATCGGAGGGGGTTGGAGTAGGGATGGGAATATGAGGGGTTGGGATGATGGGTAGAGTGATGGGACACCATGGAGAGACTGGAAAGGGAGAGTGTTTGCACCCGAGAAAGATTTGATGATCCTCGCTTTACCTTTTTGATTTGAGAGTCGCCACCATGTTGTTGAACGGAACACGGACCGTGAGATTCTTGAGTTCGGGGGTTAAGTTATGGATTGGGAAGGTCAAGGAGCACCCAATCCACCCAATCTAGGATTGGTCTTGCTTAGGTGTTTTTAATCAAATAAAGAATAAACAATTAAAACAAGTAAAGCCAATAATTAATTTCTTAATTATTGGAATGTCGGATCATGTGCTTCGAGACCATCTCCATGGATTGGAGAGGCTCTAGGCTGATCCTTTTGATGGGATTACACTACTCTAAAACAAAGAAAGAGATGAGAAGTAGAGATTAAAAGCGTAGGAATTTACCTAAAGCATTCTTGAGATTCCAATTGATGGCCTTGACTAAGGCCTTGATGATCCAAGAGTTTTGTGATGACTTTGGCTTGAAAGGGTGAGTTTTTGGTGGTGTTTTGGTGTGAGGGAGGAATAAAAACGGGATTGTTTGGAGAGAGACTGACTAGAGAATCGTTAACCCCTTTTTGTGGTGAAAGAACTCTATTTTATAGGTATTGGATTACTCAGTGACCAAGTCTAGGAGTCCTAAGTTTAGTAGGAAATAGAGTCCTTATTTGGAGAGGTTAAAGGAGGTAGGAAATCAGTAGGAAATCACCTAGGAAGCTTCCTATTAGATATTCCCCAGATTAGGAGAGATTTGGTGAAGAAAGAGGTTGAAACGGAGAAGGAAACTGCAAAATACTTGAATCTGGAGGAGATCCCTCGTACAAGAGATCGATCCCTCGTACAAGAGATCCGATCTCTCGTACGAGAGATTGAGGTGCAGATTTACATTTTTTCCCTCCTCAGCTGTTCTGTTTGTCAGTTAAGCCCAAAACTAACAGAATCAGTCAGAAACTTAACGAAACATGACAAAACTGACGAGCTTTCATCAAAGCACGAAGGCGAGACACGCGAGTAGTGTAATCATAAATTTGAGTTCAAAATGGGGTGTCTACAGAGAGGTAGGTGGCGGAGTGTTGGTGAGTGACGGATAGGGGAACTCAGATTCGACAAAACGAAATGACGAGAGGTGTAAACACATGAAGTGAGTGGGTCAAGACAGTGATACGCACCTGGGTAGGTTAATAGCCAACAAAGATGCAAGGTATGTATTTGGGAGCTAATTTATGGGGAGTGTATGGCCTAAGCCAAGGGTAGCATAGGCAACCGAAACTACGGAGTTTGTGGTAGTTGGGCGGGTGATAAAAGAGATGAAGCTAAGGGGAATCATGATTGAGTGTGGGTGTAGGAATACGTTTGATGAGATATGTGGCAGTGGTAAAGGCGTATGGCCATAGGGAGAGGAAGTTTGACATGGGTTAAAAGTGTGAGACCGGTTTTGACTATATGGCGATAACGACGTTCAGCATACCAATTATCTTCGGGGGTACGTGGAGGAGTGGTGAGATGAGAGATGCCATCATTTGAGAGATATGGGGTGGGTGAGTTTCAGGTATTCACCTCCGTTGTCAGACTAGAGTTTGATAATTGGTCGGTTGAAGTATTTTTTCGACTAGTGCTTTAAAACGTTTGAAAACCGTATAGGTATCGAATTTGTGTTTTAAAGGGTAGAACCAAATGTATTTAGTAAAATGATCGACAAAGATGACATAGTATTTGAAATGGTCATGTGAAAACACGGGGAGGTCCAAACATCAGAATAAATTAATTCAAGAGGAGCAGTTGTTTTAAAGGGTTTGAAAGATATTTGAATGTGAGGAGATAACTCCTTGGCCAACTTCAATGTAATTATGTAGCCTTTGGTGTCATGTCCTAAAATGGTTTGGGTTGATTGCACACTTGATGAAGATAAAAGAAAAAGAGATGGAATATAGAGAAAGAGAAAGATACCTAAAGTTTGAATACTCCAAGAACGTTTTTGGAAATCTCTTGAAATGCTTGAAATCTTTTTGAGAGAGTTTTTGTATAGTTTTCTTATGTTCAAATCTTCCTCTCTTGAAATGGTGGAGAAGGGGGGGGGGGGTTTATAGGTGAAAAGAAGATGTTTTTGGTGCCAAAACAGAGTCAACAAGGAGGGATTTCCCGGGCAAAATCATGTAAATTGAGCAAGGGAGAGAATCTTGGAGAGAATCTGTAACTGACGACCAGAAGCGCGCGCCTCCGGCCTTTAGGGCGGAAGGCACACTCGTCCGACCTAAAAGGGCAGAGGCGCCCGACTCTGAAAAGGCATTTTTGACAGAATGGACTGAAAAGTTAGAATTGTTATTCAATTTAGCCTCTAATGGTAATTTTGGGAATCACAAACAATTATTTTAGAAACAATAAATTATAGAGAGGTAGGATTATTTATTTGGTGATCCATGATCATCAAAATACAATAATCAATGAAGCAAAATAATTCCTACGAAGAAATCGTTTCTTCATCAAGCCTTGGGTCTAGCAATCCAATCAAGAAGGTGTTCTTGATATCCGTTCGACGTGTGGATACCGATAGAGGGTGTTTGCTTTAGCACCTCAAAGTCCGTGTTCATGGATTCGATCTTCAAGTGTATGTTTCTTTCATCTTGTATTTAATTTAATCAACATGCACGGATCCGGGATCATGGGTGTTTGATCCTATGTTTTATTCTGCTGCGCATGATGCATCAAAACCCAACAGTGCTATTAGATCCCCGTTCATCGTTGATTATTTTAATACATCATGTTTAAATTATTTAATTCGATTATATGATTTTGAAACTGTATGAGACATTTTTCAATATTACAGCAGACAGATTTTAACACTAGAGCAGGCCCATGGAGCAGGCCCATGTTTTGACACTGCCAAGGCATGTTTATACATTTTGATGCATAGAACAGGCACAAATAATGCCCATAACAGACATCCCATCACACATGAGAAGGCATTTTAATTGAACAAAAGGCAATAAAGGTATATGACAATGTGATTTAATTGGATAGGCACAAATGAAGCCTATAACAGGCAAGACATAAATCAAATTGATAACAGGCATATTAAAATGAATGAGAAGGCATAAAAAATGAAAGAGAAGGAATGCATTTGATCAAGGCCATGACAGACAAACAAAAGCAAGGCATATAAAAATGAATGAGAAGGCATAAAAAAATGAAAGACAAGGCATGAAAAATTGAAGACAAGGCATTTGCTCAAGGCCAAGGCATACAAACAAGGCAATGATTTAGGCAAAACATAAATCAAATCAATAACATGTATATTAAAATGAATAAGAAGACATAAAAAATAAAAGAGAAGGCAGACGTTTGATCAAGGTCATAACGTTTGAATCTGTGTTTAGTGTGTAATTTTAAGCGGAGTCGTTCTTATGTAGGAACGCGTTCTACACTAACGCAAGTGTAGAACGTGTTCTACGTAACAACGACTCATACGCAAATTGTGATACAAAGCCATCTCCTCAAATTAATTCCAGTCCACTACCTACAACCCACCGTGAGTCATTAGGATATTACGGGTGACAAACCCCAGCAAACCACATTTTACCCGCGTTCGCGTCCATAAACTCCGTTACGTAACGCAAATGACATGAGCGTGGTCAACCATAAATAATGCTCTTTCATTTTCATCATTAGATCCGATAACTGAAAAACGATCATCCAAATCAATCAACGATGTCTTACTACCCGAAAGGCCACTACCGCCACGACGCCGGCGATGACACCGACGACTGCGACGAGTTCGATCCCACTCCTTACGGTGGTGGATACGACATAACCCTCACATATGGCCGCCCTCTTCCTCCCTCCGAGGAAACCTGTCATCCAATCACCTCAACCTCCTCTCAGGACTTCGATTACGATCGTCCTCAATACTCTTCTCATGCCAAGCCATCTGCGTATCGCACTGAAGCCCTTGACGACGAGTATAAGAGCTATGCCCGTCCCAAACCCCGACCTCACGGTGGTGGGGGTGTGACACGTCCGTCTGAGGAAGGGTACGGAGGAGGCGGCGGCTATGAGAAGCCTCAGGCTAATTACGGGTTTCAGCCCGGAATCAATAGGCCTGGTGGTGGCGAGAGTGGGTACGGTGGTGGATCGGGATCTGAGTACGGGAGGAGGCCGGAACAGCCGGCTTCGGAGTACGGATCTGGGTATGGACGGAAGCAGGAGTATGAGAATCCCGGATCTGGTTATGGACGCAAAACGGAATATGAGGAGCCGAGTTCGGAGTATGGATCTGGTTACGGTAGAAAACCGGCTCCACAGGAGTATGGATCTGGGTACGGACGGAAGACAGAATCGAGCGAGTATGGATCTGGGTACGGGAGGAAGCCTGGTTATGGGGAGGAACGGGAAGGCGGTGGTTATGGTGGGAGGAGTGAGAGGACTGAGTACGAGGCACCGAGTTACGGTAAGCCGAGTTATAGGCGGTCTGAGGAAGAAAGTCAGGGTTATGGAGGAAGGCCAAGTTATGGGCGCAATGAGGAGGAAAGTTACCAGAAGCCTAGTTATGAGAGGCGCGATGATGATGAAGAAGGATATGGTCGCAAGCAATATGTGAGCTTAACTTATCAATCCCTTTCTCAATTTCTTACTATACGATTTCTTTATTTATATCTTGATCTGTGTAGTGTATTAGTAGATGTTGATATGAATCTTAGCTCTTAATCATCCAGATATATACTCCCTTTATCCCTAAATGAATGTCCAAAATTCATTTAAGGGACATCACGAAAACATTCACTTTTTATAGTGTAATTTAGTGGCAAAGATGCATACTTATTCTTGTTAGACCATCTCCAACAATTACTCTATTACTTCAAAACTCTTTAATTTATTGTAGAATCCTACTCCAACAATTACTCTATATCCTACACTATTTTGGTGGAGGAGGCGATTTACGCCATATATGGCGCAACACCAAAGTTAACGCTATCCCTTTTCCCTTTTTTTTTTTTTTTTTTTTTTGTTTCCCTCTTTTTCTCATATTGTTCTCATTTGGTTTTGTTTGATTAAATGGAAATTAGCACTTCCTCCGTTCCAAAATAAATAATCAATTTATTTTTTAAAAAAATATTAATTTTGAATAAGTTTTGTAAATTCACTTTGAGACAGAGATAATATATATCTAAGATAATTTAAATAACAAAAATTAATTTAGATAAACTCACATAAAATACAAATTTAAACTACAAATACAAATAAAAATATAACAAAAGTGCAACTACAAATACAACAAACAATGTAATTTGATATAATATAATGTAATTTGAATCATTTAATAATAATGTTAATATATGTTTAATAGTTAACATTTTAATTAAATGAAATGATTGGGAATATTCTGATTTGGTGCAAGATTTTGAAGTAAGCTGTTGGAGATGTTGGAAGATATTTGGTGCTGAAGTTGCACTATTTTAGTGTTTTGGTGCAAAAACTGTTGGAGATGCTCTTATTCACTTCTTAAACATTTAGTTCTGGGTGTAGAAAAGGACTAGTGACAAAAATTTGGAAAAAAAAACCATTTAGAGACAAAGTTATTTTTAAAAATGACATTCAGTTTGGGACAAAAAATTCTTGAAAATGAACAGTCATTTATGGAAGTCATTTAGGGATAGAGGGACAGAGTGAGTAGTGTTTAGCCTGTAAACGGAAAAGCTTCTTGTGGGTTTTTATTAACCAATGTCATAAGAAATTCATGATGCCTAGCATCACAGCACAGGGAAGCTATGCACTCCTTGAATGTGCATCTCGTTGTGATTTCAAAGTTTTGATGGTAGGACTAGAAGCAAATTCTTTTTTGAGAAAGAAGATTAAGTCTAGTTGAGACTTGATGATTGTCTAATGTTAAAACTATAATGAGGAAATTTATTATTTGTGTTAACAAGACGAGTTTAGTTGGAATGCGGACATTATAAGGCTGTATGGTGAATCATAATAGACTTCCTTAGTTCTAAAACGAGTCTCCAGCTTGTTCATTAATTCATTTACACCTCTCGTAATGTTTTCATGCTATCTTATCCTTTTTAACATAGCTAGTCTACATTTACTTGTGGTGTACAAGCTTGAATGTTTGTTGATGTCTATGGTGTGCAAGTGTACGGTGTACCTGGGAACCATATGCGTTTAAGCCACATTTTACTTCTTATTCTGTTGGTAGTTGTCCTTTCAAAGCCTCGCGAAATGAAGTAACTCAGTTTTATCAATTCGAGTGTTCGTACTTTATAAAATTCTCCTGCATTTATGCTTTAAGAAAGTGAATCCGTTCTTTATTTTTCTTTTATTCTGTTGGCAACAGTTAAGATATCCTGCGCAAGAAAGGTTTTGTCGTTATCTACTTGGTTTTATTCATTAATGATACTGGCTCAGGCGAGGGAACTCATGCCATATGGAAATTCGCAAATCCTCTTTATTAAATGTTACTTGCTAGATTGAAGAACTTGCTCTGCTCCAAGTCCAATCAGGGCACCCTTCTTGCTTAATACTACTATTGATCTTATGAGCCTCAGTTACTTGTAGCAACTTGCAGAAGCTGAAATTTGGCTGGTGTGCCATCCCATCATTTATTTAATTTATTGAGAATTATGATACAAAAAACTTTCTTGCTAAAGCTCATTTCATGTACCTTTCAATTTGCATGGATGATTAGGTTAGGTACCTATGTAATCATTGTACCCTTTGAATAAAGGGTCACCTTTGATTCCCGAAATGATATTCTCATTTGCCATTTTTTATTGTCCCAAAAAATCTTCCCATTTATACAATTTAGGCTTAAATGTGCTTAAACATAACATGGCTAATGAAGCAAGTGTTTACATATACATAAAAAATTTGAATAGTCAAATGTGAAGATCATTTCGGGACGGAGGGAGTATGTTTTGTGTATGCATATATCAACAGTGCAGAATCTGAAAGTAGTATTCCTACTTAAGTATAGTTACTTGTTGCTGTCTGGGATTAAGTTTGTCTTTACTGCAATGGCTGACTTAGCAAATGTTGTGCAGGGAGGTGAGAAGTCTGATGATGAGGATGAAGAGAAGAAGAAACACCACCATAAGCACCACTTTCACCGCAAGCATTACGATGATTGATCCGACTGCCTGGTTGCTTTGGGATACGAGTCGAGCCATATAATGCTCTACTGATAAACGATTCTTGTTGTGTTACTTTTGTGTTCTCTTTATCGGTTTACTAGAAGTCAATAAGATGCTAGTGAAGGCCTGTGTGGATGTAAAACCTAGTAGTGTGTTTTTAAGTGCTTGCTTTGCTAATAATAAATCCCAAATATATGGGTTTGTTTGTGTTAATCTGAATTATTTGTAAACTATGATATCCCTTTATCATTTGGAATGCTATTTGTAATTATCGACATGGGCTGGCTACAAAAATTGTGTGAAACTCAACTTCTTTAATTTTCCTGGATAACCAAATGAGTGGTATTAATGTGTAAAACTGAATTATTTTGCAGATGGGATATATCGCAGCTTCTTAAACCAAATTTTCTATTCAGTGTTAAAATTCACTGAATAAAATGAAAAATTGTTGAGGATTCATCATTCTTCTGAATGATCTGTAACGCCCCCGAAACCCAGACCCAAACCTTACGGGCCCACAGTCCGGCCACGTCACCATTTATAATACTAAACTATAAGATTTTCATAAAACTAATCAAATCCATTTATTAAAACATCGCCAAAAGATGACACCTAAAATCCAACAAAACATTAAAGTCTTACAATTCCCAAATAACTGAAATAATCAACTAAAGCGTCTAGACTTATAATAACCAAAACCAATCTAAAAGTCTTTGAACATCTTCTAAATGCTCCAGAGACGGAAACTTCCATCCTATTTATTACCTGGAAAAAAAAGAGAATGAAAGGGTGAGCGAACAAAAGCTCAGTAAGTTCATATACAACCCCTCCGGTTACTAAGGAGGAGTTGACCTGAAGGAATATCAACGAGTACGAAATCAAAAAGGAAATATAAACGCTTTTCATAAAATCTCAAAGGTTTTACAAATTTACAAAATAGACTCGAGTAATTTAATTACCTACAACCGTCCCATACCGTTTGTAGATAACTAAATTACTCACAGATACTATGGAATTCCAAATGATGACAAATTGAAGCAAGTAGACTTGAATGATTTAATTACCTATAACCGTCCCATACCAGCTATAAATAATTAAACCACTCACAAATTTCAGAATTTCAAAGGACTGATAACAGAACAAAATAACTCAAGAAATCTAATTATTTACGACCGTCCGATACCAGTCGTAAATAACGAAACTCCTCACAGATACCAATAATCACATAAGTGGTCTAGTGACATTTTCAAACCTAAATTCCCCGTAGGGATAAAAGTTCAGTAGAGCACACAAATACAAATTGGTGATTCCGGAACACCTCACTACCCCTCTTGGACAGTGAACTAAGTTGCCTTTTCAGGCCAAAATCAAATAAACTCCGCCGTAACGAGTTGTTTAACTTATGTGCTCATTGATAGGATACAAAATGTTTTCAAAAGCTTATCTCATAAAAAATCTTTTTATACGAAATACAAATTTTAAAAGCTCACAAAAGGTTTCACGTACTGACAAACAAAGTATACTAATTCAGCAAACGAATTAACACATGACCAACAAAGGATACGAATTTAGCAAACGAATAACAAAAGATTATCAAAAGACGGTGACCAAGGGAGTCAATGCAAATACTGACACGATGTCAGTTTAACCGTATAAAAGAATGTACATCGTCAAAAATAATCTAATAAATGAAACAGTAATATTACGAGCAATAACCTAAATGATGTACAATCCCTTACCTCGAATGCACATAAACACTGCTTCCCAAAATCTAGCAATAACAATAAACTGCCTTCCTTGAGCTTATACAGATTACTTCCAAATAACCGTCGACACCTACTGTCATCTTGCACTTGCACTTGCACTTGCACATGCACATGCATATGCATTCATGCACATTTATTTGCCTTTGTAAATTGGCAAAAACTATATACACAGCCCGGTAAATACACAGCCCATTTAATTCCATCGCTGCCCTTGCACGTCTCGTGTATACTTACACGAGATGAGAGCTTACATCTCGTGTACATATACACGAGATACATCTCGTGTAAGTACACACGAGATGATATCTCGTGTATGTAGACACGAGATGTAAGCTCTCATCTCGTATAAGTATACACGACATAGGCATCTGAGCCTGCTTTTCCACAACCGCAACAGCAAAAGCAACAATAAACATAACTTGGAATGAAATTTGATTCTCAAATAGGACATCTCCACAAAACATCAATAGACCATTACACATATACTATCGCCTAATTGTGTACCAAATGAAAGTGTTAACAAGGATAAGCATATAATTCAAACATTCATACAAACTGGATAAATCAAAAACCATTACACTTATACTATCCTATATGTAATCTTCTTTGTCTTCTTGCATCGGTATCCTCCTCATAGAGTTGACTGAACTCTGCTATCCTATCTTGGTATGGGAGGAGTAGTTGGCTTGCGGTTGGATCACAGCGGTTCCGATAAAGGTTTGGTGGTGGTGGTATTGGGTAATCATTGCCTAACATGCGCAGCTGCAAAAGTAATAACAGTTAAATACAAGACAATGAAATATAATGAATATAAGTAAGACAACTAAATATAACTAATATAGATGAGACAATTAAGTTTCATACCGCTATAAAATGGTTTCCATTGACTTGTCCCACCACAACTGTGTTCACCGGTGGTTGTACTGGTGCAGTCACTGGAAGGCATAACATACCACCGCTAGTCGAGTAAGAAATGAACGCCACATTATACCTCGTGGCAATGATGTGCCCAAGATCTGGGAGCTCCATCCAATAATCACTGGGCGCCGTCCGGCTATAGCAAGCAATCTTACGTAAGAGTTCTCTTACCGATATCCAAGGTAGAACTCTTTCGTAAAGGTCTTGGCGAGCAAGCACCTCATTGTAACATTCTGTGCGCACTTCAGCCCACTTCTCCTCATCTCCGTATATCTGTGCTGCTACGGCTCTATAGCCACAATGTCCATCTGATGCCACATCTATGATGCCTCCAATACGCGGGGTAATGAAAGGCGGAAAAGACTCTACATACGGGGAGCTGTATAAACTAGTATAATTGGGCTGTCCATTTCCCTCTCCACGACCCTGACCCTGATCCCGTCCTCGTCCTCGACCTCGACCTCGGCCTCGACCCCGTCCTCTCCCACGACCGGAAGGAGCTACTGGTGGATGAGACGTAGGAGTACTAGCAGGGGTAGATGGTGTGGGTCCTGAAGGTGATTTTCGTTTGCGGGTGGACTCCGAACTCGCTTGGGTTGATGCAATGAATGCACATCTAGACCTGAAATAGGGCAAAGAAAAAAGAGTGAGAAGCATTCATACTGTTGTTTGAAAGTGTTAAAAAAAAATGATGTTGCTGATGATGTGTCTCGTGTAAGTCCACACGAGACATATCTCGTGTGGTTTTACACGTGACAAGTCTCGTGTAATACAACACGAGATATGTCTTGTATGGACTTACACGAGACACATCAGCAGCAGTTAAACAGTAGCAGCAACACAACAGCACAACAGCAACAATACAACAGCAAAAAATTTGAGACATAATTGAATGAAGATATATACCCTTTGCCAGTCGAGGATGGTGTAGCGGGGACTCGAAAAAATTTGTTAGTATGCTCCCAATCTGACAGTTCTCTGGAACTTCCGGCCCGGGGTTCATTCGGCTTTGAAATATGATCCGGCTCCATCGTTTTGAATAACTGTCTCCTTACCGGTTCAGGCTCCTTAGATGAAGGGTTGTCTACTTCAATGTCCAACTTCTTCCAAAACTCATGAATCGTGGACAGCTCAATCCGTCCCTGACACTCCTCTATCTGTGCAATCTCATGACTACATGGAAGTCCATGTGTCCGCCTGTAGTAACACCCGCAGGCAGCCTCAGTGATTACATAACCCCCATTATGACGCTGCTTGATTTTCTGAATTCGATCATGCTCTTGTCTGATAATGCGAAAGGCTACCGTTGACACTCTAGTGAATATGTTGCGATATAGATTGCGGGTCCTCAAATCAATTGGATATCTGGTCCTTGATCTATTCATACCCTGTTTGATAGTTTTTAGCTGGATATCTATGATTTTATGAGCCTTTTTAAACAGTGTGTCAAAAGTAGAAGAAGCACTCCCCAATGCCTTCTTCAACCTGTTATGCTCACCCTCAGTCCTGTTTGTGGTATGGGTCCCGAAGTGTGTTAACACATCCGTGTGCATGGACAGAATATTCTGAGAGTACAAATTAAGCCATGTCTCGCGGAGGTAATCCAATAGTGCAGGATAAGATCTGAAACGGTCACGAAGCTCTGCCCAACGTAAGTCCCATTCGTCGGGGTTAGGGGCTGAGATTGCATAATTGAACGTCCTCATGAATGATTCTGCGAAGTCCTCGCTACCTGTATGCTCCAACCCTTTCCTTCTAACATTCATTTTGATATGCCTCCGACACAAGAAGTGTGCGGTGTGGGGAAAAACTGTACGGAGAGCGCTGATGAAACCCAACTCACGATCAGTGACAAAAACTGTAGGCAACCGGGGAGGTGTAAACAGACTGTGCAAATTGTTCAATGCCCATTCGTAATCACCCGTACTCTGATGCCTGAGGAACGCAGACGCTATTGTGAAATTATGCCCGGTGGAAGTAAAACCTACAAACTGCAAGTAGTACAGTCCGTAGCAGTTGGTGTTGTGAGTGCAGTCACCCTGTACAACATATGGAAAACAGTTCAGAATCTTCATTGCTAATGGGTGAGAGAAGAATATGTCTTCGATCATACCAGTCTCAGCGTCTTCCCTCGTGTAGCTAGTATATTCATTATCACTGAGTAACTTAAGGAATTGTTGTAGCGGGTTCCTCCCTTGTCGTTCCCCTTCTCTATATTTTGACACGGCATTCCGGACGTGCATCGGAGTTCTCACGTTCTTCTCATCCTGCATCTTTAGCATTGCCACAATGTCATTTGGACGCACTGAACATTCACTTGCGGTACACACAGCGTCATATTCCCCAGGTGTCAATTTCCCGAGAGGAAAACCTTCCGGGTACAAAGGAAAGGCATGATTATGTATGCCATTCCTCACAACATAACCCCATGACCCATCAACACCCCTCTCTGTGGCGTATAGTTTAAAACTGCAATCTCGTTTCTTTGTACTAGTCTTCCTAATGTTATTTGATCTTCCGGCCCTGTGTTGTCCACCAAAATGACATGTGATGTAAGCATATGCTAGTTTATTTCCACGTCTATTCCTCGAGCTGTGTATAACTAGGTGTATATTTCGACCCCTCGCTATTTCCCGTACATGTGCAAGAAGCGCATCCCGAGTTTGAAATATTTCTGATGTCGTGAATTCATCACTGGTATCCGGGAATGGACCCTGCAAAATACGAGATGAAAAGTCAGTTTCAAAGCCCCAGCATACATCTATCTCGTGTAAGTCTACACGAGATTTATCTCGTGTATCTATACACGAGATGAAACTCGTGTAGACTTACACGAGATACTCCCTATACAGATTGAAAAAAAAAATTGAAAACTGGAATTTGATCTGATATTTCATTGTTATTGTCATGTGTATTTGAAGATTGTATAAATAAATATCATGTGATTTAATTCAAGATGGGATTTTTAAAACAAGATGGGATTTTTAAAACAAGATGGGATTTTTATTTTGATTTTGATCACAATACACAAAAAAACATTAAAAACTTACTTCATCGAAGCTAGGATCATTGAAACTTGGAGAATGTTGATGTGGAGGAATATTTTGTAAGATTTCTTCTTCTTCATCAACGAGAAAATCTATCATATCAAGGTCAATACAATCATAAGAATTTTGTGGAGAATTATGTGAGGAATCCATGTTATTATGTGAGTAATCCATGTTATGAACTTAAAGATTGAATTTTTGAATGATAAAGGGATATTGTGTGGTTTCTGTTCAGAATGGGTGTGTTTTAGTAGGGTTTAATCGTCAAATTCATGCAATGGTCGCGGAAAAAGGGTTTATGGAATTTAAACATCTCGTGCAGGTTTACACGAGATTCACTTGACCATCTCGTGTATACCTACACGAGATGTCATAAACTCCAAATGACAAGTTTTTTATTTTTTTTTAATTTTTTTATAGGCTCTAAATGACATTTTAAGACATTTCCATTAGTATGACATTGGTCAAATTCTAAACGGAAATGGAGTTACAAATATGTCTCATTTTTCTAGGTTTTAAGGAATATGTCCCGATCTTATGAAAGTGGTACATGTCTAAGTTTTTTATTTTTTTTTAATTTTTTTATAGGCTCTAAATGACATTTTAAGATATTTCCATTAGTATGACATTGGTCAAATTTTAAACGGAAATGGAGTTACAAATATGTCCCATTTCTCTAGGTTTTAAGGAATATGTCCCGATCTTATGAAAGTGGTACATGTCTAAGTTGTTTTTTTTTTTTTTTTTTCTTTCTAGGCTCTAGATGACATTTAAAGTGTTTTTCATTAGTATCACTTTCCTCAAAATCCAAACGGAAATTGAGTTAGAAATTTGTGACATTATTAGGTTTTTTAGGGTTTTAAGGAAAAAATGTCCCGATGTTGTGAAAATGGTATACGACCACCTAGTTTATTTTTTTTTAAATTTTTTTCTAGGCTCTAGATGACATTTAAAGTGTTTTTCATTAGTATCACTTTCCTCAAAATCCAAACGGAAATTGAGTTAGAAATTTGTGACATTATTAGGGTTTTTAGGGTTTTAAGGAAAATGTCCCGATGTTGTGAAAATGGTATACGACCACCTAGTTTATTTTTTTTCTAGGCTCAAAATGACATTTAAAGTGTTTTTCATTAGTATCACTTTCCTCAAAATCCAAACGGAAATTGAGTTAGAAATTTGTGACATTATTAGGGTTTTTAGGGTTTTAAGGAAAATGTCCCGATGTTGTGAAAATGGTATACGACCACCTAGTTTATTTTTTTTTTATTTTTTTCTAGGCTCTAGATGACATTTAAAGTGTTTTTCATTAGTATCACTTTCCTCAAAATCCAAACGGAAATTGAGTTAGAAATTTGTGACATTATTAGGGTTTTTAGGGTTTTAAGGAAAATGTCCCGATGTTGTGAAAATGGTATACGACCACCTACTTTATTTTTTTTTTAATTTTTTTCTAGGCTCTAGATGACATTTAAAGTGTTTTTCATTAGTATCACTTTCCTCAAAATCCAAACGGAAATTGAGTTAGAAATTTGTGACATTATTAGGGTTTTTAGGGTTTTAAGGAAAATGTCCCGATGTTGTGAAAATGGTATACGACCACCTAGTTTATTTTTTTTCTAGGATCAAAATGACATTTAAAGTGTTTTTCATTTGTATCACTTTCCTCAAAATCCAAACGGAAATTGAGTTAGAAATTTGTGACATTATTAGGGTTTTTAGGGTTTACACGAGATGACATCTCGTGTAACACCACTCGAGTTGCATCTCGAGTGGGTTTATACGAGACTTGTTTCGTGTAAACACACACGAGATGCATCTCGTGTAAACCCACACGAGACACATCTCGTGTGGGTTTACACGAGATACATCAGTAGTCTCAACACCAGCAACTACAACACAACAGCAACAACAACAGCAAAACATCATGTCCTCGGGGGGGGGGGGGGGGGGAGGGGGGTTTTACGAAACACTAGAATAAACTATTGAATCGGGGGGGGGGGGAGGGGGGTTTTACGAAACACTAGAATAAACTATTGAATCGGGAGTGGGATTTAAAACGATAACTAAAATAAAAATACCATCATATTAACAAACTAGTAGAGGTGTCAATAAAAACTAGAATAAAATGTGTCTATTACATTACAATACAATGAAAAGCAAAAATAAAATAAAATCCTAAGGCTGCGGTGGAAGTCCTAAAATCTCACCGGTCCGTCTAAGACCAACTAGCCAGTGCTCGGGGGCACTGGGATCCGACAAAAATGGAAGTATGATAGCTCGCAACTCCGCAATCCCTGCGACAGAAGGCTGCGGTGGAACATCAGGTGGGGGAGGTGGAATGTCACCGGGTGGATCGTGTATCGGATTAGCTATCCGAACATGACTCCTAGCCCTAAACCAAGACATATAATCTGGAGTCACGAAGGGAACAGCCACGGGATGATCTCCAGTAAATAGTGGCCCCCAACGGACATCGGCCCTAAACTTCGCCATGCCAAAAGCCACCCACTCCTGCCAAACCTGATCTCCGTCACCGTAACGCTTCTGGTACCCCTTCTGACCCTTTGCCAAAACGCATAACTCGGTCGCCATGGGGGGCAGTCTGGGGATCCTCTGTTGGTACCCGAACTGCCTAGTCACACGATCAGGCATATACGCCTCTGTGATGTCACAAAAGCGTATAACACCCCTGTAGTATGAAACAGGCAGTATCGCGTCCGACCCGGTCCCATAAGGAGTCCAAATAACCTGTGAGTAGACATTGTTAGGCAAAGTCAACAGAATATCGGAAGGAACGACACAAAAACGTATAATAGTTTTAATATGAATAATTCACACTGTCAGCCCCCATCCTGTCAAGAATGCGGCGATACTGCATAAGATGATCGAACGTCCTCCCAGCCGAATCATCACGAGACCATCTACGGGCTCTCGGCTGCCCCTGCTGCCAATGGGGGTCAGTAACTCGCCGAAAACCCGGAAAGTACTCGTATATCCAGGCCTGAGATGTATGTAAAAAAGTATTAAATACTACTCAAATGCAACATTTAATAACAGGGGGGGAGTAGACAGTAAAAAGATAGTGAATAGAGTAAGATGTACCTCTAGGAGAGCCGCACAACCGCCCATCTGCTTGCATCCGGATCTGGACGCCTTCCCCAACTCTCGGTACATATATGCCAAAGTGGCTGATCCCCAGGAAAGAGTGGGGAGGCTGGCTAGATCCATGCACAGGGGCAGGTAGGCTGCGGGCACCTTATCCCCGCTCTTGTCCACGAACATCGTGCAACCCAATAGGTGCAGGATATACGCGGATGCACGATGGGCATCTGTCATGCCGCCTCTACGCTGAGTAAATAGACGCCTGACATCCCTCAATAAATAACCAGTGCCGCTCAACTGGAGGTGTCTAGAGATGCCAGATACGTCAGGCGCTGGATCCGTATAGCGAACAACTCCACCATCAATCCTGATACCTGTAAATTGAAGATGCAATAACACATTTTAGTATAAGAGATGAATGTAGACAGTTCATATAATATATGTAGACAGTTATATAATTGTGAATGGAGTATCGAAGCGATGTTATAAAAACATACCCAGGATATGAAAACTGTCATGTAAAGTAATCGTCATCTCCCCCCACGGCATGTGGAACGAGTTAGTCTCAGGAGACCACCGTTCCAAAAATGCCGTTAGGAGGGCATGGTTAGGCCTATGAATGACGGAATCATGCAGATGCTGGAGGCCAGATGCATCTACGAGGGCCAGCCAGGCTCTATCAGCAACCGGCTGCTCATCACGCTTGAACCTGTTCATTCGAAACAAAAAATATTATCAGTACTCAAGAAAAGCAGCATAGGATGATAATTAATGGAATATTTAGAGTGTGTGGTATAAATAACTTCAATATTTAAAACATTTCACATTAATGCTAAGCTTACTGTGCAAGATGCGTGAGTCTCGTATGGAAAGTCACCAATCCCTCAGTAGTAGAGTCACCCCAAATCTGTCTGGCTCGGTGGTCACCGAACCCGTACATCAGTGAAACATCCTCTGGCCCACCACCGGGGTCCCTCTGAAGCTGCCATGATGGTGGCGCATCCTGACCCCGCCTCCTCCCGTGTCTCAGAGGTCTAGGCGGCTCTACTACATCATCATCCTCATCATCCTCCTCCTCCTGCACCCCCACCTCCACCTCCTCCTCCTCCTCCTCATCATCCTGCCCCCCCCTCCTGCCCCTCCCCATCCTCCTCCCCATCATCACTATCACTCTCCTCCTCCCCATCATCACTATCACTCTCCTCCTCCCCATCATCACTATCCTCCTCCTCCTCCTCACTATCCCCATCGACCGCCGCCTCCTCCTCCTGAACATCATCAGCTGCTGCCGCCTCCTCCTCCCTATCCTCCTGCTCATCATCAGCTGTGGCATCCTCGTCATTCCGAGCCTTGCTCCGGTTTTCTCCTCTCTCCAAACGCTCTTCAGCCTTCCTCTTTCTAGCTGAAACGGTCATAGGATCACGTGCCTACAAAAAACACAAATAAGAGACAATACATTAGCGACAGTTACAGTAGATTAAATAAATGAACACAATGCTGACTGATAATTCACAATATTCAGAAGGATCCATCTCGTGTAACACCACTCGAGATGCATCTCGAGTGGGTTTACACGAGATGACATCTCGTGTAACACCACTCGAGATGCATCTCGAGTGGGTTTATACGAGATGACATCTCGTGTAACACACCCGAGATGCATCTCGAGTGGTGTTACACGAGACACACCAATTTCAATTTCAGAAAATACAACGTACTTTGGGAATATAGAAATGTAAAATAAGGTTAAAAATTGCTTACCTTTTTCACAGGCGCTGTAGACGAGCTAGTACCGGCGGCGATGTGGGCGGCGGTTGTGGCGGCGGCGGTCTTGGGTATTTTAAGTTTCACCATTTCAATTTCGAAAGTTTTTTTTTTTTTTTTTACTGTGAGAGAGAGAGGTGAGAGAGAAGAACAGAACAGAGCGAGCGAGAGAGAAAGACGACGGCGACGGTGAGCGACGACGGTGAGAGAGACGTTAGAGAGACCGTTCGTTTCTTTCGTCGTTTCAAACCGAGAGAGAGAGAGAGGGGGTTAGGGAGCGAACGTGAGGGAGAGTGAAATTGAAAAAATATATATATATATATATAGGGGTACTTTGGTAATTTAATGGGGCTGTGGAAATAATGGGCTGTGTATATAAACCAATCCTTGTAAATTCTACTTTAAAATTTCATCAGAATTACTACTCCATTAATTGTCACCACACATTTATAATTAAATTAACAACACAACTTTTCCCTTTTTTCACCTTACTACACGTTTCATCACTACCTCTTTATTTCTATTTTAATGACTTCATTCTCCATCAATTCTCTCTCATCCATAACCGATAAGGCAAAAAGCATATTTTGGTCACTGAACTTTACATCAATTTCCAATGTTCTCACTAAACTTTATTTTTCTCAAATGTTCTCATTGAACTTTTTCAATTTTTCCAATGTGCTCACTACATCTGTAATTTTGCTAAATTTTTTTGATAGATGTGACCTCACTTGACCAATTTCACTAAAAACTTAATGGAAATTAGACACTAAAACTATTTCTCATAATGAAGGATATAAAGCAAAATGTTTATTTACATAAACCACCCTTCTCCCTTATTAAATCACCACACCCCAAAAAAAAAATAAAATAGCAACAACCTTTCTTCTTAACTAGTTTAACACCCGTGCGTTAAACGCACGATCAAAATCTTTTGACAAATAACATAAATTAAATCAATATAATCATTATAAATATCTCATTTTATTTTCATAACTAATATTAAATATATATAATTATCTCATTTTTGAGTAATCAAATACTCCATCAACAACTCTATTTTTTTTTTGTCAATTTGTGTCTATTAGAATAGTCTTTGTTGTATAATCTTTCAAAGTAATACTCCGGATTTTCTGACTAATATTATAAAAGTGTTTTTTTAATAATTATCTTATATATTTTTCTTAGATTAATCTTTTGAAGTTGTAAGAAAAACATTTATTTATTGATTTAGCAATAGAAAACTAATTTATTACCAAAAAAAAAATCAACTTAAATTTTCAATGTAAATTAATTATCTCAGTTTTTAAAACTTCATTCCCAATTTCCCATACATTTTATTTATCAATTTTTTTTATTTGTGAAAGTTCACCTAAATAACACTCATTGAAACTTAAACCTATATCACTCTTTAAAAGATGGTTCAATAAGGCATTAAAATCTCAATTTTTGTTTAATTCTTTTTTGGAGGTTTTATTAAGATATAAATTATCAATAATAAACTCAATAGTTGTGTCAAAAAATTAGGTAGTTCAGATTTAAAGCATTTAAATTGAATAGTAAAAAGGAAAAAAAGAAAAAAGAAAAGAAAAGAATGAGAAATGAAGTCTATTGAAAATAAGAGAAGCTTATGCCAATACGTTGCCGTTTTTAAGTTTTCAACAATTTTATTTTACTTCTTTCAAGATGATTGTTCATATTAATTGAGTTTTGTTTAATATATATATATTTTTTATCACGAAAATTAAAAATTTAACTTTCATATATTTAAAACAATTTTTTCCAGTTATATCTAAGGCAGTAGGTAGGAAAGTATATATAAGAAATAATTATTTATTATTTTGAGCACAATATCCATGGTATAGATAAAAATTGATTATTTAATTATCCACCTTTTAATTAACCGAGCTATAAATCTAGCACTTCAATCTATATCTATATCTATATCTATATCTATATATATATAAAGAGAGGATAGCCTCTAAATATAGAAAACCTGATTTTTCCCGCCAAAAGTGCTCTTTCTAAAAATAAACTATGTTGAATATAGTATTAATTTGTTATTTATGTCAAAAATGCGTTGGGGGATGAATGTGCAAATAAAGAGTCAATTTTCAAAACCTTCAGTCTTCCATCTTTATGACCCTGTGTCATGTCTAACCCTTTTTCTTCTCCCTATTCATATTCAACAAGATTAAAATCCAAGGGAAGGGATACATCCACTCTATCTCTTAAATCAGTTGACATTTGTTAGGCAACAAGGTAAAAAGCTCACCAGTTAACACGATCAATTTCTCATCTATCTATGGCGTCCTCGAAGAGGATTTTAATCTAACCAATGAAATTGTTTCCAGATTTTTATGTAGCATGTTTCGTTATTATTATTGTGCCCCATGACATATCTATGGAATTATGAGACATATTTGTCCCCTTTTTTTGTGCGGATGGAGGTTTTATGTGCATCCGATCATCTAATTTGGTGATGTGATTCTTTAGTTGATGATGGTTTGGTATCTAATTCTCTGATTTGTTGTTTCATTTGTTTGTTTTGGTGCTGTAGTTGGGATATGTTAGGTTATCTATGTATCTTCATGTCAATTTTATGAATTCTATCAGTAATTTGATTTTCTACTAATTTAATGAGTTTGACATGAAAGAGCTATTGTGCTTCGTTTCCGTGCTTTTTTTGCCCCTTTCATTTTTCAATTTCATTATCTTCTTATCTCTACTCTTTTAGGGTTCCTCCTAGCTATTATCTTACCCATCCCCTTTTTTTGCATTCAGGGCTTTTCCGGAAGTGAGTGAGTGAGCCACCAAACTATTACACGATTTGTTTTCGATTAAAACTTGGGGCAGTTGCTTTGTTAGAACTCTCAATTCATTGAAGTTCCGTACCGTATTTTGTTTCCCGCTGATGAATCTGCTCTCTAGCAGAATAGATTGACTCTTCCGGCAAATATCAAGTGTGTGGGAATCCTTGAGGATTATGGATATTGGAGAAGTTCATGCTCCGGTTTTAAAACAAACCGCCTCAAATTCCATTATTCCTGTTTACTTGATTAATGGGACAAACAACATGCAACTGAGAGACATCGTACTGCATGTAGCTGTGACACATTTTTGTAACGATTAAGGCATTATCCAAAGGTTATAACTGAATTTAATGCTACTGTAGTAAGTTGTACTACAATGCTAGCATTCTATTTAAAAATGCCTTATAATCTGTTATTTTGATGAACAGACATCAGTTTATAATTTTCTTTTTCTTTGAAACTTTTTGTAATTAAATATTTTTGGAATGTAAGAAATGATTTCTCTAATCCATCAGTATTCAGTATGAATGTTTTCAATGTTGAAGATGATTCCGAGTTGCACCGCTGAAGAGATGTTGTATGTTAAATTAAGTTTGGACCAAAAGTTTTTTTTTTTTTTTTGAAAGAAGTTTGGACCAAAAGTTGAACAGTTTGCTTTGTGTTATATTGTCTGACTCAAATAAAAATTAAGTCTAAAAATATGATTATCCTTATGGGAGAGGGAGTCTATAAATTCTTTGTTTTTATTTAATCTTTTTGTTTTATTTCCATGTCATTACCGTGAGAAGTAATGTAAATCATATACTGTATTGACATTTAGTATATTTCAAATGCATTAAACGAACGGACAAAATAAACCAAAATTTGTAAGTACTCTTGCTTTCAAAATAAACCAAAATTTGTTTACAGAAGTCTTTTAGGTTGTAGAAGCTAAAACGAACGGACAAATGGTTGCGGAAGTAATGACTGAGTTTTTTTTTTTTTTTTTTAAAGAAAAAAAAAAACGGAGCTATCATTATTGTAGGAAGGAGTATATATCTTGATTTTTTTTTCTCAAAGAAATTGTAGGTTGGGAGTCAAATTTGAAGGCTTTAGAAGGGGAAATGATTAAGAGAGCAGAGAGTTAAGCTTACTCAGGAGAGAAGGAAAGCGGATTTTAAGGCTTGAAAAAAAGGACATTAGCGAGGTGAAATATAAAATAAAAAATAAACAGAGGAATGACTTTGCTAATTTTCGTCAAAAAGGTGAAAAATAAAATAAAAAATAAACAGAGGAATGACTTTGCTTCGAATGTTGTAGTTGTAATTTGTGCAGTCTACCTTTCTTGCACAATCATAATCAAAAGAATTGAAAAATGGGATGTGAGCAGAATTAGATGTTAATAAATTGAAGAGAAAGTAAGAACAAAAGAGTGAGTATTAAAAATTAAAGAGTTAAAGAGAGGGGGAAGTAATCGTGATAGTACATGAATTTGTGGGGGCGCCATTTCAAAATAGGGGTAATGACAATTTAGGGTCTAAAGTTTAAAAGGTGTGTGCTAATAGGGGTCTGATGTATCAATTTTGTCAATTTAGGGTCCAAAGTTGACAACGTTAATCAATTAAGGGTTTTTGGACTAAATTGTAAAGAAAATCCAGTTAAGTAACAGAAGCACTTAAGTGAAGTTTGTTTTGGATGTTCGTCTAGGCTTTGTGTCATTTCACACATCCCTTATACAGTAGAATCTAAATTATCATTTACTCTTATTATTATTTTTTCGAATAATTTTAATTAATTTTAAAAATACTAATAAATCAAAAAAAGCAAATAAAAATTAAAGTTTTTTAATTTTTTTTGGAAACACAAAAAATGAAGTTATACACAAGGAAAATTATTAATAAATTTATAAATAATTTTATGAAAAAATAAAATAATTAGAATACTAATATTAATAATGAACAATAGTAACCACCACCACAAAAAAAAAAAATTGTCTGATCCCCACCTTTCTTCTTTTATAAAAAAATTAAGTGTTTTTTTAATATATTTTTTTTACACTTTTTTATTTTTAAAAATTTTACATTTTATTTTATAGTGATTCTAAATGAAAAAAAATATATTTTATTTCTTGAAAAAGCATTTTAATAATGTTTTAATTATTAGTTAATTTAATATAAGAAAATAAAATTTAATATTTCAAAAAAAATTATTAATTTTCTTTGTCTGAAATGACGATATAACCATCCAAATATTCAAAACAAATTCCAGTTAAGTCCACGGGCAAAACATGTTTGACTTAACTGGATTCTGTTAACATAATCGTTAAAAAACCCTAACCTGCACAACTTTTGCAACTTTGGACCCTAAATTGACAAAATTGATACATAACACCCCCATTGACACACACCCCCTAAACTTTGGACCTTAAATTGTCATTTCCCCTTCAAAATATTCTAAGTTTGAGTTTAATAAACTATAAATTTTCAGCTATTGTAAAGAAACTCTATCACATGATGCTTTAATTTTGTTGTAAAATACAGAGTTGCATGAATGTTTTTCTTAATTTTTATTTTTTGAAAATATATTATTTTAATTTTGTTTTATTGATTTTTTAATGTGTGCCATAAGGGCACATGTTAAGCGATTTAAATAAAAAATTCAACAAATTTATATGCATCCATAAATGTATAACTTTACATATATATAAAAAAATATATTTCTATTACGTGTATAAGAAGATTTTACAAGAAAAGAAATAATATACGTGTGGTAGAAGATGAAAAGAGAGAATGAGCGGGGTAAATAGTACTGTTCGTTGAATAAATTGAGTAGTGAAAGTGAAAAGAGAGAATGTGTGGGGGTGAAATGGTGGGGGTGAGTTGAATATGAATATATTAAAATATTTTCATTTTGGGCAGTCTCATTGTGGTGGAACGGACCAAAAGAGAAAGAAGTCTCGCTTTTGCTAGGACGAAAAGAGTATAACCTTATAATATTTATATAAGTGAAATTATAAAAAACATTCTAACAATATCTTTTTGGTAGAAAATTTTAGTGCAATTTTTGCACCAAACTGTTAGCGCTGCTCTAATAAATAAATGTCTTTTTTTGTTTTAACGATGTCTCAAGCCAAGAGTTAATGAAAGGAGATCAAGCCCTAGATTTCATAATTATAGTGCAATTTTTTGTTTATATTTTGGATTATGATTTAGTAAAATATTTTAAGTATTATTTGGCGTTGTGGATCGTTGTCGTTTAAAATTTTGTGAAAACCCTAATTACATAATTTGAGATTGATTTTTGATTTTATGAAAAACAAGAATTGAACTTTAGGTTTAGTTTTGGTTGATATATATGATACTAAGTTGGTTAGGGATTGAATTAATATCTGAAATTGCACTATTCGCGTTTGTCAAATATTTTTTTTTCCTTATTCACTTGAGTGTTGTTTGGGATTGAATAAGTAAGAATGTACTCCCTATGTCCCGAAAGATAGTCACATTTTTGGCTTATTCACTTGATTGTTGTTTGGGATTGAATAAGTAAGAATGAACTTTGATCAAACATTGGTGTCAATATAATCATCACAATAAAATTCTAAAATGTGTTATTGATAAATCACTTAATGATTAATCAATTACAACTTTTAGAATTTCACTAAAATGATTAGATCGACACCCATTTTAGGTCAAAGCAGTGTTCTAAAAGACTCCCGTCTAGGCCGCCTAGGCGCTAGGCGTTCATGAAGCCCCTAAGTCCCGCCTAAGATATTATAACTATTTCTGAATTCTCGGCTCCGCCTAAGTCCGCTTAAACCCGCCCTAGGCGCTAGGCCCTGCTGCGGCGCCTAGCGCTTTTTAGAACCTTGGGTCAAAGTTTATTTTTGTTGATCATAAAAAGTCAAAATGTGACTATCTTTCTTGGACAGATGGAGTATCATATTACTATTTAAAATGAAACCTTCTTATATACTCCCTCCGTCCTACTTGAGTTAGAATAAATTTTCATTTTGGGCGTTCCATTCGAGTTAGGACAATCCAAAAAATGGAAGTGTTTTATTTAATGGAACGCACATTAACACTCACTACAACTTTTCACTCATTATTCTCTACCCCACTTTCTCTCTCCTACTTCACTTTTAATACTTACAAGTTACAACACCTACTCTACTAACATATTTTTCTTAATCCCCGTACCCAACTCAAAAATCCCAATTCAGACGAGACAAAGGGAGTATTAGTTTGATATTGTTTGTTTGTTTTTTTTTTTTTTTTTTGGGATCAAAATCACATCTTGAAATAAGAAGGACCCCCAGTCAAAAATTTAGCCTAAGGCCACAAATTTTACAAAGTCGGTCTTGTAGATATAAGTATGTATATGTATATGTATATTATAAACTATGATTTTCGTTAGTTATATCTTCAATTGTTTTATATAATAAGAGTTTCATCGTATGGTGTGAATGTATATATATATATATTTTAATATTTTAAAAAAATATTGTTTTATTTTAATATACTCCGTGCATCGCACGGGTGCACTACTAGTTAGTACATATGTAAACAAACTGGTCCGAATTCCATGGGCCATTATCACCTATTGAGAGGTTTCTAAATTTAGAGGAGGTAGTTTGAGCGGGAAACCCTTTTAGAAAGGGGCTTTATTTACTTCACTCATTACTAGTGAACCACCCGTGCGATGCACGGGCCAATATTTTGTTGAATTACTAAAGACGTAAACGATAATTATTTCATAGTATGATATGTTTGTGTTGAATGACAGTGTATTAGAAGGAGGAGATAATGGAAATGGAAAAAACATCCTTCAATTCGAATTATTCTTCATCCCATAACCCTAACCCCACTCACTTTCCCCTTATCCGTCACCCCCTCCCCCTCCTCCACCCCAGTTACTTTCCTCTAATTGAAAAGTCAACCCAGCTGATACATTATTTTATGCGACCCCCACCCATGTACTACCAAGCAAAGAAAGCTCTACTGTCTAAAGCTAGTGAACAGAAGAAACCAAAGTTGCAATGGTTACAATACATAATCCATTGTATATATCAACAAAATATTCTTCCCAGTAGGATCTAAAAGTCTTGGCAAATTTGCAAACCATTTTTCACATATAAAATACAAAAGTACCTATAAATTCAGTGCTTTCTCCAGTCCACCATTCTCCTTCTTGCTGTCACCACCATCCTGCCACTTTTGATATATTGCACCACTACAACTGCCTTCTTTCCTTGGTTGAAGGATCTTCACTGACCTCTTCAGCTTCTCCTCCAATGCCTTGGTGTCAATTACTCTTTTTTACTTTCAACAAATCCTTTTGCTTATCCATTGCATCTCCATGTACCTTGTTCATGTTCAATTAAGAAATACAGTAATCTAATTAAGTTCACTGAATCAGAAATTCCTCAAATCACCAAATTAACAAACAGGATTATAAACATGTTACTACATTGAAGTGAAAATAACAAATAGATGAAGTCCGCATTTAATTACTACGGGAAATCAAAAATTAAATATCAATTTCCTTCAACATTCCCAATACCATTACAGTAGATCAAAAATTCAATTTCATTGATATACAAATTAATACATAGCATGCAACAGTATACGTTTGCACATACAATCATTCCGCTTAATTGTCTACATCCAATAGAAAAATGATCAGAAAGTCAACTTCATTGGCTGACATTCGTCCAAAACAGCGTAGAAAGCAAAATCCGAAACAGAACAGTTACCTGTGCTGCATTAATAGGCAAGTGAAAAGGCGAAACCTTTGAAAAACAATATGCATTCCCATAGCATCGTGCTATTTCATTCCTGTAAATGAAGATAGCCTAGCGCAGCCAACAGAAGTTCAATGATCGTTTTGAAGAACAAAAAACACAAACCACCATGGATTTTAGTTGATGCTTTCAAAATGCAATCAGATGGGCAAGGATGCTAGTCATTAGATACTTCAAAATAGGATGCATCCTGAAATGAATTAAGTAAGATAGGATAACGGATAATAGTGTGTACACAAAGGAAAGGGAACCGTGGGAAGAGAAAACGAATAGTGTTGCAAGCGAATACAGAAGTATACTGCTCGATGCTAAATTTAACTGCACCAATTATCCCTAATGTCATGCTAAAAGAACAAGAACAAAACCAGTAAATTCATAAACAAACCGATTCACTTCTAATGCATCTCCATGAGATTTGTGTACCGTTAATTTTAAAGTTTTAAAATAAAGGAGAACGAAATAACAATGATGCAGACAAAAAGAGTAACAACATACAAAGAGAGTACCAAATGGCAGAAGTAACATTTGTTTCCACCGGGCAGGAGGAGATTTTTTCTATGAGAAGAATATAAAAATTTGATAAAACGAAATAAAAAAGAACGTCAATGAACCAATTCCAATTCGAAAACTCTAGCCTTATCAACGACACCACAGATTGAGCCTGTATTTCTATGAAGTCTATATATGCATGTACAAACAAAGAATATTGGACTAACTGGCAGAAGAAATGGAATAAAAAAAAAATAATACAGTAAATTAAACTACTTAAATTAAAGAAATCATATAACAAATTGAAATAAAAAATGAAATAGAGAGAGAGAGAGAGTTACCTGCGAATTGCCGGCGAGAGGAGGAGAGTAGACCCTTGGGATGAGGCCGGAGGGTAAAGATGGAGTATTTTTTTTGTCGCACTCCCTGTCGGAGCTTCACCACTGGCTGAGATGGGCTACCCTGCCGCTCAGTCGCTCAACTTCCAGTCTTCTTCTCCGTAGTTCTCTGCCTGGTAGTTCACCCCTTCTCTGTCGCTGCTCGACTGCAATGAAGAACAGAGAGAGGTGGCGTTGAGAGATTGAGGGAACGGAGAGGAGATTTTAGAAACCGCCTCATCACATCCATAGGATCTGAGCTCTAAAAATTAATCTAGCGGCGAGTGTTAAAATGGAAAAATAATCGTTTAGTCACAGCCATTAGATTAGGTGGTTATGAGTTAATCTCAGCCACTCTTTGTCTATTTTTAAGAAGCAGTTAAAACCATTGTGTTTTGTATTATATATTAAAAGATGTCCATTATTAAAAGCATGAAAATCTCGAGGAAAGCTTGATTTATACTCGCTTTAGTGTAAAACATGTTTTTATCTCTTATTGTGAAACATGTGTTTCATAAGATGGACTCATTAGAAGCTGCTCACTATCTCAAAGTTCATCAAAATAGAATAGTAGACAATTATTCACTACATAGCATTTCTGAATTCTCATTACCAAATAGCAGGTGACTTAACAAACAGTAGGTGACTCCATTGCTATACATAAACACGCTATTTGCGCAGCAAATTGTTTGTCAACTGGCACAAAAAGATCAGTAGGAAGCAAATTGTTCCAGTTTATCCCCCCCCCCCCCCACCCCTTGGTTTCGAGAATCATTTATCTAAAAACAGCCATACTTGTGAGAAAAAAGCAAAGTAAATTGTTCCTCCTCTAACCCCTGTCGACCCAACCCTTTTTCCTCAACTCCACCCCACCCCTTCTCTCTTTCTCGAAACCCCCAATCCTCCCACTGGCCTGTATTTATTCATCTTCCAATAGAAAAAAAGGAACTAAAATTTCCTTTTAGGAGTTGATACTGGTAAAACAGAAGTATACTGCTCGATGCTAAATTTAATTGCACCAATTCTCCCTAATGATATCATGTGAGGATGAGAGGCTACATGCAAAACATATTCATCTGTGTATATCCTTAATTGAACTTTAGTACTAAAGATTTTAATCAAATCACACCCGAAACTGAAAGTCTGCTACACCCAAGGAGTAATATCCTTCCATTCCTTTCTATTTTCCACTAATGCAAGCAAAGGAGTAGGAATGAAAAATAAGTCACTGTTGACATAATTCATAAGTACAATCCTAATCTACGTTACCAAATTGGGTGGGGGTGGTTCATGTGTCATAAAGACATTAATCAAGTCACACGCAGGAATGCTACACCCAAAGATTAATGTCCTTTTCCTTAACTGAAAAACTTGAGGCATGTCAGTCCTGTTGAAAATCAATGTTTTTCAAAACATGGCGTATGAATTAATAATCAAGAATTAAAGATCAAAAGAGAAAAATAACCTAAAAACACCCATCCCAATAATGTTAAAGGAAGCGGCCCTTACACCTCGTTAGTCCTTGGCCGATAGATCATCGACAGTCTTTTGTGTGGCTGAAAGAAAAAGGAAAACAATATTTAAACTCACACACAACAATAAGAAATACTATATCAATAACAATGGAGCAGCATATATACCGATAATGAAGTGGACAGTTGGCATCAGACCCTCAACAATTTCAAATCTGTCATTGATGACCTGAAAGTTTTCAAGGTGAAATGTATAAGCTAAGCTAAACTAAACAGATTCAGTTCCGACTTATAAGCAAACAAAAGAATTGCATGGAGGCAGATAATAACCTTGGCAAGGGGAGCAATTCAGTTGGTCGTGCAGCTAGCGTTGGAAACAATTGATCTTCTGCCTGAGTAGAGAAGCCAAAGTTGTGGATCCTCTTTTTCTTTCCGCATACCCTGGAACACGACAAAAACATACACACAGATATACAAAGAGAGAAAGAAAGAGGGGATTTAATAGACCAGATGAATTATAAGATAGCATCGTGAAATCTTCAAACTAATCTTTAATTAATACTCCCTCCGTCTCAAAATGATCTTCGTACTTTTTCAGCTATTATTGTGAAGTAACTTTGCGCAATAATTTTAGGTTGATTTAATGGTATTAATGAAAATCTAAAACTTTTTATTGATAGTATTGTTGATGGTGTATCAATAATAAATTTTAGATTTTGATTAGGGCAATTAAATTAACCTAAAATTATTGTTCAAATTTCCTTCGATGTAACAACGAAGAAATTATGATTATCATTTTGGGGCGGAAGGAGTATATAATTAATCTACTGTCCACAAACAGAAACAACTAAAAAACACTAATCAATATGCACAAGTTCAAATTAGTTGAAAAACATCAAAATGTAGTGTATGGGTTGGAATCACTATCCTTTCCCAAGAAATTAACTAAAAAAGAAAATAAAAATAGGAGAAAATAACTGACGTGAAGAATTGGAGCAGGAACTTGCAGTCGATTCTCAAATTCAAACTCCTCAAATTAATCAGAAGCCAAACCGGCTCAAAAATTGCATCAATAGAGAGATTACTAAAATTAAGAAATCTCGTAGGAATAAAAGAAAATATTAGCCACTAATGTCTTACATTCCTGATCTTAAAGAAAAAAATAAAAAAAAATGTAACACCCTTTCCCTCCACGTAGTTGACGTCCGCGTCACCACCCACTCCCTCACAACTCAACAAAACAATTACCGCCTCACCACCACCCTCATCTCCCCACTTTTCCAGTACTATCAACCCCAAATCCTGGCTTCTTTAAATCAAATGCAGGGTACCCATAATCTCAATAAACATTAGGACATTGTCTCAAAACATAGCAATCAGAAAATATCTTCTCTTCAAGAGAAAAGCAACTACTAAAAATATTCTATCAAAATCGAAAATAAAAAGTTCGAAATTACCTACTCAGTACCTTCTTGGAGCACCACGGTGGCCACCAAACGGAATAGTCGAGATCGGCGCATGTTTTTACTTACACTTAATCCCGGGCATGTCACTCGTATCAAGAGAATCCGGCGATCTTGTTGCGGAGTCGCTTGGAGACTTGGTTGCTTTTATTATAAATAAATAGAGAATAGAGATATACTAGTGTTACACCGGTGCGATGCACGGCGATAATATTCCCTTATATTGTTATTCACTTTTTTTCAATCAAAAAGTGAATAAATTAACACCAAATTTCCTCCATTTATATTTATCTCTATCTTTACTATATCTTCCCTAATTGAAAAAAAAAACCCGTTTTTATCTATGCACAAAAAATGTAATGTTGCAAGAAATGTTGTTTAATATTTTTCTAAAGGTAAAAAAGTTTTGCAGGAAAAAAGAACATACTAATAATAAAATTAAAGTAGGTTAGCTATATTAGTAATAATTAGAAGTAACAAATATATCCCAACTCAAATTAGTCTTTACCCGCGTCATGATTGCACGAAACCACACTCATTAACCGTATTTACCACATCCAACGCCAGTGCCAAAATTGCTCTATTTTCATAATTGTGCAATTAAGAAAACAAATTAAAATACATTTATATATTGTGGCAAACTTTCTTGAATACAACATTTTCTATGTATGATTGACTGCCCAAGAATTTCCTCACACATTTCTTACATGTCAACAATAGTAACAATATTTACATAATTATTTTTCACTAAAAACACTAAGGCACAAACACACAGTCACACTCACACAGTAGGATTTAACAAACACTTTTCTTCATTGACAAAGGATATTACAAACAACCTTCTGCATAATATAAGGAGATGAGTCACCTAACTTGACACGCCCCAAGTCCCGGGATCCCCTAATAGAACCTCGAACCTGGTGCGCGTAACTAACAAGGAACAAGAAACTAACGGGAAACAGGAACAATACCTGTTAGAAACAAACTGACATGCTATATATACTCAAGAGTAAGGAGCTAAGATAGCTCACCTAGACCAAGAAAATTAAAACCAAACATGGTTACATACAGCGGAAGACATGCCTAGCACATAATCTGGCATCAAGAGATGTCTAGAGACAACAGGTACTACACAAGTCTACCCCAACAAGCCCTGAGCTTAACAACTCATACAACATCGTCCTTACCAAAGTGTAAAAGGACTCTAGTCTCAAACAAGAACATCCTGTGAAGTACGTTCCCAGCTATGTCGAGCCTCACTGCGTACTATCCCCTGCTTTCCTGGGGGGGGGGGGGAAACAAATAAAGGGTGAGATAAATCTCAGTAAGCTATTAACATGCAACTACATGACATTTTATCATGCAATTCAAATAGATACTCAAGTAATCATATATCAAGTATCATCAAGTAACAAGTATAGGAGAGGCTAAGCCAACTCAACAAGTAATCAAGCTCAAGATATGATCAGGTAACAAGTAGTCACGTAGTGTGAGAGGCTAGACCAACTCACCAAGATGCACATAGGCCTATCACGTATCATTACCTGAATCCTTCCTTATTTCTCCCAAGAATACCATTGTTGTCGATGCTTGTATAGCTGATGACAACCACGATCAAGATCAAGAGACTGCTATGCAGTATATAAGAAGACCCGATAACCAGTGTCATTCACTAGAACAAGATTCACGAGGTGTTCACGAGATTAGCATTCAACTTATATCAGGCGTATTTCTCCAATATAGGATGCTAAGCCCTTACTATGGCCGGTAGTAAGGGAAAAAATGACCGAATGCATAGACCCACGATTATCACTTATGCCCCAGCCCTCGCAATAAGCGTGAACCTATACACCCCTCTGAACCAAATAAGCCAGCTGGACTCATACGAGAATGCACAAGTAGATGTTTACTTGAACTACGAGAATAGAACTAAGTCCCATATTAGTGGACCAGTCTTTATGCACCATGTAATCATGTATCATGTGCTCACGAGAATATGCACCATGTAATCCTGTATCATGTGCTCACGAGAATATGCACCATGTAATCATGTATCATGTGCTCACGAGAATACAAGTACACGTACGCAATCATTGCGAAGACAAATCAATCTAACAATGGCACGTAGAGTGTCCATATAACACGGTCAATCCAAGTTAGAGTCTATTAATAACAGACCTCAAACAAGTAGTAGGGTATATCATTCTATATCACTTTGTCACATGCCAAGTTTGCACGTACATATTCATATCACGTTTAACACATTAAAGTGTCTATCACGATACCCTTACTATCAAATAGAGCCCAATACCTTAAACTCTAAATACGTAGTAGAATAGGTCATATCATACCTAGTCACAGTCATATCTCACGTATATGTATCGTTAATAATCGAATACATTTTCCCAACACATATTGTGTTCTGAAGTTATTCTTATTAACTTAAATCGTAGTATTCACGATTATATGAATTATCTTCATATTACACTAGTCCCTATTTTCTTTAGGAACCCATTTCAAGACAAGATATCTTCTTATACTTTATATACTTCATTGAGTATATACACGATTAAACCAATCACTAGCACTTTAGTGTTTGTTCATAACACTTACAATACACACGTATCAAATTCAAGTATGTAGTAGAGTTAATCATTCTCTATCTAGTTCCATATCCCAACTCTTTTGGTTATTCATACCATGTATCAAGTAATCAAGAAGCCACATTCTATCAAGTAAATATATGCAAGCTTTGCATATACACATCAAGGCTCTTTCAAGTTTATTACCATACACATATATTGGTGTCAAGGCATGTACAAGATTTTATAATCTTATTTTCAAGTCTTAATCCAATTATTTGGATGTTCAAGTCATGTACAAGATTTTATTGTCTTATACTTCAAGTTATAACTACAATATTTGGGCATTCAAGCATGTATAAGAGTTATACATTTACTCTTACAAAATCCTAATCCTATTCTTAGGACATTCAAACTCAAGACATTAGTTGGTGCCCCTAAGGTACACAAACATTAACTTCAAGACACATAAAAGAGTTACTACTCTTATACTCAAGTTATCATTTAATTATGATTCAAGTCCACCTTTCATTTGTTCACAAAGGGACTATTTTTCAGTACTAGAGTGTTCTACAACACTCATCTAGGCTATCTAGAGTAGTACCCTAAACCTAGACCAAGAATACTTCGAGTTCACATTAAGTAAATGAGCTATACAACTCATACTTACAAGTTCATAATCCCCTACATAGGATATTCGAGCTCAAGACACTAATTTGGTGCTCTCAAGGTGCACAAACATTGGTTCCAAGACAAGCATAACACCTAAGTACTTGTTCATAGCACTTTCAAGACATAAAGAAGAGTTCTTCCTTTTATACTCAAGTTCTCATTTTAATTTAATGAGTAATCATGTTCAAGACTCACTTCTGATACCCCTAAGGTGTCACAACACTTTCTAGGACATCTTATCTTAAGGCTATATGCCTTAGGAGGGATAAGCTTTCAATTTAATTTAGATTTAAAACACTTTGGTTGGAACAGGGGACCGGGCGGGCGCCTATGGTAGACCGGGCGGGCGCTCATCCAGGGATTTTTGAAACCAAAACTTCTGGCCAAATGGGCGGGCGCTTGGTGCCTAAGTGGGCGGGCGCCTGGTCCAATTTTCAGCAAACTCAATTTCTTTCCCAGGCTTAGAATTCTCCGTCCCAAGCGTAGGAGTAACTTTTACTCACAATTTAACATTACCCAGGACATATAAACATGCTCAAGCATAGATTTCAACTATACTCATCCCATTACTATCATTAATTCAACTGTCCCACAAGTAATATAATAATTCTCTTTTATTCCATTTAAATAATTCACCGTCCCAAAAGTATAAGTACAATTTTATAATATACTAATATACCCATTTAAGGATACTTCCATTCATTTCCCCGTACCACAAATAATGGTACAATTTTTCTAATAATATTTAAATCGAGTTACTATTTTACCGTCTCACGAATAGGAGTATAATTTTTCAATATTTTCTCAAGTCATTTCCCAGGTGAAAGGCTATTCATTCATGTTTATCATATGAATACTCCCTTCGTCCCAAATTTACAAGTATCACAAAAATTACACAAAACACGAAATTGACAAGCACAAGTATTAGGAATAACATATATGCATGTTATTACAAGCAAGGGGGAGCTAATAACTTACCTAATCCGAAATCAAGTTGACCCAAATTAATTTCTGTTCGGCAGGAAATGCTCTACTCACCGCCCTGATCATCTATGCGAAGTCGGATTTTCGAACATAGGCATAATTAAGCGAGAGGAGTCGAGAATAGGGTAAAACTGAACTCCCTTTATGAAACAGAGAGAAAGTACGAGAAGAAACTGATTTTGGGGAATGCTTTCCAGGTAAACCCACAAGATATACATGCCACTTTCAAAGAATTGCAACTAGGCCCCTCAAGTTCTAACTTTGACAAAAAGGCCCCTAAACTTTCAACTTTGACATTTAACCACCTTAATTTTCTAAAGTAGTTAAATAATTAACTCAAATAAAATAGCATATAAATATGCTAGTCAAGAATTTAACAAGCAAGTCAATTTTTTTTTTTTAACAAATAAGTCAAATATTTAACAAGATCAAGGATGGGCGTTACATCCTCCCCACCTTAAAGAAAATTCGTCCTCGAATTTTACTGATCAAGATTATAACATATATAATCAACAAGTAGAACTCAAGAGCATCAAGACTATACACATATACTCACAAATATTTCATGCAATCAAGATGTATCAATTATAACATCGAAACACATAAAGTCAAGCAGACTCGATTAGTCAATCCACTATATTGGTGAAACTTGACATATCCATTAAAAATAATAGAATTGGTCATATCCTCCAGATCACTGTAATACTAGTCAAATCCACTAGGCAATCTCAAATACTGAAGTCGTGGTTATCCATCATTTCAATATTTAAAAATTGACTTCACGTTTATCAATCCATCGAAAAGGTATAGCTCTCGGTGTCAAATAATTAACGATAGAGCTGCCTTCGAAATTCATTAATGAATCGCTAACAAGATCAAGAAAATCTCAAGAACACGCGTACCTTGGTTGTTTCCACTTATAGGTCAACAAAGATGGTTACTTCAGGCATCCACTTCAAAATAGATATATCCTCTATCAAGAAATTTCTCAAGTTGAATCTTCAACTCTTTTAACTCAATCGAGGTCAAGAACATTAATCCAGATGTCAGCACTGTATTCGCACTGTAACAACTCAAGATAATCCAAGTTTCTCATCAAGAATGGATACATCCATCTGGTTTGGTGTAGAAATTCCACTGTCAATCACATAGGTTAAATACCCAGTACAATCTCGATAACACTGTTCGAACTTTCAATGCAGAACATGAATATTATACATAATTATATCATGCTCATAAAAATAGTCAAGCATACTAGCATAGAACTATTCACCATCTATTGTGGCAAACAAGAATGGCATAACATATAGAAAGCCAAATCATAACACGTAAGAGCCAAGCCATAACACGTATCACATCAATGTCCCATCTAGGTAACATGACCAAGTTAACATAGAACGTATAGGGTGTTATCACCCACACTTCTATCAAGCTCTTATACATAACGATATCAAGCATGTAGTCTCTTACTAGACAATACACTTCCACGTAATTCACGAGATAAGGACAAGCATGCATATATAGCACGAAAAAATGTCCACTAGACAAGATAGATACGCCTAAGTCTTTAAAGACTCGCGCTCGCGATTCTCAAACCATCTAATCCAATTGGATCAACACTATCAACACCAGTCCTATGCCTGGTATGACAACAAGTAAAGGAACACTCAACGTCGGAAGCATACCCATAAGCCACCCACGAATGCCGTAGACCCTATCCAGGCTTAGAGCTAACCATAGCTCTGATACCAAACTGACACACCCCAAGTCCCGGGATCCCCTAATAGAACCTCGAACCTGGTGCGCGTAACTAACAAGGAACAAGAAACTAACGGGAAACAAGAACAATACCTGTTAGAAACAAACTGACATGCTATATATACTCAAGAGTAAGGAGCTAAGATAGCTCACAACGAGTTCTAGACCAAGAAAATTAAAACCAAACATGGTTACATACAGCGGAAGACATACCTAGCACATAATCTGACATCAAGAGATGTCTAGAGACAACAAGTACTACACAAGTCTACCCCAACAAGCCCTGAGCTTAACAACTCATACAACATCGTCCTTACCAAAGTGTAAAAGGACTCTAGTCTCAAACAAGAACATCCTGTGAAGTACGTTCCCAGCTATGTCGAGCCTCACTGCGTACTATCCCCTGCTTTCCTGGGGGGGGGAACAAATAAAGGGTGAGATAAATCTAAGTAAGATATTAACATGCAACTACATGACATTTTATCATGCAATTCAAATAGATACTCAAGTAATCATATATCAAGTATCATCAAGTAACAAGTATAGGAGAGGCTAAGCCAACTCAACAAGTAATCAAGCTCAAGATATGATCAGGTAACAAGTAGTCACGTAGTGTGAGAGGCTAGACCAACTCACCAAGATGCACATAGGCCTATGACGTATCATTACCTGAATCCTTCCTTATTTCTCCCAAGAATACCATTGTTGTCGATGCTTGTATAGCTGATGACAACCACGATCAAGATCAAGAGACTGCTATGCAGTATATAAGAAGACCCGGTAACCAGTGTCATTCACAAGAACAAGATTCACAAGGTGTTCACAAGATTAGCATTCAACTTATATCAGGCGTATTGCTCCAATATAGGATGCTAAGCCCTTACTATGGCCGGTAGTAAGGGAAAAACAGACCGAATGCATAGACCCACGATTATCACTTATGCCCCAGCCCTCGTAATAAGCGTGAACCTATACACCCCTCTGAACCAAATAAGCCAGCTGGACTCACACGAGAATGCACAAGTAGATGTTTACTTGAACTACGAGAATAGAACTAAGTCCCATATTAGTGGACCAGTCTTTATGCACCATGTAATCATGTATCATGTGCTCACGAGAATATGCACCATGTAATCCTGTATCATGTGCTCACGATAATATGCACCATGTAATCATGTATCATGTGCTCACGGGGATATGCACCATGTAATCATGTATCATGTGCTCACGAGAATACAAGTACACGTACGCAATCATTGCGAAGACAAATCAATCTAACAATGGCACGTAGAGTGTCCATATAACACGGTCAATCCAAGTTAGAGTCTATTAATAATAGACCTCAAACAAGTAGTAGGGTATATCATTCTATATCACTTTTTCACATGCTAAGTTTACACGTACATATTCATATCACGTTTAACACATTAAAGTGTCTATCACGATACCCTTACTATCAAATAGAGCCCAATACCTTAGACTCTAAATACGTAGTAGAATAGGTCATATCATACCTAGTCACAGTCATATCTCACGTATATGTATCGTTAATAATCGAATACATTTTCCCAACACATATTGTGTTCTGAAGTTATTCTTATTAACTTAAATCGTAGTATTCACGATTATATGAATTATCTTCATATTACACTAGTCCCTATTTTCTTTAGGAACCCATTTCAAAACAAGATATCTTCTTATACTTTATATATTTCATTGAGTATATACACGATTAAACCAATCACTAGCACTTTAGTGTTTGTTCATAACACTTACAATACACACGTATCAAATTCAAGTATGTAGTAGAGTTAATCATTCTCTATCTAGTTCCATATCCCAACTCTTTTGGTTATTCATACCATGTATCAAGTAATCAAGAAGCCACATTCTATCAAGTAAATATATGCAAGCTTTGCATATATACATCAAGACTCTTTCAAGTTTATTACCATACACATATATTGGTGTCAAGGCACGTACAAGATTTTATAATCTTATTTTCAAGTCTTAATCCAATTATTTGGATGTTCAAGTCATGTACAAGATTTTATTGTCTTATACTTCAAGTTATAACTACAATATTTGGGCATTCAAGCATGTATAAGAGTTATACATTTACTCTTACAAAATCCTAATCCTATTCTTAGGACATTCAAACTCAAGACATTAGTTGGTGCCCCTAAGGTACACAAACATTAACTTCAAGACACATAAAAGAGTTACTACTCTTATACTCAAGTTATCATTTAATTATGATTCAAGTCCACCTTTCATTTGTTCACAAAGGGACTATTTTTCAGTACTAGAGTGTTCTACAACACTCATCTAGGCTATCTAGGGTAGTACCCTAAACCTAGACCAAGAATACTTCGAGTTCACATTAAGTAAATGAGCTATACAACTCATACTTACAAGTTCATAATCCCCTACATAGGATATTCGATCTCAAGACACTAATTTGGTGCTCTCAAGGTGCACAAACATTGGTTCCAAGACAAGCATAACGGTAGATACCCCGGGGGAACCACGGCTTGGCTAGAGCGGTGAATTATCCTAGGATGTCTAACTTGTTTTAGAGTCGCCACCTATGATTTGAGGAACATAAGAAAAACCTATTGATTGTAGCCTAAGTTTGATTACGAAAACAGAGATTCTTTGTTTTGAGGTTCGGGGGTTAGATTACGAGATGGGAAGTACCGAAACACCCATCTCGCCTAACTAAAGTTGGTCTTGGTTGATCAAAATCTACATGAATAATAACGTTCTTCTTCTTCTTCTTTAAGTCATGAAAAGGGGGTTTAAAATAGAGTTTGGAATGTAGGAGATAACTCCTTAACCAACCTCAATGAGATGAGGTGATCATTAGAGTCATGTCCCAAAATGATTTGGGTGATTGCACATTTGATTAGAGTAAAAGAGAGAGAGGAGATGAAGTAGAAAAGAAAGGAAAAGATAGACTTTTACCTACAATTTGAAGAACTTCAAATATTACTTGAAGAAATCCTTGGAGAACCTTTAGAAAGTGATTTTGGTATAGTTTTTGTAATTTCAATCTTCGGTCCTTGAAAATGGAGGTAAAGAGAGGTTTTTATAGGTGAAAGAGGGGTGTTTTTGGTGCCAAAACTCAGTCACCAAGAAATCCTTCTCGGGAAAAATCCTGTAAATTAAGCAAGGGAGGGAATCCTGGCCAGAAATCTGTAACTGACGCCCAGAGGCGCGCGATTCCTGCTTTGGGGGCGGGAGGCGCGCGCGCCTGGCTCCTAGTGTCGGAGGCGCGCGACTCAGAGAAGGCAATTTTGACAGAATGGACTAGAAAGTCAGCCCTGTCATTCAGTTTAGTCCCTGTACTTAACGAAGTCAGTCAGGAACTTAACGGAAGTGACAGAAACTAATGAGAAACACTTAAAAATGGGGAGAAATACAAAATCAAATGTGCAATCGGGGTGAGCGGTCCAAGGCGGGGTGTCTACAGAGCCCCTCGGCGACGTGGACTGCAAAGCAAAACGCGTCGACGAAAGTTAAAAACACCCGCCGAGGACATCACCAAGAAAAAGCAAAGACCCGATGAAAGCAGGAATTTGAAATTGTGAGAGATAGTGGTACGCTCCCTGTGTGAGCGGCTTTTGTTGATAGAGGGGGAGGCATGATCCGTTAGGTGAACCTGCCGGCTGAATGTTTTGAATGAGGCCGTTAGTGAACCGGTTTGATGAATCCGTTAGTGAATCCGTTTGATGAATCCGTTAGTGAATCCCTTGGATGAGTCCGTTGGTGAACCCTTGTTGACGAATCCGTTAGTGAATCCGTTTGATGAATCCGTTAGTGAATCCCTTGGATGAGTCTGTTGGTGAACCCTTGTTGACGAATCCGTTAGTGAATCCATTTGATGAATCCGTTAGTGAATCCCTTGGATGAGTCCGTTGGTGAACCCTTGTTGACGAATCCGTTAGTGAATCCGTTTGATGAATCCGTTAGTGAATCCCTTGGATGAGTCCGTTGGTGAACCCTTGTTGACGAATCCGTTAGTGAATCCGTTTGATGAATCCGTTAGTGAATCCCTTGGGTGAGTCCGTTGGTGAACCCTTGTTGACGAATCCGTTAGTGAATCCGTTTTGATGAATCCGTTAGTGAATCCCTTGGATGAGTCCGTTGGTGAACCATTGTTGACGAATCCGTTAGTGAATCCGTTGATGAGGCCGTTAGTGAACCTTTGAGGACGAATCCGTTAGTGAAATCCGTTGATGAAATGTTGCTTTGAAGTCTCGTGCCACTTGGAGTCACACTTGACTTTTTGAATTGTGGGGTGCGGGCACAGTTGGCCGTGACCAGAAAAATGTTCCTGCTGGGGATGAAATGTTGAGATTGACTCTTGAGGGGGGTGTGGCACCCGTGACAGAACTTTAGGGAGTTCGGAATCCGTGGGAGGAAGGCCTACTTTTGAGTGGGAGTTTTTATCCTACTTTCAATTTTTTGACATGCCTTAAGGGCGGACCAGAAGAATGTGTGCCCAACTGGGTGCCCGAGGACAGGGGCTGTGCCTTGATTTAAGCTGGAGATCTCTGACAAGGCCTTTTCTTGAAGTGATTTAGACTTGGGAGGCGCGCGCTTTCCTATGTAGGCTTGGGACGCGTGCGGATTTCATACTGCTGGCGGGTGGCGCGCGCGTCTGGGAGGCGGAATTCCGGGCTTGACATTTGCTGACCAAAAGAGCCCCCAACAGCTATAATATCATCTTCTGTTCGACCACTTGATTCTCACATCTCCTTTCTGCCATTCTTAAACATCATATTATTGCTTAACTTTGCTTGTGATCGATATTTTCCATGGCTTCCAATTCTTTTGCCCTTGATGCCAAGGTTGTTAGTGAGTATGAAAAGGACTTGGGCACTTTTGTGTTTTCTTTCAAGACCCATCCCAAGAAAGCTTTCATCAAAGACTTCGGGTTCCGGATTCTTTTCACTTTGCGGACGTTGAAGCCGGATTGGAATTTGTTGAGAGCTGCCGCGGCTTTCTGGGATTGTGACAGCCATACCTTCAAATTTTCGGCTAATGAAATGGTGCCGACTGTTGATGATTTCGGGGCCATTCTCGGCATGCCTTTGGCCGGTCGGATTGCTGTCCCTAAATATCACCGTGGTGCCATTGACTCTTGGGTTGAGTTACTGAATCTCCCTGTTGAGGACGTGAGGAAGATGTTGCACGGTATTGTGGTCGACATAACTGAGTTGCCGATGTTCTTCAGTTTACACTCGGAGGATCCGGTGGTTCAATCTTTCAAGAGGAATGCCATGGCCGCTTGTCTCTTTAGTGAAGTACTGTTTGTTGCACCCTTAGGGACTGCGGATGCGCATTTGGCTGAGATTATTTTGCAAGCCAAGGAGCAACAATTTAGTATAATCCCTCTTATCGTAGGGGAGACGTTGCACGGCCTTGATGAGTTACATAGGATGGGTAAGATGTGTCGGGGAAGCCCTTTGCTCTTGACCATATGGCTCCGGGAACACTTCAAGATTTATTCCCCGGATGGTGATTTGTCTCCCTTTGCTGTTCATAGGAGGAAGCTGTTGACCCGGGATTTATCTGAAGATGGTTGGAAGAAATTCTTTGCCTCTCGGGTGACCGTTGATATTGAGTGGTGTCCTTATTCTTGGGGTCTTCATCCTTTTGTAGAGTGGACTCTTGGTTTTCAGCACGTGGTTGTACCCGGTTTGAGAGATTCTTCATTTTACCAGCCAGAGCGGGTTCTGCGGCAGTTCGGTCGCCAACAGACCATTCCTTTCCCGAGGGACGGAATGCTTCGTCCAGTTGCTTACATGGGTCCTGACTTCTCGAGTGAGCTTCAGTCGGCTTGGGGAGATGACCGCAACCGTTGGGCTTTTGCTCCTCTGCATCGGGGAGTGTCTTCCTTCCCGAGAGCTACTTGGATTATTTTTTTGGCACCCTTTACCGTGGCATCACTTGGGTTGACGTGCTTCGTGCCGAGTTGTTGGGAAAGGGTTTTGAGCCTAGCAGCACTTTGAGATATAGGGAGGCTGCTGCTGATTCGAGTAACATTCTCGCTGACCCTTTCGGTACTCCTTTGGATGACTTTTATGCTAGGAGACGTGTTGCAACACAGAGGGTTTCGGTGCGTATTAGTGCTCCTTTGTTACCCAAGAAGAAAAGGATTGAGAGACGATCGGGTGGTCCTTTGGAAGCTAAGAGAAAATTGGATTTTTCTTAGTACCCTAAGAGATTGCAATTAGACCACTTTGTTTTAGGATTTAATATTTTGATGTCTTTTGTTGCTCAATAAATCCGTTGTAATGGCTCGAATAATTCATTGAATGAATAAGAATTGCATTTTGTTATTTGAAGTGAATTGGGTATTTTTGATATGTTTTAGACCGCACCCGAAGGTTGCCTACGTTCCTCCAGTTGGGAGGCTCAGGTCTTCGTAGTTCAAACAAACAAAGACCATTTTTTTTAATTTTTTTTTTATTTTTTTTGTGCACCCTGTTTTTTGCCTAGACCGCCCTTTCGGGTTTTCAATCTAGCGGGCTTCTTTTTTGCACGTGCTCTAATTTTTGCCTAGGCCGCCCTTGCGGGTTTTCAACCTAGCGAGCGATTTTTTTTTTTTTTTTTTTTTTATGGTCTTTGTTTATTAAGCGTAGAACCTCTTGAGCTTGTCGAGGTTGACCTCCTTTGGCAGCTGGTCACCATCTAAATCCACGAGCCGGACTGCACCACCGCTTAGTATCTTTTTGACCACGTACGGACCGATCCATCGGGGTCCCCATTTCCCCAGGGGATTCATGGCATTAGGAGGATGTTGTCTTAAGACCAAATCTCCCACATTGATGTTTCGAGGCTTCACCTTTTTGTTGAAAGCTCTTGCCATCCTTTGCTGATACGCCCTTGTGCGTTCGAGTACTCTTAACCTTTTCTCGTCGAGCAAGGCTAGTTGTTCATATCGACTTTGCATCCAGTCGACCTCGTTGACTTGACTCTCGAGGAGGACCCGTAGAGATGGGACTTCAAGTTCGATAGGGAGTACGGCTTCAGAACCATAGGCTAATGCATAGGGAGTTTCTCCTGTCGCAGACCGTATTGATGTGCGGTAGCCCCACAATGCTAGAGGTAGCTTCTCGGGCCAATCCCTTCCTGTTGAGGCCATTTTCTTGACGATGGTATCGATGGTTTTATTTGCTGCTTCGACCGCGCCATTTGCTTGGGGACGGTAAGGAGATGACTTGTGCTTGGTGATCTTGTATTCTACCAAAAGTGCATCCATTTCTTTCTCAAAGTGAGAGCCGTTGTCGGAAATGATATCATGAGGCACGCCGTATCGGCACATGATGTTAATTTTTACAAATTCGGCCACTTTCTTTGCGTTGAGGGTTCGATAGGCTTGTGCTTCGACCCACTTTGTGAAGTAGTCGACTGCCACTAGGACGAATGACTGCCCATTTCTCCCGGCAGGATGAACTTTACCGATGATGTCTATCCCCCAACAAGAGAAAGGCCAAGGTGTGACCATGTTGTAAAGTTGCGAGGGTGGAGCATGTTCTAGATTAGCGTGGAATTGGCACTTAGCACACCTTTTGACTTTCTCGATACAGTCTCGTTCCATAGTGCTCCAATAGTAACCAATGCGGAGTATCTTCTTGACTAGCATAAACCAATTCATGTGGGGTCCACACTCTCCTTCGTGCACTTCACACATTATTTCTTGAGCTTCGGCCTCATTGGCGCATAAGAGATTGATCCCGTCGTGGTGCCTTTTATAGACTCGGTCCCCAATCAGTACGTACCGAGAGGCTAACCTTTGCAGAGCTGCTTGAGACTTCTTATTGATATTCTCGGGATAAGTGCCATCTTTGAGGAAATTCATGATATCCGAATACCACGGAGAGTTTGTTTGAACCTCGTTGATCTCGATACTCATGCAATATGCCGGACTGTTCCTTCGGGCAATTTTGAAAGGCTTCACCATTTTCCCTTTGGGCATTTCGACTAATGAAGCTATGGTGGCCAGTGCATCGGCGAAGCGATTTTTATCCCTTGGCAGGTAGTTGAAAGTGATCTCTTGGAATTGTTCAACCAGTTCTTCTAGGTGCTGACCATACTGTTGGAGAGTCGGGTCTTGGGTTCGCCACTTTCCCGATTGTTAATTGATGAGGAGCAAAGAGTCGCCGAATACTTCTAGTTCTGTGATGTTTCTGTCGAGAGCTGCTTCGAGCCCTGCTATACATGCTTCGTACTCGGCAATGTTGTTGGTAGCTTCGAATTCCAGGCGGATGGCAATGGGAGTGTAGATGTCTTTTGGATCGACAAGCAATACTCCTATACCAAAACCATGTTTATTGGCGGCGCCATCGAAAAAAAGTTGCCACTTAATTTCCTCGGTTGCAGTACAAATTAAATGCTCGTCGGGGAACTGTACATCTTCCCCCTTCACTTCATCACACGGGAATTCGGCAAGCTGGTCACTAAACACTTTCCCCCTGACGGATTTTAGTGTGACGTAAGTGATATCATAGCCGGCGAGCATGAAGTACCATTTGGCTATTCTTGTTGACATGAAAAGCTTCTCGAAGATGTAGCGGAGTGGGTCCACCTTTGCTACTAGCTTGATCGGAAAAGCTTCCATATAGTGTTTGAGCTTTTGAGTGACCCAGACCAATGCTGTACATGACTTCTCTAAGACAGAGTAGTTCTTTTTGCCTCCTTGGAATCGGCGACTGACAAAATAAATGGCGTTCTCCTTTGTGGACTCTCGTTGCTCTTGTGCTAACATAGCCCCTAGGGCTTCATCATTGACAGTGAGATAGAGCAACAGAGGTTTCTCCTTGTGCGGCGGAACTAGAACAGGAGGGCACGTCAAGTAATGCTTTACTTGATCGAAGGCTTCTTGGCACGCGTCGGTCCATTCTAGAGCCACATTCTTCTTGAGTAGCTTGAAGATTGGCTCGCACATGGAAGTGAGTTGGTGTACAAACTGACTGATGTATTGTAGTCTGCCCATGAAACCTTTAATCTCTTTCTGCGTCTTTGGAGGAGGCATATCAATGATTGCCTTGATTTTGGAGGGGTCTACTTCAATTCCCCTTTCAGTGACCATATAACCAAGAACTTTGCCTCGGATAACCCCGAACGTGCACTTTGCAGGGTTGAGCCTCATCTTGTGTTGACGAAGCCTTTCGAAGAACTTGCGGAGATCGATTAAATGTTGACCATCGGTCCCTTTGGAGTGAATGATCATGTCGTCCACATAGACCTCGATTTGTTTGTGGATCATATCGTGGAACAAGTCTGTCACGGCTCTTTGGTAGGAAGCCCCAGCATTTCTTAACCCAAATGGCATGACTGTGTAGCAAAAGGTACCCCACGGTGTTGTGAAGGCTGTCTTATGTTGATCTTCCTCGGCCATGAGAATCTGATTGTACCCAGCGAACCCATCCACGAATGAGCGAACCTCGTAGGCAGCAGTGGAGTCGACTAGCATGTCGATATTAGGGAGTGGAAAATCATCCTTTGGGTAAGCTTTGTTTAAATCCCGAAAGTCTACACAAACTCGAACCTTTCCGTTTACCTTCCTGACTGTCACAATGTTGGCTAACCATGTCGGATACTCGATAACCTTGATGAAACCCATACTGAGGAGCTTCTCAATCTCTTCTTCGACCTGCAGAGACCATTCTGGCTTGATCTTTCTGAGCTTCTGCTTTATTGGCCTGGCATCTTCTCTGATCGGAATCCTGTGCTCCGCTACCTTTCTGTCCAAACCCGGCATGTCTTTGTATGACCATGCGAACACATCCACGAACTCCCGTAGTAGTGCAGTCAATCTGTCTTTGTCGTCCCCCTTGAAGAAGCTTCCAATCTTAGTTTCTTTTGGCTCTTCTTCGGTACCCAGATTAACAACATGCAATTCTTCGTCAGCCTTTGGACCATTCTCACCACGACTACGGACTTGTTGAGCAAGTTCATTTAAGTATGTTGTGTTTTCGTGGTCTATTTCATCATAATTTGAATCGTTATTAACTTGTTCGTTAAGTTCATTATTAGTTAATTCATCATTTATGATGTTTGCAATCTCAGGGTACTCAGAAATATCAAATTTTTCATTAGCAAAGAAAGGAAACACACGCTCGGCTATGGCCTCCAAATCCTCTTGGGTGAGGGTATTAGAGACACTCTCGGACTCGAAAGTAAGTGTGAGCCGATCTTCCTTCGTTGCTGTGCGGGGTATGCAACCCATTTCTCGGACTAAGAATTCTTCGGATACCACGGGCCCTTTCGTTGAATACCAATTGTTGATCGGCTCGGAGCTTAGCGGGATCTCACTGATAGTCTCGTTCACGATGATGGTGTCATGGTTGGCGTTGACTTGGCATTCATTCATCGTGGCAAGCTCTTCGAACATGGAGGCTAAATCTGTCAGTTCTTCCCCCACGGTAATTTCTGTCTCGGATTCTATAGTCATCTTCCTTCCCCACCATTCACGGGGCGACATGGGAGTTGGTTCCCTTTCGGATTTCTGGATCTCACAATCGGAGAAGATTTCGAGGCCGGGCTTTTTTACACCCTTATTGTTAACCCATGGCTCGGGAAAGATCATGTATGGAACGTCTTCCCCTTGGCGGACAAAATAACCATTCAACGTCTTGCGGTAAGGCCTCAGATTAGGGACCTCATAACGACGGCCTTCTTTACGAGCTCGGACCTTTTCGCTCTTGATCGCTTGCTCTTGTTTCAAGTCTTCTTTGGAAGGCTCGTACCCCAAACCGAATGTGTTCTTTACAAATGGGACTTGCACAGGATGTAGGATTCCTTGTTGATATTTCCCTAGGCCTAAACCAGGGAAGTAGTCCATATTCCTCATCATGCGGAGGACTTTGTGATTGCTGGGGGTCTATGATCCGTTTCCCCCTTCTTTGTCAATGGTGTTGATTGACACGCCGGAGAGAGTGGAGTCTGGTAAACCATGCTGAACTTGGTGGACGGGCTCACCTTTTTCTGTGGATAGTGACGTTTTCAGCCATGACGGTCACTATTTCATCACCATTTCGGATCTTGACACATTGGTGGAGAGTTGATGGTACGGCATTAGCACTGTGAATCCATGGTCGTCCCAAAAGTAACTTGAACGAGGCTGGGATATCAAGCACTTGGAATGGAACGGACATGACCATGCTTCCAAACTCGATGTCTATTTCGATCATACCCATGACTGTACGGGCGGTGCTGTCATAACCTCGGATTACTTGAGTAGAAGGCTTCAAATCGGAATCCTTAAGCCCCAGTATGCCCATGATTCTGCCAGGCATGAGATTGAGTGCGGAACCACCGTCCACTAAGACTCTTGAGACGGGCCTCCCCCTTGCTCGTACCTTGAGGTAAATAGCTTCGTTGTGGCCGGGACCAAATGGTGGAAGGTCCATATCGGCAAAGGTGATGACGTTGCCAAAATAAATGTGACCAATCATTGCCGTGAGGTCCTTGGGGGTAGTATCGGGAGAAACTGATGTATCATCGAGATTGCGGATGACAAGATCTCGGTGTTTCTTTGAGGATGCAATGAGGTCCCAAATAGAGATGTTGGCTTGAGTTTTCTTGAGTTGGACAAGTAGAGGATCTTCGGGAGTGTCGCGAGCTTGCGGTCTTTGAGAAGAGGAGCTTGGTGCGGAAGTGGAAGGGTTGCTTGCTATGACTCGACCGGATCGAGTTAGCATGTTGACGTTCCCATCTTGCTTCTTTTTCCTATTCTCTAGTACTTCCCTCATTACCTCATCGTAAGTCACTACATAACAAGAATTGTCAATTTTATTCATAACATTGGGGCCCCCATTCACAATTGGGATTGAATGGGTGGTCCCCTCGAGTTCTCCTATCTCTATTACATTGACATGCTCGTCACTAGTCACTACAAATTCTTTCTTATCTATGAGATCTTGAATGACATTGCGGAGAACGAAGCAATCCTCGGTGGTGTGGCCACTATATTGGTGGTAGCCACAATATTTGTGGTGAGCATGATTGGGGTGGATCTTCTTGGGTTGGTACCCTTGTACGGGTGTGACTTGACCCTTTGCCTTGAGGACCTCAAACACTTCGGTTTGAGTCATGCCTTGGAGAGGCATGTAGACACGGTCACTGCGGGACTTCTTCCCTTGAGGTGGAGGAACCTTTTTGTAATTCCCCTTGTCAATAGTGACGGCGTTGACAGAGGCCTCTTTTGTGGAGTTGGAAGCGGCCTTGTAGCGGTAAGTAGGAGTGGCCTTCTTAATCTCCTTGAGCAAGTCATCCATGCGTACCCCCGCCTCATACATTTGGGAGAAGTCGGAGTAGCAAGCCCCACTTAGGTGGGTGCGGAGATCAATCTTGAGAAACTTGAGAAAGATGTCCATTTGCTCTTTTGTGTTTGGCCTCTCAACAATTTCAGAGAGTTTATCATTCCATCTCCTTGTGAAGTCGATGAAGGACTCATTGTCTCGTTGAGTAGTGTTCTCTAGCTCTTTCCTTGTTGGCCGGTGAGTGGTGTTGCCTTGGTATTGGTTCTTGAAGGCAAGCATGGCGGAGTCCCAATCAAGACGGACAGTGAGCGGGAGAGTAGCATACCAATCTTTTGCCGCCCCCTCGAGAGTGAGAGGAAAGCATTGAGCCATCACCTTGGGGAGACCTTCTTCGGAACCATTGCCCAAATATAAGTCTCAATGTGAGCCATGAGAACGGGAATTGAACTCTATGAGATCGAATCCGGCTCCTCGCGAATAAAGGGATTCAGGACAAGAGTTGCCCTTGAATTTGCTTATGTCGGGCATCTTGAACTTATCGGGAAGAGCGGCCATAGTACTCATGAGGATGGATGATTGATAAAGGCTTGTGTCGGAGCCTTTCCCCATGTTGAGCCCATTGAATTTTTGGTCGATGTAGGACATGATAGAATCCACCATTTTGGGCTCATTGTTCTCGGAACTTGGTTCCCCCATTTTCTTGGTGCGGGTGTTGACATAAGGACTTTTGAACAAACCCTTGGTCCACTCGGATTCATCGTCATTGTTCTTGTTCTTCCCCTTGGCAAGGTTAGTGAGCTTTTCTTTCATTAGTTCCATCTCGGCCTCGTGGGCCTCCCTTTGGCTGTCGAGGTGGGATTGCCAAATGTTGTCTTTGCCTTGTGCCTCCTTATTAAGGGTGGAGACTTGCTCTTGGAGGAGTTGGACCATAGTTGAGAGCTGTTCGAGAGACATGGTGTTGCTGCTGCCGGTCATGGTTGATGTTGGAGCTGTTGGAGTGATCTCTTCACGGACTAACCGATTTGCTGAATCCCGGTAGACTCTGTAAGTACCAATTGAACCTATATTGCAGAAGAGGCCCTTGTCAGTCTTGAGTAACACTTGCGGTCCATGAAGAGGCTTAGAACACACAGTTGGGCACACGACTCGAACCACATAAGAAAAGACTCCTTTTTTTTTTTTTTTAATAAGTCGGAGGGAATGAATCCCTTTTGGGGTTTCTAAGAAAATAATGGAATCGTCACACTAGTATAAAGACCATCTCGCGGTCCCATATACTCATCGGATTCCATCGCGCTTGTGAATCCTACATGTATCGGGATTAAACTAAATTAATGTAGTAAAGCATACATGCGGGGACAGATTTTTATTTTCGTCCAAAATAACCACTTTTGGGGACGAATTTTTATTGCATCCATTTCAACAAGTTGGCATGTATGATTTGAAGACATTAGTTTAGGGAAATCTTGGTACATGGAAACCGACTTGAGTCACGGAGTGTTAGACCCTAACTAGAATTGTGTGGTTTGTGCTCGGCTTGAATATGAGGCTCAAAGGTCACCCCCGGCATGTAGTCTTGAACTACGCCACGGGCTGAGGTTTACCGCTTCGAAAGAGCCAAGGTCTGGTGGAGCTTGAAACTTTCTAGGACGGGCCTCGACGGGTTTGGGGTTGGACTTGTGCGACTCGATAGTGAGCAGTTCATAGGAATATGTGCATGTAGTGTGAGGTCTAACAAGTGACAAAATTTTTTATTTTTTATTTGTTTTTGAAAAGAAAGAAAACAAACACATAAGCACATAAATTACAACTCCCGAATCACCCGTGTGACCGGTAAATAAAACACAAAATTAAAACAGTCCGAGGGTTCAATTCTGTTCTGATGCAGGCAACTGTGCCCACACCCCACTGTTCTGCTCAGTCACTGAAACCTGTTTCTGTTCTGGGAATCAACCCAGAAGCGTGCGCCTCTGAGTGCTGATGTGGGACGCACGCGCATGGCACAATGCTTATGGGAGGCGCGCGCTTCTGGGCACACCTGTCAGAATGTCAGACTTTGGACTCAGGGGATTGCCCTGGTCCTATGTTCAAATTGTAACCCCTGCAGAAGTGATTAGTGCAGAATAACAGAAGAAGAAGATGAAGAACATGAAGAAGTGGGCGATTCTGGTTCTTGATGCGGGATGCGTGCTCCTTAGGCTTAAACGGCCCGACGCGCGCGCCTCCCCCATCAGGAATCAGAATGCCCAGAAAAGATGTAGATTTCGATCAGAATGCAAGTTTAACCCTCAAATCTCCCCAGCGGAGTCGCCACTGTAGATACCCCGGGGGAACCACGGCTTGGCTAGAGCGGTGAATTATCCTAGGATGTCTAACTTGTTTTAGAGTCGCCACCTATGTTTTGAGGAACATAAGAAAAACCTATTGATTGTAGCCTAAGTTTGATTACGAAAACAGAGATTCTTTGTTTTGAGGTTCGGGGGTTAGATTACGAGATGGGAAGTACCGAAACACCCATCTCGCCCAACTAAAGTTGGTCTTGCTTGATCAAAATCTACATGAATAATAACGTTCTTCTTCTTCTTCTTTAAGTCATGAAAATGGGGTTTAAAATAGAGTTTGGAATGTAGGAGATAACTCCTTAACCAACCTCAATGAGATGAGGTGATCATTAGAGTCATGTTCCAAAATGATTTGGGTGATTGTACATTTGATTAGAGTAAAAGAGAGAGAGGAGATGAAGTAGAAAAGAAAGGAAAAGATAGACTTTTACCTACAATTTGAAGAACTTCAAATATTGCTTGAAGAAATCCTTGGAGAACCTTTAGAAAGTGATTTTGGTATAGTTTTTGTAAGTTCAATCTTCGGTCCTTGAAAATGGAGGTAAAGAGAGGTTTTTATAGGTGAAAGAGGGGTGTTTTTGGTGCCAAAACTCAGTCACCAACAAATCATTCCCGGGCAAAATCCTGTAAATTGAGCAAGGGAGGGAATCCTGGCCAGAAATTTGTAACTGACGCCCAGAGGCGCGCGCTTCCTGCTTTGGGGGCGGGAGGCGCGCGCGCCTGGCTCCTAGTGTCGGAGGTGCGCGACTCAGAGAAGGCAATTTTGACAGAATGGACTAGAAAGTCAGCCCTGTCATTCAGTTTAGTCCCTGGACTTAACGAAGTCAGTCAGGAACTTAATGGAAGTGACAGAAACTAACGAGAAACACTTAAAATGGGGAGAAACACAAAATCAAATGTGCAATCGGGGTGAGCGGTCCAAGGCGGGGTGTCTACAATAACACCTAAGTGCTTGTTCATAGCACTTTCAAGACATAAAGAAGAGTTCTTCCTTTTATACTCAAGTTCTCATTTTAATTTAATGAGTAATCATGTTCAAGACTCACTTCTGATACCCCTAAGGTGTCACAACACTTGCTAGGACATCTTATCTTAAGGCTATATACCTTAGGAGGGATAAGCTTTCAATTTAATTTAGATTTAAAACACTTTGGTTGGAACAGGGGACCGGGCGAGCGCCTATGGTAGACCGGGCGGGCGCTCATCCAGGGATTTTTGAAACCAAAACTTCTGGCCAAATGGGCGGGCGCTTGGTGCCTAAGTGGGCGGGCGCCTGGTCCAATTTTCAGCAAACTCAATTTCTTTCCCAGGCTTAGAATTCTCCGTCCCAAGCGTAGGAGTAACTTTTACTCACAATTTAACGTTACCCAGGACATATAAACATGCTCAAGCATAGATTTCAACTATACTCATCCCATTACTATCATTAATTCAACTGTCCCACAAGTAATATAATAATTCTCTTTTATTCCATTTAAATAATTCACCATCCCAAAAGTATAAGTACAATTTTATAATATACTAATATACCCATTTAGGGATACTTCCATTCATTTCCCTCGTACCACAAATAATGGTACAATTTTTCTAATAATATTTAAATCGAGTTACTATTTTACCGTCTCACGAATAGGAGTATAATTTTTCAATATTTTCTCAAGTCATTTCCCAGGTGAAAGGCTATTCATTCATGTTTATCATACGAATACTCCCTTCGTCCCAAATTTACAAGTATCACAAAAATTACCCAAAACACGAAATTGACAAGCACAAGTATTAGGAATAACATATATGCATGTTATTACAAGCAAGGGGGAGCTAATAACTTACCTAGTCCGAAATCAAGTTGACCCAAATTAATTTCTGTTCGGCAGGAAATGCTCTACTCACCGCCCTGATCATCTATGCGAAGTCGGATTTTCGAACAGATGCATAATTAAGCGAAAGGAGTCGAGAATAGGGTAAAACTGAACTCCCTTTATGAAACAGAGAGAAAGTACGAGAAGAAACTGATTTTGGGGAATGCTTTCCAGGCAAACCCACAAGATATACATGCCACTTTCAAAGAATTGCAACTAGGCCCCTCAAGTTCTAACTTTGACAAAAAGGCCCCTAAACTTTCAACTTTGACATTTAACCACCTTAATTTTCTAAAGTAGTTAAATAATTAACTCAAATAAAATAGCATATAAATATGCTAGTCAAGAATTTAACAAGCAAGTCAATTTTTTTTTTTTTTAACAAATAAGTCAAATATTTAACAAGATTAAGGATGGGCGTTACATAACTTCTCCATTACTAAGACGAGAGTCTATACCATAGATTACAGTATTCAAAAGGAAATCCAAATAGGCTATTGTACACATAAGTTAGCCTACACTAACAGCCACACATCAGATTACTACCAGACCATTATATAAAGCAACATAAGTAACTTAGACTTCAGGCTTACAACCTACTTCCAAAAGCAACTCAAAACACCATAGCAAAAGCTGACCTTAGACATTCATACCCCACTTAAGCACATACCCAATTAAACATATTATGTCTTTGCTGCCTTAGACACCTTCTCTTCTTCATTTCCAGAGTACTCTAGCATCAAGTTACGTTTCACACCTAACGAAACATCAGTAGCAATTCATTAATCTTTTGCACGCCTCTTAGGAGCTCAAACATTATCTGCATCATCTCTGTTTTCATCTCCACATTAGACAGGTTGTTGATGTTAGAGTACTGGCTAATAAGATGAATTTCAGATGTCGTCTTCATAACTGGAAATGGTCCAAGGATAACATCAGATGAGAAATCTTTCAAATTTATCTTAAATAATGCTTTTAGACCAAAAATCCTTGAAATAGGATTTGGAATCCCCTAAGACATAAAAAAGAAATATGTAGATATCAGGTTCCTCTTTATAGCATAAAATTTTTCATCCATTAGCGTGTTTTGGAAATGGGGAATGATAGTCCTCTTGATTGAAGCATGGATTCGAAGGATCTAATTCACGTAACTTAAAGAGAGGAGCCATTTTCACTCTTAAACCAAGCCCTACAATGAAGACACAAATAATGTAGAAGGGGGATGCTGTATTCATAGAATGAGAAGGCGCCCAAAATTTTGAAATTGAATTCAAATTTCATGATCAACAGCACCAGTGAGCAATAATATCTCTCACGCACAATGACCAAGAAATATTTGGGACATCTAATTTATCTTTTTCTTTTTTCGTAAATGCTTATAGCCTATCAGTGTAAAGTAGACTTGTAAAGTATTACGTATTCAGCCGTGAATGAAAAGAAAAGGTCCAATAACATTAACACATGCAGATGCCACGTGTAAATTTTTGTTGCTGACAACTCCCTCTGTCAAATATGAACACGTAGTAGAATTTTTTTCTCTTCTAAACCAACGATAATGAGCGTTTATAAAGGAGAAAAAGACTATAATGTCCAACGTTGTATATTCAGCAGTTTTCATGAGCGGGAAAACATACTTCGCTTAACTGTCCTCCTATTATGTAGTTATAGATTGCCTTGCTTTGGTCAGGTTTGTCATTTGTGCTGTCCTGAGTTTAGGCACCAAAAGATTGTTCTTAGTGTCCTCTAGCTGCATTCACCTTTTCCATGTTTGATGAAATGAAATATTTCCAGTTCTTTTCAAACATGTATCTTATATTAGGGGTCGTTACACCTGATTATGAATTGAAAGCATTGAGACTATCAAATTTCATCCGTTGAATTTGCAATCAAATCGACAACAGAATATAAATAACATAAGTGGATAAATAAAATGACAACAATTTATTTACACTAATTGTTAGAGATGTGCGAAATCAAAGGCTTACGGTTGGCTAGTCTGGCGATCTTCTAAGAAGTTTCGTGGCCGCCCAAACAGATTCTCGAAGCCTTTCTGTTGAATTCATATGAATAAGAAGTTGCTGTTGTCGGAGGTTTATGATATTTAACCTTTCCTCCTCCGTCCCTCCCCTTCCACCTTCCATGTCACCCCCTTCCCCAAAACCAACCCCCGACCCTAACTCTCGTCCACCCATCTGAACACAAAGTTTCTGTTAGGAAATCTGAACTCGAAGTTGAACAATTGCAAAATAAAAAAATAAAAAAAATCAAAGCAACTACGACTGACACCATCAATGAAAGACAAAGGTTATTTTGTAAAATTAAACCTCCCACATTTCAATAAATAAACTAATATATCTTGATGTCAACACCATTTACCTTAAATCCGACGCATCCTCAAATATTCATCTCGGTAATCGCGATAATCCCTTGAAGCCACATCCCTTTCAACTCTGTCTGCAATTTTTCCTCAGTGGAATCATCCGAGTCAACCAGGTCTTCGAGTGGGAAACGAAGCGTGCCAACTAAGGGTTTGGGGGTAGGGGTTTGGAGGGGAAGACTTCGAGAGTGAGAACGGCGTCGTTGTCGGGAGGGTGATCGGAATAAGGAAGCGCTCGTTTCTAGACGGGACGGGTGGAGCCAGAGTCGTTGTCCTTGGTGGCAAGGCGGCGGTTTGGGTCGAGCCAGGATGGTGTAGGGTTTGAGATCGCCTTGTCGCCAAATGACGTTCTTGAAGTGCTTGGGGATGTTATTTGTGTGTGTGTAATTTGAGAGAATAGGAAGTAGGAGAGTGTTAGTACCCGATCTGAAGTTAGGGGACTTCTTAGACGTTTAGGAGCCTCCGAGGACCTTTTAGGCAATTATAACCTGACAGGGACTTATCCGGCAGTTATCCAGAGTTTTTGATAGACAAAATCAGTTGTAGCTCGAAATCCATCAGGATAATGGACAAATACCGAGAACAAACTGATAAGGATTCAATCAGATCTTGATAAGGGCGTAATCCAAGAATCGCCACCGTACGGCTTCATCACCACCGTACGGATTCATCACCACCGTACGGCTCCTGCTCGGCCGTGCGGCTACATCCTCCTTTTCTCAGATTTTTCCTATAAATAGGGCTCCTCCCCTCAGCATTTGACACACCTCAAACCCACGGGAAAACCCTTTCAGAAGCTCTTCCCAGCCTCTCTCTCTCTCTCTCTCTCAAAACCCTCTCAAACCCTCTCTTTGATCTTGCTTTGATCATCAAAGAGATTCATACCGCCGTTCAACCAAAGGAGTGAAGATTCAACCTTTGAAGCCTCTTTAATCGGTTTGGTAACGCGTTCTTACTACTTAAACTTCTTAGATCTATTATATTCATTCATATATTGTTAGATCTAGGGTTTTGTTCATCGTTCGTGTTCTTGACCGATGATGATCTAGGGTTTCCACGAAACCCTCATTAGATCTAGGTCACATATTACTTATATTATGCATGTTTTCATTATGTATATACATCTATATTCATATGTTCTTCAAGAGTTATTCATGTTCTTAGTCTAGATTCATAATATATGCTATAACTAGGGTAGCGATCTTCATGTTTATGTGTTCATTCATATGTATTCATGATGTTCTTATTATTATGCTAGATCTAAGTCTTATATATACATAATATGCTAGATCTAGGATGGTAATCCCTATTTATGTGCACATGCCATAGCCTATAATGATCCTAGGGTTTCATCAAACCCTAATATGATCTAGGAACTACTTCTAAACTCCAATTTCCCCCTCTATATGCATAATCCCGCTTCATCTCTTCCCATTATAATTCATCAATGAACTACATCGACCTGAGCTTTTCATGATGAGAAGAATGTAGGCAATCTTCAGATCCGGTCTCAATCACTAACACACACACACACATTGATCATGATAGAAAGACCGATTCGTCGGGCGATAGGAGTGATAACTTGATATTCTTCTTCTATTGTAATTTGACCCCCGAACCCATAGTATTCTCATAAATGGTTTTCTCAATGTTTTAATAACAAATAAAACAATGTGGCGACTCTCGATTTCAAACTCACGTATTCACAGTGGCGACTCTGCTGGGGACTTGTTTTCGAAAAAACCTTGTTTCAAAACTTAAGAGGGTCTAACTTTCATAACTTCGTGATTTTGTGTGTGTTCTAACTAAAAAATGCACTTCTGCAATTTCTAGCATTTCTGTAATTAAGAATTGCACGCCTCCTTTTCCCCCGTACGCCGGCTGTCAAGCCGTACGGCTTCCCTTATTTGCAAATCTGATTCTAACGATTTCTTGCAGGTTTTACGTGTTTATAACATGCTTTAAATGTTCTAGATCTGCTCTAAATATGTTTATCTCATGCTTAGATACTGTTACTATAAATTGTTATGCTAGTAGACTTCTCTCGTGCATTGCATATCATCATAAAATACGTAATCAAATGGCACACTACCATTAGTCCGTGTCACACTGCACACCCTACTGGATACTCCGCTGAGTGCACAGATTTTGGTGATCCTGTCGCCTCTATCTTCGTGGCACCCGGGCTATCTAACTCACCGTATTCACTTGTGAGCGGTTGAGGTTAATCCTTGTTCGTTTCTAAACCATGCACCTTGATCGAGTTAAGAACACTTATCAAAAACAAGTAACCTTAACTAAAATCATTCATCATGTTGTGTGTGTCTACCCTAGGTCAACTCTAGTTAAACCTTAGACCCATCTAGGTCAACCTAGTCTACCCTAGATCAACTCTAGTTGAACCTTAGACCCGCCTAGGTCAACCCGTCTAGGTCAACCTAGTCTACCCTAGATCAACTCTAGTCAAACCTTAGACCCGTCTAGATCAACCTAGTCTACCCTAGATCAACTCTAGTCAAACCTTAGACCCGTCTAGGTCAAACCCGTCATCTCGACCCATCTAGGTCAAACCATCATCCTCAACGTGTCTAGGCCAAACCTTACCTTGACCAAGGACCGAGTCATCTCCCTTTCTTTTTTGACCTCTACGGTCATCTTATAATACTTACGGTTTTCAAAAGTCACAGACCTCTACGGTCATCTTCTAATACTTATGACTTTTAAAATCATTGACCTCTGCGGTCACTATCTCACTTGTTTTATTTAACCCGAACTACGGTGACCTGAGCCTCTCATTGTGTGGGACCTCTCCCGTATACTAAGGGGAACGTAGGCAGCTACCGGCCAGATCAAACTTTTAGTCTTTTCATTCAAAGTACATTTCGAAAATAAGGAGATCGAGTCTTTTCATAAAAAATGATTTTATAAACAATGCCTTATCATTAACTATAAGTCTAATTTAATTCAAATATTTAACTTCTCCACCAACCACTACAGAATCCTGCATCATGTCTGCCGAAGGGATCAACACAGTCATGACCGAAGCTGTCACCCATGGTCTTGAGACAACTCTCCACCCCAACTCCGCTCTCAATGAGCAAATGTCCCACTTCAACGCCATCCTCAACAAGCAAACGGTCCATCTTAACACCACTCTCAACAAGCAAGCGGCCCTCTATGAGACCGTCCTCAACAAGCAAGCGGCCCACTTGTGAATACCCCTTTCCGATGAAGCGACGCATGGGAAGTATCTTGTGATTATTTTTATTTACAAAGGGAATATTCTTAACGACATTAAAATTATGAGAGTCGCCACGCCGTTTTAATTAAAGCCAAAACATTGAAAAAAGCATTTTTAGTGGGTTCGGGGGTCAAATTACAACAAGAGAATAATATTGGACGTTATCACTCCTATTGCCCGAATTGATCGGTCTTTCTATCATGATGCGGTGTATGTAGTATGTTAGTGATTTAGACCGGATCCGAAGATTGCCTACGTTCCTCTCAATGTGAGAAGCTCAGGTCAGCGTAGTTCGCAGAGAATTAGAATAGGCAGAAGAATCGGGATCATGCATAACGAGGGCGGAATTACCTAAAGATTAGGGTTTAGAAGTAGTTCCTAGATCATCCTCGGGTTGATGAACCCTCGATCATCATCGGCTATGAAATAACATGTAATTATGATGATCACAACCCTAAATATAGCATAAATAGGGTTTTAATCTATGAACACGAAGAACATGCGAAGAACATATTATGAACATATGAATGAGCATGCAAAGCATATGAAGAAACTATGAATAAACATGCAAGAACATGAATATTAAAAGATCTTCATTAAAAATAATGCAAGAACACGAAGGAAAAGTTAGAAAACTTACCTATGTTGGCAAGAAATAAACCTTGGATCTTCTTGAGTGTTTGAATGCTAATTAGAGAGCAAAATAGTGTTTAAGAACTCTCAAATTCGGACTTAGAACTCTCAAAATCGGATCCTCTAAACCAATGGAATGGAATTGGTTTATATAGTAAACTGATGGGAAGATCTGATGGTCAGGATCATCCAGCGCAAGGTTGGCCGCCTGGCCATGGTTGAAGCCGGTGACAAGAGTGGCCGCGTGGCCAAGATCAACGCGGAGCAAGGTTGGCCGCGTGGCCAAGGTTGCAGGCTGACTTGATTCTTAAGCTAGGGTTTCTGCATGGTTTTAAGGAAACCATTTACTACCTAATTTGATAGATTTTGCCATAAATGAGATATTTTGGGAATCCGGGACAAGTCTTTGCAAGGTTTTTAATTCCTATAAAGTCCTTGTATTTTTGGGAAAGTCCTAATAAACTCATTTTCAGGTCGGGTACTAACAGTAGCCCCTCGGCGACGCTTCTTGCAAGGCAATGTAGGGTCGACGATAAAAGAAGGATCCGTCTGAAACATGAGTTTCAAAACAGATGAAAGGTAAGGGAATGGCTGAACCTTGACAGGCGACCTACGTATCCGCGGGGAATCAAGCCAAACGTAGTTGAAATTGGGAATGATTGTCCTCTGATGGGGAACAACGCTTCTGCTGGGGAAAATGCACTTGCTGGGGATGAGAGATGACCGCGTCGGTCGGGTGGCTGGACCTTTTCAGGTTTCCTACGTATCCTTGGAGGAATCAAGCCGGTCGTAGTTCAGAGCTATTGGGGAAAGACGAGACATCGAACTTTTGCTGCGGATAATAAACCTACGGATACTATCTTGTATGAAGAACGAACATTCGTAAGCAATGAAGTTATTTGAAGCAAGAGGGATAATGGGACAATAAAGACTACGTTATCTAAATAATCCCGAGGTGGAGTAATAAACGCTGAGGTAAACGCAAACAGAAACGCCTGGGTTTCTGCCGATCGCGCTAAAATAATGGATGCTGGTTCTTTCGCAAACAGAAACGCCGAGGCTTCTGCCAATCACGATCGATCTAGGATGCGCATGTCATAGAGGCGCCGAAGTCTCTATGATTATGCAAATCCTAATAAATGCTGGATCTCTCGCAAACAGAAACGCCGAGGCTTCTGCCAATTACGATTGATCTAGGATGGTATGTCATAGAGGCGCCGAAGTCTCTACAACCATACGAATCCTAAAATAGATGCTGGATCGCTCGCAAACAGAAACGCCGAGGCTTCTGCCAACCACGATCGATCAAGGATACGTATGTCATAGAGGCGCCGAAGTCTCTACAACCATACGAATCCTAATAGATGCTGGATCTCTCGCAAACAGAAACGCCGAGGCTTCTGCCAACCACGATCGATCTAGGATGCATATGACATAGAGGCTCCGAAGTCTCTGTAATCATACGAATCCTAAGCAAATATTCTGTGAAGAATGAAAATTTTAAGGGGCTTTCCATACCCAAAGGTAACGAATATCAGTCAAAATTGTGCTAAGGGCATTTAAGATGAATTAAAGGGAAAAGATCAGGGACAAAAGTGGAATTTTATCTGAAGGGACAAGGTTGGCCGCGTGGCCAAACACACTAACTTGCAATAGTGGCCGCGTGGCCAAGACCGCTGAGTGGTCAGATCTCTTTCACACGGATCGCTGATCTGACGGCTGGGGTTGCAAGGGCAAAAGTGGCCGCGTGGCCAAGGATGCCGACGGGCTGACTCCTTGGTCACATCACCAGACACCTTCCCTCTTCTTCTTCTTTTCTTCTTTCTTCTTCTTCCTTCCTCCATTGTTAAAGAGTTAGAGAGAGGAAGTTGGGTTTTTAGAGAGAGAAAGTTTGGATTTTGATAATCTTGGAGACTTCATTTCACATATCTCTTGAAGCTATGGCAGATTGGATCAATGAGGCGTTATTTAGGGATTTCCCGGGCCAAGGTGGGTATATGATTCCACAACAAGAGCCACAAGGAGAGGGGCACGGTAATGCTCAGGGCGGAGGAAATGTAGGGGTTGACCCAGGAGCGGGCTTTGAAGCGGCGCCCTTGATTCCACGGGGCGGTTTGGGTTTTTAGAGAGAGAAAGTTTGGATTTTGATAATCTTGGAGACTTCATTTCACATATCTCTTGAAGCTATGGCAGATTGGATCAATGAGGCGTTATTTAGGGATTTCCCGGGCCAAGGTGGGTATATGATTCCACAACAAGAGCCACAAGGAGAGGGGCACGGTAATGCTCAGGGCGGAGGAAATGTAGGGGTTAACCCAGGAGCGGGCTTTGAAGCGGCGCCCTTGATTCCACGGGGCGGTTTGAGACCACGAGCCGTGACTCGGAATTATCGCGATAATCTGCTGCGGTCTACGTTCGAACAAGATTACAATTTTTACATCGACTCTGAGCGTCATTGGTCGATGGGGCTTCCGAAGACGCGAGAGGTAAATTTCGAATTTTCATTCCTCTCCTTCTCGCACATTTGTATGTTTTATGCACATAATATGAAATGCTAGAATAATGGAATGCTAGAATTTAAATTGCTAGAATTGTAAATTGCTAGAATGGTAACATACCTGTGCTGTGTTTACCTGCAGAGGATCAAGGCTCGTGGGTCCACAGTGACTGTGGGCAAACTGTGGGCGTCCCTGCCGGAGGGACCGGGCGGTTTGCGTGCTCGGATTGAGGCTATGGGCTTTGGCCCATTCTTTGACAGTGTCCGCATGGTCGGGGCTACCCTGAAGGTGGCAGCGGTGATAGAGGTGTGCCGGGAGTTCTGGTGGGATACCACCCATACCTTCCACTTTAGTTGGGGAGAGATTACCATCACGCCGACGGATTTCGCGGCCATCACAGGTTGAGGTTTACTGGTACCCCTTTGCCTTTTGATGAGAGCTTGGCGGAGCGACGGGACTATAGGCAGCTCTGCTGGGAGTCGACACCGACCTAGGAGGAGGTGTCAAGGGTTATGGAGTGGAGGCCGGGAAGGTGAATCGCTTGGTGGAGGTGGCTATTGAGGCCTTTAGTAGGGGGGAATATAATTTGGATTGTTTGGTCCGGCTGTTCTTATGGTACAGCTTTTCAGAGATTTTGTTTCCCAGTGGGGCTATACTGTCTGCCGGTACTCACTGCTAGGGGCTCTTGTGGACTTGGACTTAGTCGGTGGGATTTCTTGGGGTGGAGCTGGTTTGGCTGAGATTTACCGGGCTTTGGACCATTGCTCGAGGGCTAGCTCGTCGGCCTTTGACGGGTTCCAGTTCGCCTTTGAGGTACGCTCTTGACTACCCTTCTTTTCATTTGTTGAGATCTTTGTTCTATCTTTTGGTCTGAAATGTCTCTCTCATTATATGCACAGGCTTGGGTGTACGAGGTCTTCGGTGTCGCCCCTTTTCAGTTGGTGATGAGTGCTAACAAGGTTGTTCCCATCATGTCGTACTGGTGCAAGGGCAACAGGGCTCCTCCCCTCAAAAACCGGGACAGGAAGACAGTGGATGCTGCTGATCTGAGGAGGGTGTTCGCGATGTCTGAGCCCATCGGGGTTAGATTTTACCCATGGAGCCCGGCCAATGAGGCTTCGGTGGGTCCCTATGCAGTGGATTTGACCGCTTCTAGGGTTCTGCTTGTGGGTCTCACCGGGGAGGCCATGTATCTTGGAGAGAGGGTGGTTCGTCAGCACAGGGCTGGTGCGTTACCGTGGGCTCCTTATGACCCTCCTCGGGATATGCTCCATCCCGCGAGGTTGGCAACTTTCTTGGCTCCCACTCCGGCAGAGCATTACAGAGGGAGTGACGACTATGCTGGCTACGTGCGGACACGACTGATCAGCCCTTAGGTTCGGGCTCGGATGCTATCGGGAGAGGGATCGAGCTCGGCCCGGTATGTTGGTCGGAGTCGGCCTTTGGTTGACATGCCCCTTCGCTCGAGTAGCGTGAGAGTGATGAGGGGCGGCCGGGAGGTGGAGCTTAGCTTGGAGCCGACTGATGCCGATCATGTTGAGGAGACATTCATTCCTCCGCCCGACCCTGGGGTACGGCTTTGTGCTTTGTATTAGTCATGTTTGCACACATCTATTTCTTTCTGCATTGTAATCATTTGCCTTGGCTTCCCTTTCAGGTGACTCGGGAGGCATATATCCGTTCAGCTCGGCTGGAGAACGTGTTGATGCGCTTACTGAGGGAGGTGTACCATTCATGTACTTGTCAGAGGACGACGTTGCATCACCCCAGCGTCGCGAGCGGTCTCCGAACGGTGCGGGCTCTTCTCACATTGGTGGTCGAGCGGTCCGGGGACGGAGTTCGGGTGCCGGTAGCTCTCGGGCTTTAGCGCGGCGTGGAGACACCACGGAGGAGGATTCTGACTAGGCGGGGCCCATCTTTCCATCTTTATTTCCTACACTGTCAGCTAGTAGAGAGCAGAGGGATATGTATGTATAGAACAGATGTACAAAATGCATGTATGTATATTATGTTCTAAAATGCAATTTTATTGTGGGAGCCTACTTGTGCAAACTAGTTATTTTACAAATGTTCCTAAATTTATACAATGCATGAGCCACGGGACGGGGCAGGTACGTAGTTGCATGGATCCGTCACGTAGTGGGAAGAAACAAATTGGATTTCTGTATGGAGCAATGTTGGCCGCATGGCCATGGCGAGGCCCAGAGCAATGTTGGCCGCCTGGCCATGGCAAGATCCGGAGCAATGTTGGCCGCGTGGCCTAGGGCGAAGTTGGCCGCCTGGCTAAGGACAATATCGGCCGTGGGGCCAGGGGCAATGTTGGCCGCGTGGCCATATCCTTCGCCACCTCCGGTTTTCCTTTTCCTGGCAAGAGTGGGAGTCCGTACCCTATTTAATGAACCCTTTGCAGCCATAAAAACGTACCAGCAACCTTTTAAGAAGTTTTTTGAGTTCCTTTTAGCCAATTTTCTTGCTCTTTGCCATGGATCAAGAGGCTAGGATCACAAGTCTTGAGAAAAAAGTCTTTATAACCTCTTTGGAGAAGTGGGTTGCCAAACTTCCTGGTTCGAGTCGTAGGAAACTTGATGAACGGTATGGGATAAAGTGTCTTTGGTCACTTTTGCACATGAACTCCAATACCAACCTCTTGCAAGCCTGTGGGAGATTTTGGAATGATACCCTCCATGTCTTCAACTTTTCATTCAACGAGATAACACCCACTTATGAGGACATCGCGGCATTATGTGGCTACGAAGGGAAGGGTAAAGTTGCCTTGCCCTTTGACTTCGTTTGCTTGAGGGACAAGTTGATGACCTTTGGCGTGTCCGCGGATGATTTTGATAGGTATGCTAGGGGCGGTTATGTCGACCTTTCTTGGATGCCACAACACTTTATACACATGGATGTGGCCTCTGACCGTTCCTTGGATCATCTTGCGCTATGTCTGTTTGCCTCTATTCTTTTCCCTTCTGAGGTTGGATTTGCTAGTGAGGGGTGTTTGGGCATGGTGAATTCGGCTCGTTTAGGTTATGACATTGTACCGGCCATTCTTGGGGAGATGCTCTGTGGGATTCCCCATCTCGCGGCTTATGGTGGGATGCCTTGTGGTAGTGATAGGCTTTTGACCATGTGGTTGCAAGAGAGGCTTCGAGTGAATAAACCGGCGGCTTCTCTGAAGGTGGCCCCATGGATGCACCGCATTAGAGGCATGGTAGAGCGGTTTGAGGGCATGACTCTAAAAGGTTGGGAAAAGTATTTGGCGGAAATGGTGACTGACGACATTCAGTGGGTGGTGCCCCATTGGCACATTCACTCTGTAAGGGAGAAACAAGTGGGACTTCACATGATCAAAGTTCCGACCCTTTCTGGGACTACCTTTTACTATCCCTCTAGAGTGCTTCGTCAGTATGGTTTGGTGCAGACCATCCCGGAGGGTTGGGACGAGGAGAGAGATGATTCTCCTTTTGGGATACTTCAGTTGGATGATAGTGCCTCAGTCCTTCTTTCTCAGATGTGGGGCGAGGCCGGCTTTAGTCGTAGGACCTTCCTCACGCGCTCTAGTAACACCTTCCTGCCACGCGAGTATTTGGATTGGTATATGGGGAGACTTGGGCATGCGGAGCAGACTCTAGAGACCCTAAGGGGCACTATTTGGGATCCTGTGCTCCAAGTTTTTCATTGAGAATTAAGGAGGCTGAGGCTTATGAGAGGAGGATGAGTAAGAGCGTGGCTAACGGAGGCGAAGAAGAAGTGGGGGCGTCAAAGAAGAGAAGGGCGAAGAGGCTCCTAATGGCAAGGCTAAAGGTGTTAGCGAGTTCGAAAGAAGATTTTGTGAGAATCCTAGCAAGAAGAAAGTTCGTCGTGGGCAAAGCAAGAAGAAAGAGACCGAGGGCACAAATGGCACTAAGGAGTAATCCCGAGCGTCTCTCCATAGTCGTGCAGACACATTAGTTTAATTTAGTTTACTTTTGTTTTAGTTTCAATTTCAGAATAGGTTATTTATTCAAAAAGTATGTCAAGCTTAGACTCATCAAATAAGTGTTAACATGCGATGACTATGGAAATAAAAGTTTTTGCTTTCAGAAAAATACAACTTCTATCTTTATTGCTGTGACAAGATTTGGATGTTTATTTGTTTTTAGACCGCACCTTTTGAAAGGCTGCCTACGTTCCCCTTTTACAAATAGGACTAAGGGGCTCAGGTCACCGTAGTTCACTCCAGTCGGACTAGAATGATTTTTAGAGAAAGGGAAGGTAGAAGGGGGAATGCTCTAACTTTTGCCTAGACCTCCCTTGCGGGTTTTCGATCTAGCGAGCTTTGTACGCACCCTTATTTTGCATAGACCGCCCTTTGCGGGTTTTCAGTCTATCGGGCTTCTTTTTGCGTAGTAAATTTTTTTTTTTTTTTTTTTTTTAAGAGAGGGGGAGTCTAGTCATAGTAGCGTCTGAGCTTGCTGAGGTTGACTGGTTCTTTGAACGGGTTGCCATCCAAATCTGCCATTCTGTCTAGGCTTGTGGCGCGTCTCTGACTTTGGTCATTGCGTCGACGCGTTGCTTTAAATCCCTATTTCTCTTGAGATGTCTTGCATTGTTTCTGCAGTTAGGTGCGAGGGTGCCTCCGAGTCATTCTTCACATAAGGCTCGATTTCGCAGCAACCGAGGAGTTCTAAGTTTTCGCCTTCCCTATAGAACCAAAATCCTCTCACGCTGGTGAGCATGTTCGCGTCCATCAAGCCTTGGATTCTCCTTTGTAGAGCGACACAGTCGTTGGTGTCGTGGCCTTCGTCTTGGTGGTAAGAGCAACTTTTGGTAGGTTCAAATGGTTGAAGGGGTGGTAATTCGGAGAGTAGTGAATGTTCCCCTAAAGGTTGCATCTTGCCCATTTGTTTCAGTTGGTCGAACAATATTTCGAAAGGGGTCCCCATTCTTGTGTATCGGTGGACTGAGAGGGGGTATTTTTCCGAAAATCTTTGCAGTTTTTCGCTGATCTTCTTGATGAGTTGAGGTATTTCGAAGGGTCCCCATTCTTGTGTGTCGGTTCCCCCACTGTTGTAAAATGGTTGAGGTATTGCAGTAACTTGATGAGTTCTTCCTTTTCGGCTTTGTTCCGAGGAGACTGCATCTTCAACACGGCTCGAACTCGCCGACTGATGGTCCTTCCCGAGGTTGTGGAGGGGGTCGCTTCTTGGTTCTCCTCGGTTGTCTCGAACGACTTGGCCTCATAATGGGTGGTCGTGTCCGCCAACATGTCGATATTTGGCAAGGGGAAGTCATCCTTTGGCGTAGCTTTGTTGAGATCCCGAAAATCCACACATACTCTGACTTTTCCGTTGGATTTCTTGACAGTCACCAGATTTGATAACCAAGTTGGATACTCGATCACCCTGATGAAACCCACACGGAGTAGCTTCTCAATCTCTTCCTTCACTTGTAAAGACCATTCCGGCTTAATGCGGCGCAGCTTCTGCTTGACTGGCTTAGCGTCTGGTGCTGTCGGGATTCTGTGCTCTACGATCGAGTTGTCGAGCCCCGGCATGTCCTTATAAGACCATGCAAACACATCCACATATTCTTTGAGTAGCTCAATCAGTGCTTCCCTTTCGGCTCCGCTGAAGAAGCTTCCAATCTGCGTTTCCTTAGGCTCGGCTTCGGTTCCCAAATTCACGCATGTTAACACCTCATCGGCAGCTTGGGCTTGAGACTCTTTTGATTAATAACCTGTTCTGAAATTTCTTTAATGTATTCGTCATTTAATTGGTCTGTGTCTGCCTTTTCTAATGAATCATTATTAACTAGGTGTATATCATTAGTTTGATTATTAGCCAATTTATCAGTTAAAAGAGTGACTATGGAGGGATACTCGGAAAGGTCGAGGTTTTCATTCATGGCAAAAGGGAAAATGGCGTTTGCAACAAGATCATAGTCTTCAGACGTAAGGTCGTCAGACTTAGAGGAAGACTCAAATTCAAAATGTAAAACACTAGACTCTGGGGACGGGGATTTTGGATGAGTGACAGGAGATGCTGCAGGAGTGGCGACAGGAGAAGGAGTAAGCCCCAGTGTTCCCATCATAAATTCCGGAGTAGCTATAGGCCCCCAATGATGCACCAATTCTTGAGCTTGTCCCCCATGGGTACCACCAATGTCCTTGGGTCCACCTTATCTTCAGAATCGTCCCCGATGACGGCAACCATGTCTTCGTGCAGCCTCAGATTACCCAGATGTTGAAGCAGATATTGGCCGTCCCACGTCTCAGTCAAACTTGGAGTTTCTGCGGCTTCTATGCTGGCTTGTCAAGGGTTGCGGCTTCAAGTTGATCTGCCAAGTCATCTGCAACCTTGGTGGAGTACTCATGCCTGATGGTTCTAACTCTGCCCGTGGCTTTGTCATATTCCATGTAAGTCAGCTTCATGTTGGACCGATCGAATTCCACATCTCTGAAAATCTCGAACCCTTTCTGCAACTTCCGGTGTGGTCAATCCATGGCTCTGCGAACTCAAAACACGAAAACTCCTCGCCTTCCCTGACAAAGTAGCTATTCAGGGACAGGCGGTATGGCCGCATTTCAGGCTTTTTGTAGGGAAGCTTCATCTTTTTAAGCAATTCTATCCTTTGTTGCTCCATCTTGTCTTCAAGAGTAAGGGTGTATCCTAGACCGAACAACCCTCGATGATTAACCTCTTCAACCAATTCTGTGGGGCCTTGCAAGTTCTTACCTAGCCCCAGCCCCGGTATAAAACCCATGTTACGCAGTATCTTGACAACAGGTGCCACTTTGTCCATTGTTTTGGTGAGGTCGATGGTTCAGATCTGTGCTTGAGCGACTATTTCGAAGCCATTGAAGAGTCGGCTCTCTTCCCCATGCTGAATCTGTAAGACAGGAACGCCCTTGGTGTCCGTCCCTTGGGCAGTTACGAGATCACTGTAGATGATGGTCACTTCATTACCAGATTGAAAACTTCACACACTGGTGTAGGGAAGATGGGACAGCGCCCGACTGATGTAACCATGGCCGGCCGAGGAGGAGTGAGAAGGTTGCGGGGATGTCTATGACGTGGAAATCGGTTGGCAGGATCTTTGTCCGATGGTAATGGGCAAGGTGACTTCTCCTATCACGGCGCGGCATGTAGAGTCATAAGCTTTGATGGTTTGCTTGGATGGGCGTAAATCAACACCATGAATGCCAACCACATCCATCATCCTTGAAGGCAGGATATTAATTGCAGAACCATTATCAATGAATACACGGGGGATTTTCTTGCCATTTACCTCGACAGTGATGTATAAAGGCTCATTATGATCAACTCCGAACGCTGGCTTGTCTAGCTCCGAGAAAGTGATGATGTTTCCGTAGTGGATATTACCAATCATGTGGGTGACGTCTTCCGGGGTAATAGTGGATGGTACCATGGTGGCGGCGAGGTTTTGCTCGAGCATGAGGCGATGGGCTAGGGAGGAGGTGAGTAGGGACCATAGTGAAATATGGGCTTGGGTTTGTTTGAGTTGAGTGAGGATAGGGTCTTCTTTGTCTAGGTCGGCTTGCTCGGGTTCCTTCCCAAAGACTTTCTTTGCGCCCTTCGGGTCGGATTGGTACACTTGACCGGATCTTGTAAGGAGACAAACTTCTGCACGTAGCTCCTCCAAAGACAATGGCGAGTCATGACAAGGGGGCGAAACTTCGGTCTTTTCGGCCTCCTCGAAGATTTCGGCCCAAGAAAGAGGTTGAGAGGGCTTAGGGCTCTCTTCCTCTAGAGATTCGACTTCACTCACTAGTTCTTCTAAAGACAACAAGTAGCAAGAAGATTCTTTATTATTAGTCATTGAAATACAACCCATCTCATCACAGTCCGCCACAACAGGCTCGGCCGGATCAGTGATCTCACTAAGTTCTACCATGAGTACATTGCTAGCTACATAATCTCTAGGGTCTTCGACAACTCCCTTGTGGATGAGCTCTTGCACGGCTCTCTTGAGTTCAAAGCATTCTTCGGTAGTGTGACCGGTGCACTTGTGGTAGTGGCAAAACTTTGACAAATCGCAACCAAGGCGGGGAAGGTGTCCTTCTAATGGTTCGAGCATTTCTAACGTCACCAATGCCATGAAGATATCCACCATCGTGAGCCCTATCTTGTCAAGGCATCCATGAGCTCTAGGATACTAATCTCGCATGTTTGCACCATATTCACCCCACCCCCATTGTTAGGAAGGGGTTATTCACCACATTAGGACCCTTCGGCTTTTCAATCTTCTTGTCATTGATCAACCCTTGTACTACGCGCTTCAATTGAATACAACCATCCGTTGTGTGCCCGATGTGCTTGTGATACTTGCAGAACTTGGAGGCGTCCAAATCAGTTCTTGGGTAGGCGGGCTGGTAATTCTCCAAAGGCTTGATAAGACCTCTCTTGACTAACACGTCAAAGACTTTCCCCATAGGCATTCCAAAATCGTCAAAGTGTTCCCTCTCTCTTTGCGGCGGAGCCCCGTTCCTTGTTACGGCTTGGACATCTAGCGGGACCTCTTTTGGACCATATTCACTTGGCCGACGGCCTCCTTTCCACCCCTAGGAGGCGCAGGCGCAGTAGGAGCCTTGTAGCGGAAGGAGTTGTTGTTGTTGGTCTTTGGACTTTCCTTTGGCGGCACAATCCCAGTGAACCCTGCTTCGTACCTTACTCCGGCGTCAACCATTTCCCGCAAATCAGGGAAGTAACCATTACCTATAGCTGCTTTCATCTCCGGTAGCAAGCACTTGTAGAAAATCTGTTTCTGTTCCTTCGCTTTGGTGGGTATTGGACCTCACACAACCGATGGTTCCACCTCTTGTAAAAATCATAAATAGCCTCGCCGGGCTTTTGCATAGTGTTCTCAAGGTCGGTTCGATTCACATGCCAATCCAAGTTAGCTTGATACTTCTCACAGAAAATGGCACTGATTTGATCCCACGTTTGCCTCTCGCTTGGTTCTAGCCCCAAGAACCAACGCAGAGCTATACCATCCAAAGTGCTATGAAATACGCGAGCCATTTGTTCGTTGGTGCAGTCACGAGCCCTCATGGCCAACACATAACTATCCAAATGAGTCTTAGGACACGAGTCACCATGAAACATTGCCACCTTAGGCATCTTGAAATCCTTGGGGAGAGCCCCCACTTGGCTAGGGTTGATTGTCTTGGTAGTCGGTGCACTTTGCTTATCCACGGTCTCGATCAACTTTCGCATTTGCTCTTGCATGGCCATAACCACAGGGTGATTGGAGATGTCGGGGATAGTTTCTGACAGAATGACGGGAGGAGTAGTGGAAGCAGTAGCAGCGGCCATCCCAATACTCAGAGGCAACGAGGGTGCGGGTAGTTTGCTAGCGGAGAGGTAGCCACCAAGCAGTTCAGGGGAAGGTTCATAGACAGCCTTGTTCTTGCTCATGGTAGTGAAACCTTGTTGGGTGTAGAGAGAAGGAGGTGGAACATTGCGGTAGCTTGGGAATGGGAAGGCAGTAGCATTGGTGTTGGGGGGACAGTGGTATTGACCTCTTCATCCTCGACATAAATGAAATTCTCCCATCGGGCACCAGTTTAGTCCCCTTTTGTTGAATGTGACCCTTCAACTGTTGGTTCTGGTCTTCCAACATCTTGTTGCTTTCCTCGAGATTCTTGATCTTGGCTTCGAGACCGGCGAGGAAGTTCTGGAGGCTTGGGGGAATACCATTGAGAGTAGCCTCAGTGTTGAGCTCGGCGGCACTGGCAGGAGGAGCAGAGGCTGAAGCTGAAGCGGGAGTTGACATTGCTGATGACGAGACTGAGAACGTGGATGGAGTAGAAGCTTCACGTTGTAGTCGACCACCCGAACGGATCCAAACTTGCTTTGCTGAAAGGTTGAAGGGCAATGAAGTTTTAGGAGAGGGGGAAGGCTCATGCAAAGTATATTTTAATTTACAAAAACATACATTATTTACATCCTAATTGGTTGGAAGGGGTACCCCTTTTTCGCAACTAGTTAGAAGACTACGATCAGTGGAGGCCATCATTACGTCTATAGACCCCTCGTTTTTCACCTGTATTGCACACCCCCAAACGGACAATTTGGGCGAGGGTCCTATAGGGCAAGCGGCTTCCACCAACCATCGGATCCTACGACTAACCCTTCCTTAAAGGCATTTAACGTGACGTCTATGTTACATCCTACGCAAGTTAATGATGAGCGGAGATCTTAACAACAAACACTCATCTCACATGGCACGTCCCTTGTAGGAAATCACTTTTTTGTGCACTTTCTCTCAAAGATCTCGATTCATCATTGGACTTGGGGATGACTCGACATAGACAGCACGTTAATTGACTATTAAGAAAAAGCTAGCCAACCAACCGGTCAAAACCTAGGTGTGTTACCTATACTAGTGTGGGTTGACACGGGTTAGGTAAAAGGTTCCCACCGTATACGGTGAGTGGAATAGATGAGTGACTCGAAAAGAGTGCGGCAGTAGCGCACAAATTCCTGCACATCGAATACTCCGGGTAATGGGGACCTGTGCAGTGCTGACACGGACTAGTGGTAGTGTGTGGCAAGAAACTAATTCTTTTTAAGGAGAAAAAAGAGAAGTTTTTGATGTTAGGATGATGCAATGCAATGCATGAGAGAGAGAGAGAGAGAGAATAATGTACAAG